>JAQPZY010001487.1:950000-1500000 GCA_029931535.1 Margaritifera margaritifera | reverse complement strand
CGTTGTATGGGTTTTTATTTCGATTATGCGCATTAATGCTATATATATATATATATATATATATATATATATATATATATATATATATATATATGAAATAAATATATATGAAATAATCCTGTGTTTAAATATTCTTTACAGTTACATTTGTAGAGAGAGGTCATTACGAAATCAGTTCAGTTGGTGTGTGGGATATACTTATTTGGAGATTTATTTATTATTAATACAGTACATTTAGGATTCAGTACTGTCTTAATCTGAATTATTATACAGCTCCGTGGAATTATCGGAAACATTTCTAAAACTTGTGAGATTCCAGATTGACAAGGATTATTTGGATATACTTAAACTTATCAACATATTAGCACAGTGAAGGCTATTTCATTCGGAATACTACATTCGGAATATTTGGATTAACTTCCGGAACAGTGAACTTTAAAACAATTTAGGACTTTTAAGGATATTCTATACTGTAAGTTATTTTTAATTCTTTCACTTTAATTGTTTGTTGAAATATTTTAATATTTTAAGAAATTAAAGATTTGTATTTTAAATCTTGAAAGCTTGTTTGAGTCTTTTTCTTTTGTTACATAACCCCTAGTCGTAACAATGTACTTGTAGCATATCAGACCATCCACGTTTGTATACTATTCTGCATACATATAAATTTTCATGTCTTTTGCGGACTGGATGAAGAATGCAGATCAGTTCTTTGCTATCACATCCGAAATGATGCATATACAAAATTTGTCATGCACGTCCCTCCGTGCGTCCGCCAGTCAATTCTTCTTCCAAAGTCAGTCTACATGGATTGGGAAGATGATCGTTTCATGTATACTATTTCAGTAGGATGAACAAATGATAAGGAACCTTTCGCACCTTGAGTGGTGGGATCAGCAAGTCACATGTATACGGTACTCCAGTCAGACAGAAATAAAGGGGATATCCTCCTCTTCCCTTTAATACCCTTGCATTCAGTGCCCTTTCGTCTCTCGCCTTTCGGCGCTTACAATCCCTCCTCTCAGCCTTTATAGGACCATTCCAGCTAACTCTTTCCAGACCACTAAAATGTTTATAGGTCTTGCTCAGGCTGACCAAGACGCTTTCTTTTGTTATGTTCAATGGTTAGCAATCACTTTTTCGACGGTAACAGCAGCAACGGTGGCGGCGTAATCAACAGTTTATTAAGATTTTGGTTTAAGTTTGTTATTAGCATATATTTCTGAAACATCTTGATAGATTCTCTTCATTTTTGGCATGAATCATTATGAAGTTAAATCAAATCATTCTACGACATGCTCGCTAGCCTCTATCACCTCGTGGTTAATGTCACAGTCATAGCAGATGTGGATAAAGGTTTTGTTTCAAGTGTTTTGTTACCACTCTAGTTCTTAAAATAATGTAACAGAAAGAAAGTGAAACCAACAATGTCAGTTAAATCAACAAGCAATTTATTTCTAGACAAATAAACTAAAAATTCAAAAAGACACTTACAATAACGTGAATTAAAGTCCAAATAATCCAATAATCCCAAGTGTCCTACTCACAAGTCCTAAACAGAGAATGTTCCGAATGAATTCCAGTAGCCTTGAATGTCCAAATGTGCTAGTAGTTTTGAATGTTCTGATGTCTCAGTAGTCTTGAATGTCCTGATATGCCTGAATGATGTAATATATGATATCTTTGAATAAATTTTAACATAAATCCCAAAATCAAGTATTAATCCAGTATGAGAATGAGCACTTTTGGTAATTCCAATGAATATCTCAAATAAATAATTCCTCTCTCTGAATTTGCTCTGATTTTCACAGCTGTAACATCTGATTACTACAATAAATTCCTTAATAGACTGATCTTAATAATATGCAGTTTAGTATAGGAATGAAATCTTGTTTACCAAACCTGTGTAAATATAAGGATAAGTCACTTGACAGAATATTCTAGAATATGAGTAACTCTAATAACAAATTCCGGTGCGTATGTGACTTTTCTCATATCAACCATGGAAAATTCCAATCTAATTGTTAAATGCTATGTAAACAAGACTGACCTTGAACTCAAAAGCAGTAAATATGTTGTTTACAAAATAACTAAAGTACAACTTACCTCAGGACAAATATTATAAATTTAATATACATAACACCTCCCCTCATAAATAAAAAGAAAGATTTATGCAACTAAGTTTTCTTTTGAATATGTATCTAACACTATAACAATCAAAATTGCAAAAGAAAATGTCTTATAAAAGACACTCAGCTTAATTACACTAAATAAAAGAATATAGTCTATGCACGTGAAAGTGCATCTGCGATTACATTGTCTTTTCCACTGATATGTCGAATGTCAATATTATATTCCTGCAGTATTAAACTACATCTAAACAATCAACGATTTTTATCTTTCATTTTGTTGATGAAAGTAAGGGGTTGTGATCACTGTATACAAAAACCGGAGAAAGAGCCGAGGTAACATACACTTCAAAATGTTGTAAAGCCAATATCATAGCCAAAGATTCATTCTCAATTGTGGAATAAAATTTCTGGTGCTTGTTTAGTTTTTTAGAAAAATATCACACAGGGTGATCCACACCATTTTTGTCTTCCTGAATCAATACTCCACCAACCCCTACATCACTTGCACGAACAGACATTATAAATAATTGGCTGAAATTTGGTGCTGAAAGAACTGGTGCATTCTTTAGCATGGCCTTCAATTTATGAAAGGATTTCCGAGACTGGTCAGATCAATGAAACTTTGATTTTTTACTCAACCAATTTGTCAACGGTTAGGCAAGTATGGAAAAATTGATAATATTTAGCCATAACTAAAAATCGCATCAGTTGCTTTTTACAAACAGACACAGGGAATTCAGAGATAGCTTTGACCTTAGCTTCTATAGGTTTAACTTGACCTTGTCCTACAATATGTCCTAAAAATGTGACACACATGCATGGCAAAAATCACTTTTGCTCAAATTTATCGTCAGATTTGCATCGCTGAGTCGATCGAAGAATTTCCGAATGGTTTCCAAGTGATCTTCCCAGGTGTCGTTGTAGATAATGACGTCATCGATGTACGCGTCAAAATTATCTAGACCAGATGTTATCATGTTCATCAGAAGTTGAAACGTTGTCGGAGAATATTTCATTCCAAATGGCATGACTTTATATTGATAAAGCCCATCTGGAGTTACAAATGCTGAAATTTCTTTCGCCCTTTCCGTGACTTTTCTATAGTAAGTACACATGCGGAATGTATTATCTCGCTTAGGTACAAGAATACATGGTGAAATCCAGTTACTTTTACTTGGTTCTATAAAATCATTCTCCAGTAAATACTGAATTTCTTTCTTTAAATATTCCTGTTTGAGAGGATTCATCCTGTAAGGATGCTGTTCCACAGGTGTAGAATCTACAATGTCAACGTCATGATAGATTTTATTTGTTCGTGTAGGAACATCAGGAAACAAGTGCTCATACTCATGTAATAGCTGTTTTAGTTCGTTTCTCTCCCGTTGTTGTAGATGTGAAAGCTTATGGTCCAGATTGTTCAATATTTCTGAATTCCGAAGGTTGGTTAAACCAGAATCACTACAGTCAGATTGTATTCCATCGTTGATATCCTCACTGTGTGGGACAGGTACAACTACATTAACTGAATTATTAGCTGGGCTATCTCTGTCAAAGTATTCCTTTAACATATTTATGTGACAAAGTTGTTTGTGTTTCCGACTCCCAGGAGTATTAATGACATAATTTAAGTCATTTACTTTCTTTTCAACGGTATATGGACCATAAAAATTAGCCCAAAGAGGATTTTGAGGCATGGGCAAGAGAGCCAGAACTTTCTCAGCAGGTTTAAAACTCCTTTCCTGTTTATTTCTGTCATACCTTAATTTCATTTTTGACTGGGTATTGTGAAGATTAGTTCTTGCTACTTCACAGGCTTTTGACAACTTGTATTTGAAATCAGAGACCTAGTCAAGAAGATAAATCTTTGAATTTTCATTTGAAAGAAGTTTCTCTTTCAATAATTGTAATGGTCCACGGACAGTATATCCTTAAACCAGTTCAAAAGGGTTAAAACCCAATGAATCTTGAGCTGATTCCCTACCAGCAAACAACAACAAATGAACACCATCATCCCAGTCCTTTCCTGTATCAAGGCAATATGACCAAATCATATTCTTCATATTTTGATGAAATCTTTCCAAAGCTCCTTGACTTTCAGGGTGATAGGCGGAAGATTTAAACTGTTGGATGCATAGTTAATGCATAACTTGTTGGAAAATTCCAGACATAAAATTTGACCCTTGATCCGACTGGACAGATTTGGGAAGGCCAATAAGTGTTAAAAACTTCACCAAAGCTTTCACAATGGTTTAAATTTTAATATTTCTTAGAGGAATTGCCTCTGGAAATCTTGTGGACGCAGACATGATGGTCAACAGGTATTGATTGCCTGACTCGGTCTTAGGTAAAGGACCGACACAGTCTACCATTATTCTGCTAAATGGTTCGTCAAATGCAGGAATAGGTTGCAGATGAGTTTAAGGGATTTCAATCTCAGTAGGATCAATTTTGATCCAAACAAGGCTTGTCAGTAACAATTGGATTGACCACGACCTTATCTCCAGCTAGGTCACTGCTTAGTAACAAATGGATACCTTCTACAGGTAAAGAAGTCACTGCCCCAACAGCCACAGGTCCAGAAATTAAGTATGATGCCAAATTAACACAATGGAGATCAACATGTACAAAGCCGCACTCTACAAATGGAATAACAACACTTACAACAGAAGAAGACTTCTCAGACAAAGGCAAAACACCTGATAACAAAATACTCTGAGAAGCTCCTGTGTCCTTTAATATTTTAATATGGATAGGCTTAGCAGAATAACCAATAGGTGATATAGAACATTCTTACATGAATGGTTCATAAGTCTCCAAAATAGAATCAGACTGGGGTTTATTTGACCCAACAAATGTATTGCTTTCAATACAATACCGTGACCTTGACCTCTTTGAAACAAGAGCATTTGGAAAAGCTCTGTCTTTATTCTGTAACTTTTTTTTCAAACTGAAGCAATCAGAAATGACGTTCCCTTTCATTTTGCAATAAGTGTACGTTGGAAGAGATAACGATTTCTGATCAGTCTTATCAAATGTTTGATTCCTAGCAGTTGTGCTGTTTTGAAATTTGGAGGTACTCGTTTGAGACTGAAATGGTTTTTTACCAAAAAAAACTGCTGAGAGGAAGACTTATTACCAAATTAAATTTTGTGAGTCAAGGAATAATCATCAGCCCTACGAGCAGCATTTTAAAAGGTTTCCACTTTCTGCTCGTCAAAATAGGTCTTGACATCTCCATGGATGCACCTCTTGAAATCTTCTATTAATACGAGCTGTCTGAGGTTATCGTAATCTTGATCAACCTTCTTGGCTTAGCACCACCTATCAAATAGTTTTTCTTTATCCCTTGCAAATTCGACATGAGTTTGTCCAGTTTCTTTTCTACAATTCCTAAACCTTTGTCGATATGCCTCTGGTACCAACTCATAAGATTTCAAGATGTACTCCTTAACCACATCATAATCAATGCTTTGTTGTACTGACAGTGAAATGTAGACTTCACGAGCTTTGCCAATTAGTACACTTTGTAATAACAAAGTCCAATGCTCTCTGGGCCATTTCAAGTTTTCAGCTATTTTCTCGAAATGAAGAAAGTATTTATCTACTTCTTTTTCCTGAAAAGGGGGTACTAACCTAATATACCTAGTAACATCAAAACCTGAACGTGTGTTTAAAGGAGTGGAGTGTGCTCTGTTTGCCAGTTCTAATTCTCTTAACTTAAATTGCATTTCCCTTTCTTCTCTTTGCATCTGCATCTGTCTCTCCTCTTTCTCTCTCTCCCTCTCCATCTGCCTCTCTTCTTTCTGCATTTGTATCTGCCTCTCTTCTTTCTCTCTCTCCATCTGTATCTGCCTCTCTTCGTGTAGATTTCACGGGCTTTGCCAATAAGTACACTTTGTAATAACAAAGTCCAATGCTAGCTTGACCATTTCAAGTTTTCAGCCATTTTTTTCAAATTGAAGATAGTATTTATCTACTTCATTTTCCTGAAAAGGGGGTACTAACCTAATATATCTGGTAACATCAAAACCTGAACTTGTGTGTTAAGGGGAAGAGTGTCTTCCGCTTACCAGTTCTAATTCTCTTAACATATATTGCATTTCCCTTTCTTCGTTTTCTCTCGCTCTCTCTGCATCTTCCTCTCCTTTCTCTGCACCTGCATCTGCTTCTCCATCATTTCGTCTCTTTCTGTAACCGTATCCGCTTCTCCTCTCTCTGCATCTGTCTAGCCTCTCTCTCTCTCTCTCTCTCTCTCTCTCTCTCTCTCTCTCTCTCTCTCTCTCTCTCTCTCTCTCTCTCTAAAGCTTTGCTAATTCCAAATACATTTAGTTCTTTAACTCTAATTCCCTTCATTTTCTGTCAGAACCAGATACAGGCTTTCCAATCCAACCCAAAGCACTACTCTCCAAAATTGCCTTTCTTACTAAATATTGAATTAAAATAATTTTTATCTCCTGTTTTTTTAATGATGCTTTCGCCTCAGACAGACTATATTTTCTGGCAAGCTCGAGCAACTCATCCTTTCTCATAGAATCTAACCGCTCCTGAGTATAATTTGAAATGAAATTCTGAACATTAGATGACATTGTGAATGCTTGTTGGTTTCAGTAATGATTTCTCAATGAAAATTTTGAAACAAAATCAATTTGAATTTCAAATGCAACTTTTATATCTCTAATATGCTTTAAAAAAGTTCAGATCTATCCCGGAACGGCCCTCAATTTCTGTTACAACTCTATGGTCTAAGAAAAATGTAACAGAAAGAAAGTGAAACCAACAAACCAAGTAAAAATTAACAAGCAATTTATTTCTAGATAATTAAAATGAAAATCAAAATTCACTTACAATATTGTGAATTAAATTCCAAAAATAATCCAATAATCCTAAGAGTCCTAATCACAAGTCCTAAATATTGAATGTTTTGAGTGAACTACGGTATTCTTGAATGTGCTGATGTGCCAATAGTCTTTAATGTGCTGACGTGCCACTAGTCTTTAATGTGCTGATGTGCCAAAATGAAGTACTCCAGAATATCTTTGAATAAGTCCACATAAATCCCAAAATCATCAATTCAAAATCCAAAATCCAAAAGTCTATGAGCACTTTTATAATCCAATTAATATTTTAAAGAATTTCTCTCTGAATTTGGAATGATTTTACACAACTGTAATGACTCTTTATAGACTGAATAAAAAGGTCGAAACTAAAAACTGCCCACTAAACATGGTATATATAAAGACAGGTCACATCACAGAATATTTAAGAAAATGATATGGTGTATGTGACATTTAACACACAATTCTAAAGGAAATTCTAGTTTTATCTGTAAACAAAATCAATCCTGACCTCAAATTAAATAAACAACCTTTTTGCCAAACCGTCCTTGAATTCAAATACTAAGTAAACAAGCTAATTCAAGGACAACAGCTAAACGTGTTAACCTTATACATAACATTAAGGTCTGAGAAAATATTAAAGTCAACATGCATTTCTAATTTCCTAAAATATTTATAATATTGTATAAGCATCATACATAACACCCACCTTGAAACATTTGTAATAGAGGCCAATATGGATTCCCACGACCTTACTTAGTTATAAAAACCTTGAACTAAGCGTAGCTGACAATGTCCCCGTTTGGTCGGTATTTTTCACATCACACCATACACAAAAATACACACGTCCCACTAGACTTAAAATTTCGTGTGTATCAGTCGGAAAACTGAGTCCCCGTTTACGCCGTAAAGTTCTCATTGTCAGACCCGCTGCTTTCTCGCGCACTTTGGTACCGAGCTACTTACTGAAGCTTGCATCAAGAAGATCTTCAGATCAGGTATGTAAGCATAGACAAATATGTATTATATATTTTCATTTTAACACAGAGAGGAAGATAGATTATATGTTTATTAATGAATAGCACACCGTTCATAACACATTTTCGCCAAATTAGAAAGATGGGGAACATATGAAAACAGAATAAACGGTTTTGCAAATGTAGTACACACCACATTTGCAGATAAATTGATAAGATGTATGCAGGTATTGTTCAGAAAAATTACGAAAGGCAAGAGACTCTAGCCACTCAGCTCTGCTTGTACAATTTATCTTTCATTTACATGCGAGCCATTTGAGTTTCGAAAAAAAAATACATCGTAAAATATGAACGTTTGAAATGTAATTTGTTATATCAAAGATTGTTGTTGTCTATTTGAAAGTATATGTGCTATGAATTGAGTTTTCATGAAGATATTGTAACAACGGTAACTTGGTATTTTTGCATGCAGTTTAAATATTTGTATCCATTAAGTTTCCTACTACTACTACTACTAAAACTACTGCTGCTGCTGCTGCTACAAATCATCATCATAATCATTATCATCATCATCATAATCATCATCATCACCATCACCACCATCACAACAACCACCACCACCAACACCACCACCATCATCATCATCATTGTTGTAAAGGAGCATAAAAATTAATTGTATACATAGTAATCAAGTAAATAATAATGGTAACCGTTCCTTTCTTCCACTTTACGGCGTTAGAGTTAAATCTGAGAAGTCGATCTTGAGCTAATTGAAAAAAAAAACCTTTTTGTAAAAACTTGTACTTGGTACCAGTCACGACATAAAACATAAAACAGTTTTCATAATTATATTCAGTGTTTATGTGTGTATCTTAAATGGGTAAGCATGTATCAGTATAAATAATGTAAATCAAAATATTTATATGATTCTTGCTGACTCAAAGCTAAATTGTCGAATTTTTTTTCTTTTTTCTTTCTTTCTATCTTTCTTTTCTTACTCTGTTTAGTCCTTACTTTTAATATTATTTACATTCTTCCTAATTGTCTTCTTTCTTTCTTTTCTATTTTACTCATTTTTATTCTTAGTTAGAAATGCAGAGAAATAGCACAAGTTTTTGAAAGATTTGAACACAACTTAAACGTGTGTTCTTAAACTTGGTAATACTATGGCTCTATTAGTAATTCATCATATGCTCATAATACATCAAATATAAGTTTCACGACAATGAAACAGTCAGCTTTACTTTCTTTACAAATGTATCTTATCATCCATGATAATAGGAAATGTTTTCTTTATAGCTTAATCGAAGAAGTCTTTTTTTCTTATCACAAATGCTAAATCTGGTTGACATATATAAGAGGAATCGCCTTGATCTATTTATACCGTTATTTTGAGGTACGATTCTAAAACTTAAATGGTAATGTACATGAGATAAAAATAAAATATGTATGTGAACAGCAGTCTAGTAGCAGGTAATTCTCAATTCAGTAATTTGTTTATATAACGGTGTGGCATAAACGACTGTGCAAACTCAGAGAACAGATGCATACACCTTTGAAGGGTTGACTAACAAATTAATATATTACTTTTTTTCACCCTTCAAAGTGTAGATATAGATTGTAAGTTTGCTCGAAAGGAGACGATGACACCATCTGTGATATTTCACTTACAAAATTTTTACAAGTGATATGAGTTCAATGAGCACAATTTCCTCCATGGATAATAATTAATCCTTTGTTCCGATCTCCAAGGAGGCCGGAGTTTATTCAGAAATGTATTTGCCGTTAGGTGTGAAAGCAGTTCGAACTGACGCCACATCTCAGTAAATACGATCAATTGCCACATCTGTGCAAATATCCTTACAAAAAGCATAGAATTGACCTTTCAGCTTATTTTAACAAGGGAACAGTTAAGTTACATTGATAATTTGAACACGTGCTATGGAGGGCAATACCATCAAGAAAAGGTTTACTGAACAAATAGAGATTGGGAAAAGCGCTTTATCGATTTAGATTCTCGTCTTTACAATATTTGATTAAAGAAAGTTACGCTGGTCACCCAGGATTCCTCACATATACTTCATTGACAAATATTACTGGTTTACGGCCTGGATACAAGTGAATTCAATCGTCATTGCTCGAATATTAACATGTCTCAGATCAGCTTGTAAAGAGTCGGACTCGTAATATTATACAATCGCGGGTTTAATACCTACCCAGGCCAGTCCGGATTAGCTGCCTCTGTGTGTCCTTGAGAAATGCACTTAACTCCTATATCTGCTACATGATATAGCCAAACAGACAGTGGCGGCGCGAGGGTTCGAGGCGCCCAGATGCAATGTTCATTAGTGGAGCCCCTACCGAAGCGCACGAGGGCAATGTTCTTTAGTGGTGCCCCTACTTTGACACAGAGAACAGTTTTTATGTCAGTTGCCAACCTCTCCCCCCCCCCCATCTAAACAAAATATATTTAGAAATATTATGACATGATTCAGTTTGTAAGAAAGTTCGTTGTTGAATATATCTGACAATTTAGGTAAAACAACTCTAGGATCGTTGTGACATTGTTTCATACTGCTACATATACGTGCATCAAGAATATATTGATAATGCAACCGGAACTAACACTCCATGTACCGCGTGCATGATCATGTACACAGTTACTGATTTTCTGAACATTTACAGGCAGTAAACTAAACAGACCCGTTTATACATGTAAACGTTTCGGTCTTATAAAATACAGATGTTCAATCTGCAACCATAACCGATCATTTCTTATATTTTGTATGCATATAAAGTTGTGAACGTTTAGAGACAAAAACTATTTTGAAAATTGAACAATTCGTGTTATGGAGGAGATATATATATTGAGAAAATAAAAAACAAGCACATTTACTACTCAGTCCAATTAATCATAATATCAAAATATTAAAAATATATCTCGTGAAATTACACACAGAAGAATGAGCTTATATAAAGCGTTCATGTACTCTAAATGAGGATTTTTTTTCTCTCTCTCTCTCTCTCTCTCTCTCTCTCTCTCTCTCTCTCTCTCTCTCTCTCTTTGACTCCCCCTCCCCCCCCCCGTTTAATATATTAAACAATGAATTCTTACTAATATAGGATCCTTTCGAAACCCTCAAATCAGTTACATAGTTAAAATACAGAACCAATAGAACAGTTATGACAGAACAAAATAGAACAGAACTAAACTTTATTGCTAGATTAGGTCTAACATTATGCATATGAGATTAAGTACAAATACAAATTATTAATGTTAATGGTATAGATGATGGAGAAGCGAAGGGTAGAAGGGAATATTTTCATCAATATTTTGGACATTCATGACAAAATGATACGAGACGGTGATAGACATAACTGTTCTGAGTTTATATGCGTACAAAATTATTTAAATATGAGTTCCATAAGTTTACTTGTTCTCATCTGTATGTTAAGATTTTTATTATTTTGCAAATCATTAAATTTGTATTTACTAATATTTTTTAGATAATTCTTACTTATATATTATTTTTTTATTTCGGCAAAATATTGACATTGAAAAATGAAATTCATCAAAAATATATCTTGTGAGGCACATAATTCACATTTTCTTTCAGATATATCCAAATTTTGCTACCTTCCAGTTTCATTTAGAAACTTCTGATTATTTGTAAGGAACTTTGTTAACATTATTATCTAATGTGTGGCATACATGTTAAAAATGGCTCAAACTTAAAAGATTTTTTCAAATATCCGATAAGCTCAACTTTTAGAAGAATCAAGAACACAAAAATGCCAAGTTTGTATATATTTCTCTGTCAGCCTACCAACAGAGGGGAATGACTGAGATAACCATCAATTATTCAATCCTAAATCACGCAAAATTTGTTTGATAAAGGAAAGCCATTTAAAATTGCATAATTGGCAGCAACAGAGTGTAACATAATATCATATAATATTTTTTAAATATTACTACTTTTTCCCTTAACATATCGAGCCCAAAATATATCAGCTCTAATTTTGATAAAATGCTCGTAATAAAACCTACTGGTCTCTCCACACAACATACATAGCTGGATTTGTTTTCTCAAAAATACAAAGTTTCGTAAGAATTCTGTGTGTACATATTCAATTTTATAATTATCACTAAAACTCCAGATCTCACATCAATGTAATAATAACGGCAAAGCAATATTTTCAAAAGTTTAAATTGTAAATCCAGTGATAAAAGCAAATTTCTTGTTTTTTAGCATCTACAGTGATTCTCTTTTTCACCGAATGAAATGAACTATTGTGTTTAAAAAGTAGCCCTAAATGTAAAATCTAATCAACTATATTCCCAGTGATGTGTTTCCAAATAAAAAGAGAAAGGCTCAGATTACCTTAATACCAAATATTTTTTTCAAACATTCACTTTTAATCTCCATTCTCTGCATATATACAGAATTCATTCAAAGTCTTCCGAAGATTTTATCTGCAAGAATAACAGTATCGTCAGCATTAGGGATAATAAATACATAACATTTAAGGCACTCGTTAAGGATATTGTTATCCTCTATGCATATGATAGGATTATTAGGCAATCAAATCAATTTACCATCAATATTAAATTTGTAATGATTATTATCAGGACGATAATACCACCAGCATTATAAATTACCTCTCTCTCTCTCTCTGGTTTTTTTTATTTATTTTTTTTTTGTTGTTGCTTTTTTTCTTTTTTTTTAGTGCCTTAAAATTGTTAATAAGCACAGATTTTCTATTCTCCAGTTTGGATGTATCTGGTTACAAATACTGATGGAGGAATATGTTTAGATCAGCAGAACTGTGTAATCTATTTGACAAGGTGATGAAAACAGAACCTGAAGCAAGCCTGCTCAGTGTGAGCTGAATGAACTACCGTTGTCATAGGACTGGATAAGTATATGTTTATATGACTTATAAAATGACGGCAATTCTTAACCAAGCGTATGATGCACATGCCCCATGCAACATGCCCTCCGCCCCAGCACAACACAAAACACACATTTAAATGTATATTATGTATATTTTGCTCTTTCGGAAAGCATTTGCAAAAGAATGTCAAATTTGTTTCAAATTTATGTATTATTTCTTATTATTTAATTTGTATTTCATTTCGCTGAAGTTAACAATACCTTCCACATCCTCTGTTTGTAAAAATAATTTAAGTAAGCACGTGATAATAAATAGAAGAATAAAAAATTAGAGTCAATTGAAATTAATGAATTTTAAAGAATCGGAATTAAACTTTCACGATGGACTTTACATTACATAACTATACCGAAAGTATCTGGTCTGAAGCACCGTGTAGTCAGTGAGTATGCAAATAATGTAGCGAACCTATGACAAAATACAGGAGCGGATTTAGGAGGGAGGTTCGTGGCGTTCAACAGGACTCCTTTTCAAGTAAGAGTATTACACTTTTCAATTTAGGAAAAAGATAAATGTGTCCATTATAAGCAAAACCAACTCGAACCCCATTAGAAAAAATAACAAATCATATACTGATGCAAAAGTAATGACTATAGAAGTCGGAAACAATATGACACTCCATTTCATATCTCCATCCAATTTTTTCCCGAAATTATGGACTGTAGGGGACCAATAATAAATTCAGTCGGGGTGAGGCATATGAAGTGTCATATTTTGCACATCAATCCAACCCTCGAATGCGTAGCTTAATTTGTCAATAAATAAAGACATTATTTCTCTTTCATCTCAGGTTTCTTATTGAGAGAGAGACAGAGAGAGACAGAGAGAAAGAGAGAACACTAAATATGCTCGAAAATGTGTCTAAATAATGCTTCTCTTAGAAATGATGACTGAGTTAAGAAGGGGCGAGGGGTCTACGTCATTAAACTTCTCAAATTTTTGCACAAATCCGAGGCATAATCATTTTTCTGTCAATAAATTTGTCTCAAAACATAATAGTCCAGTGCGTTTTTTCACTTATTTCGTTAATTAACTTCTTAAGCTAGTGGGCACTTTTTGTGGGGACATAATTGATTTTGCATTAAACGAGGACTTATTATATCTATGCGTTAGAGTGGTTACTAGTGTTGTTGTTTATTTGTTTTTGTTTTTTTCTTTTTTCTTTTTGCATTTTGTTCATGTTGTTTTTTATTGTTTGCTTTCGGTGTCTTATCTTTTTTACTATATAGATGGTTATATTGTACCGTTGCGTTTATGATTTAAACATTTTCCTACGGCGTACTCTATACAACAAAAGTGTAATTATCATTTGGCCTTTTAGCACTCATTGTTGTTTTTTTTTTGTGTTTTTTTTTTTATGTGTGTGTGTGTGCCAATGATCCACATCCGCAGTCCCCCAGGTTTTGCATCTCCCAGTTTGGAAATGGATTTAGGACCACTGTTTCGTTCTTCTCTTGCAAAACGTTTAAACTCAACGGTACACCCTTGAGCATCGGGGTACGTTGACGTTTACCTTATTTTTTTAAACCTTTATTCCAGTGAATGGATTGTTTTCTGGAACGTACAGTTTTTGATTGAGGTATTTTTACGTCCTCATTTATCCAATCAAAATCGAGAACCGGCCATACATACATTATTTCTGCCTCGCCATAACGATTAGAATCCTCCGACGTTCTAACTTTAGCATTGTATAAATATCCCATCTCAATGATATTTGTTTTCCAAATATGGAAGTTTGACCCTGAGTTTCCAGAGGAATCAAGCTTCCCTAGAAGACGTTTTTGTATAGGTCTCGCCGTGAACCATAATATCCAATGCTCATCTACTTATCAATCCATTGCATAGTTTCGTTGTTGCAAGCCACTGTCTCCATCGTTTTCATCAATACTATGTCGCTCCCAGCCGACGGCAAAGCGTCATTGAACACCTCCCACGTGTAAAGTGTGGTTTTGGTGATGGTGCTAAAATACAGGTTTCCCGCGGCAGTCATAGTCATTCCATCTATCTGGGACAGTTTGTCTCTAACATTACGGATTTATTTCCTGTATGCCTCATTGGTGAATTCTTTGCGGAGAATGTAGATTAGGACTCTATACATTGCAGATCCAGCGACTGGTCCATAGGATACATACCGAAAATCCGGAGACATGGCAATCCCACTGATACCAGTTTTCATCTTTACGGTATCTCCGTTGATGGCAATATTTCTTTTGTCTCATCTGATCCCATGGAAACCGTATCTTGATAATAATAGGACTTATTTAGAGCTGTATCGTAGACAATAAGCGTTCCCTAGAACGTATCAGGAAGATAAGCAAATGTTGCCTCTCCTTTGTAATAATCAAGGACAATATCTAAAATAGGAAACTACCATTATTGCTGACAATGCTTATAGGAAATACGTACACGATTAGCTTTCGCTGGGCAAAGGTTTTGGGTTTTGGAGCCATCACTAGGAAGGTAGTTGGCTCTTCCCGTATCGTCCATCCACATGTATCCTGTGTTGGAATCTATTGCAATTGCTTGCACGTACTGCAAAGCCTTACAGCCAGTCAACGCATGATAATCCCAGTTTGGACACGGCTGCAGCACAGATGTGTTGTTCCTCATTACAACGCGATTTTGGTGTAATGACGAAGATATCCCCCTTATAAACTCGAATTCCAGTGATCACATTATTTTCTGGAATGTACTTCATGCTCGCACTGTAGTTTTGCTTCATAAAACTATTTGAATCTAAGACCAGGAATACACAAGATTAGCATTTCCTGAGCAACATTTTTGGTTTCCTTTGCAGAGAAGGGACATGAGCACCACTACAATGATCCACTGGACCATATTTTGTTTTGATGCCATCGTGAAATGTTAGTCCTACTCGTTTGATATCCAACCAAAGTTACTTTTCAGTCTAAATTATTTCTCATATTTAGTTATGTTTCAAAATTACATAATGTAGGAAGATCGACTTCAAATTAAAACGTCTGTAGCTACGATGGGTTGGCGATAAGTTTCCGTTCACAATTTTCTGTTTTTAGTATGTCACACTATATCTGTGTTCTAGAGTTGACACGGTCTGTTTCTTCTTTCATACGGTAAGATCTTATTGTTAACACCAAAAACCCGTCAAACACGGAGTGTAAATCGACAGGACTGAGAGACCACCATAGTAAAACAAGAGCCAATGAAGTCATGGCCACTAAAATGGCTATTTATCATCATGTGTCAGGTGATGTCCCTGCTCTCAATTTTGCATCGTATGTTCGTCTCTTGCACTGGAGACGGTCTTTTTAGAAACAGTAAGAATTTTAGCTAACAGTGGAGTTCACTTGAAGGGGACAGGCTTACCTTGATCAGAATTTTACAGTTTGTAACGTAGATCTAGATCAATATTATAATGTGATTAGATTTTCTACATTACAATCCATCCATGCACTGCACTCTTGTTATTTATAAGTGGGGGTTATACGTGTGTACATACGGTTGCTATATCCCCTTTTTACCTGTGACGTATTTATGATGACTTAGTTCATCAGTTCTAGTGAGAAATACATGATAGTTATATTGATGTGTGTCATTAGACGCAATGAGAAAGGAATTTGTTTGTTTGGTCAGGAGAACGCGTTTCTTGCAGTAGCTATTATGCAGAAATGTCAATAATTAACGTATTTTGTTATTTTCCAAAGGCTGAATATCTACATGATCATTTCATACGTTCCGGTTTTCTTTCTAATAACCAATGAGAATTAATTTTCATCCCATGAGAGGATACTCTGTTGCATACACATGACATTTCATTTCATTATTAGCATTCCCACAGACTTCTCTGTCTGACTCGTATTTCTTATTTATGTTTTCTCTCGTTTTTCTTTGTTTCTGTCTTCCCTTTCTTTTACTTTTTTCGGTTAGTTTATTGAGCATTCCCTCTTTCCAACACTTGTCCACGTGTTTATCTTCTAGGTCCGTCTCACTGTTTTGTGTCTGTAAATGAATCTAAATTATCTTCAACTAAACTTTGCTTTTATTGAGATTAATGTTATCCATTAGACTAAAGAAGAATTATATGTCAGTGGGAATCCGGGTCAATAATTTACCTTTCATTATTCACGTGGCTATGAAATGCATCTAGAAAGTGTCATGCTTTGTATGCTAATGCAAAAAGTTTTCTCAAATGCTATTTGTACATACACGTAGTCTGAGACGACTTTGATTGAATACAAGTTCTATTATGTTATCTTCCAATGACACGCTGATCAATCGAGTGACCAAACTTTGTGTTTACCTAACATTGTTTTCCTGATTAGTGGATCGGTCAATCAGGGTGGCTCAGTGAATCACCTACACCAACTACACGAATACAGTCTAATGTGGCCGAAGGTTCATTCTCATTTCCACCCGTGGAATTTTGCTTATATAAGTCATGTATTAAATGGTCATCTGATATACACGGTCAACAACCACGATTTGTTTAATCAAACAGTGGTTTCTTACTGCTTGAAGCGTATCGACCGTCACGGCCCTATGTATGGAAATGAAACGTTTGTTTTCGCAAGAAGGACATCGTTTAGGTAAAGACATGTCGTGTGAATTGGTGTGGAAACATGTCTTCTTTTATTTATATTCACCGTACTCGAGTCAATTATGTCAGTGCAACTTTGAGATGCCTAATCGCTCCATTGTTATTTTAGAAAATTAAATTAAGCCACAGTATTGCTTAGAAAATTCGTTGTTGAAGTAAATACTCGACGTAAATCGTCATTCTTATTCCCTCCCCCCCCCCCCTCCTCCTTGGATGCGCTGGCGACTGTACTAAATGTGTTCATCATACAAGTTGAAAAGAGAATTTATTTAAAATGCTTACAATCTGTATCCGTGTTTACTACATAATAAAAGTTTGAGGATCAAGATCATGGTAAACTCTTCCTACATATTGTCTATAACGCGATAAATCAAATTTAGCCTTCGAACACTGCTCATTTAGGCCAAAACGGGTGAGATGTGTAGTGGAAAAAGCTCTGCTTTATTCCGAATGTATTATACATCTCGTACAGGGATTCGGGCAATAACGGGAGGGATTGGGGGGGGGGGAGACGGATGTAGGTTAGGGGGATCTATGTGTGATACAGAGTGTATACGGTAGGGTTCTGTATAAGGCCTATCTTTCCTACCCTGCATGCCGATATCATCCCGTTATGGACCCGATTTCTCTAGATGTGACGAGTGTTTCAACTTAAAAGGCATCACATGTAGATGATTATGTCACTTGCTTGAAAAATTTGCCAAACAATGACTGATTAAAGCTCTGAAATAATTTTAGAATATAGACTGACAATTTCTTTGAAGGTAAAATTTATTAAAGTAATAGTTACAACAACAACAACAATAATAATAATAATAATAATAATAATAAATAAATAAATAAATAAATAATAGCATTTGGCGTACAATATTTATTCAAAAACAAGTATATTTAATTGAAACACCAGAGGTAGTCCAATTTTAATTTTGTTTAAATTTCACCACTTTTTCGTCAATCACCATGAATTTCGTCGTTGTATATATATATATAATCCCGGGTACTTGTATCTGAAGTCAACATAGGTAGTCCATAATCTTAATCTGAAACAATTGTAGGTAATTGACAATTATTACATGCCCATTTAATCTTACACGCTTGATCTGGCGTTCGATACAGCTGTTTGATTAATATTTCCGTATGAAACACCCAAATTTTAACTACTTAGGTGCCTTCTGTGACCTGGTAGACAACTGGACACATACTAGTAAAGTACTTTACCTGGCTGACAACTGGAAATATACTAGTACATCATTGTACCTGACACACAACGGAACACATACTAGTACATGACTGTGCCTGTTAGACAACTGGACACATACTAGTACCTGACTGTGCCTGTTTGACAACTGAACACATGCTAGTACCTGACTGTGAATGGTAGACAACTGAACACATACTAGTACCTCACTGTGCCTGTTATACAACTAGACACATACTAGTACCTGACTGTGCCTGTTAGACAACTGGACACATACTAGTACCTGACTGTGCCTGTTAGACAACTGAACACATACTAGTACCTGAGTGTGCCTGTTAGACAACTGAACACATACTAGTACCTGACTTTGCCTGTTAGACAACTGGACACATACTAGTACCTCACTGTGTCTGGTAAATAACTGGACACATCCTAGTACCTGACTGTGCCTGGTAGATAACTGGACACATACTAATACCTCACTATGCCTGGTAAGCAACTAAACAAAATTCATTAGATAAATATAAACAGAGACAAAAAATACAGTCGTTGGTCTTAATATTTCCGTCATGGTAAATCTACATTATACTTTCTTTTACGGTTGTTTGCTCGCACTGTACAATAAACAATATTTTTGTTTTTCAAACTAATTAGTCTTCATGAGAACGTTTAAGTAGAAACTTTCAAAATAAATAATTTTATAAGTGATGACAAGCAGGAAATTGAACAAATATATCTTTGCCCGCTATGATAACTGTGGTCAAACTTGACTCAGTTACAGATATATTACCTAGAAGTTTGTAAAAGAAAACTTGCAAGAAAAAGTTAAGGTTTCGATTAGCAGTCTGCCAATGAGACAGTAATAAGCAGTCTTGGATTGCGGTCAGATGAGGAATATGCAGATGAAATCAGATTGTTTTAACATAAACTCTGCATAGGAAAAGGTTCGTTAGCATGGATTATTGTGTTCAACAGAAGAATTCTTTGTATTTGTTTATACTGGGTTTGTGAAAGCATTGGTTTTGCTGAAGCTACATACCGTGTTCTTGTGAAATACCAACTAGGAGACTTTTTTCACTTATACGCGAATACATTATATTCTGTGTCGAAACATATTTAGAAGAGGAATAGTGAAAAAATGGTTTACTGTTTCGAAGTGAGACTGTGTAGATAACAACTGGAATATTGGTCCGAACGTTTACAATCTGCAAGTATTCATATAGATTTCAACCACTCGCTCTCTGAAAGATTGGAAAATGGTTGCCTGAAAAGACCTGGACTTTTGCAAACCTTTGCATATTTGATGATGTGTTCAGTATCTTCGAAGGATGAGTATAGTTGTAACCTTCGTCAAAGATTAGTTACAGACAGAGCCATGCATATCTTCTCATTTCCCAAAACCTAAAAGATGGATGCTGTGTTACGTTTGAGCAAATAATAGACTCTGTAGTCATAATGGAGTTAGATAGGCTTTTTTCTGTAGTCATAAATGAGTTACACCGGCGTTTTTTTCAGTAGTCATAATGGAGTTACACTGGCTTTTTTGTCTGTAGTCATAATGGAGTTACACTGGCTTTTTTGTCTGTAGTCATAATGGAGTCACACTGGCTTTTTTGTCTGTAGTCATAATGGAGTTACACCGGCTTTTTTCTGTAGTCATAATGGAGTCACACTGGCTTTTTTGTCTGTAGTTATAACGGAGTCACACTGTCTTTTTTGTCTGTAGTCATAATGAAGTCACACTGGCTTTGTTGTCTGTAGTCATAATGGAGTCACACTGGCTTTTTTGTCAGGACTATTATACTTGACTTTATCTCCTGTTGTGTTTTACAAAGTGGAAAACTTTGCTTATATGGTTGATCTGATAGAGCAAAAATCCATGTGTTTTGTGGCAGATGGTTTAGAATTGACATACAGAAGAGCAAATGAACTTGAGCATGATGTTTGAAAGTGTGCTTGTGAACTAGGTGAGGTTAATGGACAAATTTTAATTTATATAGCACAGATAAAACTGTTCGACTCCCAGTGCTGCGAAGAAGAGCTGACGCGGGAATTCATTTGAATTGTGCTAAACAAATGTAAATAATTCCTTATATTTCCTAGATGTTTGTATTTTCTTTAAGATCTTATTCTTGAGCATTCTTTTTTTTAAATATTTTCCTTTCTTGTGAGTTTTCTTGCTCACTTGCCCTCAATAGCAACATATATATGCATGGTTTACTCAATTGTTTCTCTTTCAATGGTATTCCTGCAACCTTTATCCCATATACTTACTTTCACGAACACATATAAATATTCTTGTGGACATAGATCCATTCACATAAATAGACAGATACATACATACATACATGCATACATACATACATACATACATACATACATACATACATACATACATACATACATACATACATACATACATACTTATATGCATACATTGAATGCCTACACATATGCACATATCCGTGCATGCTCTATATATAGGACATTTATTATATAATAGTTTCATGTTCAATGGTACTAATTTAACATAATGATGTTCTCTTGTAGAAACTGAGTATGTCTTATTAACAGGGTGTATTGTCTTGACAGTATGTCTTATTAACAGGTTGCATTGACTTGACATATGTCTTATTAACAGGTTGCATTGTCTTGACAGTATGTCTTATTAACAGGTTGCATTGTCTTGACAGTATGTCTTATTAACAGGTTGCATTGTCTTGACAGTATGTCTTATTAACAGGTTGCATTGTCTTGATAGTATGTCTTATTAACAGGTTGCATTGTCTTGACAGTATGTCTTATTAACAGGTTGCATTGTCTTGACAGTATGTCTTATTAACAGGTTCATTGTCTCGACAGTACGTCTTATTAACAGGGTGTAATGTTTTGACTGTATGTTAATCAAAAAACAATGTTTAGTCAGAGTACTAGTAAATGATGAAGCAAACAAGTTTGCTCTAGTCATGTGATATAAGTTTTTGATTTAATATAGAACAAATATGTTGACTTGTATGCAGGCCAATAATCTCATTTCTTCTGTTAATGCATCCATCCGTCCATCCATCCATCCGTCCAAACTCCCATTAATGTGTTTAATTATGTCTTCGTCTCATAAAGGTAATGTAATAGCCTGACACCCATTCAGTTCCATCGGTGAATAGATGTTTGTTGTTTATATATATATATATATATATATATATATATATATATATATATATATATATATATATATATAATTTGATTTAGTTTTAAAAATCACAAACAGAATATATACCTTTGAAATACACACTAAAACCTCCTTTGATTTTATAAAAAAGTTAGCTTGAATGAGTGTTATTTGTGATATTAACTGATTGAGTTCTGCATTCAAACACCTTCCCACACTGTCTAATGGAAATGAAAATGAAATGTTTTACGATTGTATATGACTTATAATTCTTAAAAGTTATAAACAGTAATGAATATTCCATTTAACATTAAAGATATGTTTTGCTGCATATAGTTTACGGTTTTACAACTTATTAGATGTTCTCAGAAAAGCCTTTTTTGAAGATGAAACACGTTCTTGCATTTCCTGTGTCTTACAGACCCTGAAACATATATGTACCCCTTTTGAAATGCAAACGAAATGATAAACAAACATAACATAAACGGTAAACGAACATTAAAGCAACGATGAACGAACGTGGAGCGAACTCAAAGTGAATGATAAGCCCTATGCGTAAAACCTTGAAGAGCAAAAAGTGTAAGCGTTAAATGATCAATATTAAACGCTCAACCATAAACAATAAATCATAGACCATAAACGATAAGCGATAAACCATAAAAGCTACACGGTGAACAATAAACGATAAACCATAGGTCATAAACTATATGCGACAAATCATAAATGGTGACAGAAAACCAGTAGAATATGAACGGAACTAATAAAAACACCGATAATTTGACCATATTCTACTTATATTATTTATTTATCGCAATTAAGACTGTTCTAACTGGAAATGAATATGAATAGAACCTGTTTCGTGTATGAAATAAGTCGTCTTTCTATGTCGCAATAGGCGGTTGCATCTCAAAGTTGCGAGTTGCGTATGAAGATAACATCGCATTTCGTGTTTAATTTAGTGGTACATAATGCAACAATTTCCAGACTTTCAAAGAATTCTTTATTATTCATAAATAAATGTTAGTTATTTGTATACGCCATTTAATTTAATGACTTTCTCCATTTCCTTTGAGATACCGATAAAATACAGTAGCATAGGTACATAATGGATATGAAAAGTTACTCTCACAAAAATCATATTCTTCTTTTTGTTGGTGGTATTTTTGTTCCTAAATATTTTCCAGTTAAATATTATTTGATGTCAGTGTGGATATATTAAAAGAGGGCGATCTTAGAAGACTATTCCGACTGTTCTACACCAAATACGCATGCATTCAAAAAACTTATCTTTCAAACTAAGTGCAAATTATGGCCAGATTGACTTTCATGTTACAAATTTACATACAATTTTCACATAATACACGACGTGTTGCTTTAATGGCTTTTTCTTGTATGGAAACTTCGTCAATATTACAGCATGAGTAAGACGTGTTACTTAATGGTTTTTTCTTGTATGGAAACTTCGTCAATATTACGGCTTGAGTAAGACGTGTTGCTTTAATGGCTTTTTCTTGTATGGAAACTTCGTCAACATTACAGCATGATTAAGACGTGTTGCTTTAATGGCTTTTTCTCTTATGGAAACTTCGTCAGCATTACAGCAAGAGTAAGACTATCAGTATTAATGTTGTGAATATGCATATGTCTGAACTCAGCAAGGATGAAGTAATTATGAAGTGTACACATACTAATCATGCGATAATTCTGAATGTATAAAGACATAAGCCATCGATTTGAAATACTAATTATTGGAATAAGACTTTTCAGTGGTGTGTGTGTGTGTGTGTGTGTGTGTGTGAGAGAGAGAGAGAGAGAGAGAGAGAGAGAGAGAGAGCACGTTGGTTGTACAGGGCACGTACTACATTAAAAGTAACATGCAATTGTTGATAACAGCAATGGACAAAAAACCTAATACACAATAGTAAAGGAAAATTAGGGAAAGAGGATGAAGAACGAAAATCTATGATCAACAGAAAGAGGTGAGAGGAGTGGAATAGACATTGAGGAATACAGTGTGAATTCAATATTTAACCGGGAATCCTCACTATTGTCGACAGTTACAGAAGACATCCGCATTTACAGAAAATATAATGGAAAAAAGTAGAAATAAAACATGTGGAGGAATCTCATTTTCATTTTGTTTCTTTGTAATTTATCAGTAAACTATCTTCCATTTCAATTACGAAGAAACTGTAAAAAAAAAAAAAAATTTGTTTCCATGATTTTCACAATTAATACGTTTAGCAATGTTATTTCGATCTGGAGAAATATCTGCACTTTTGGATTCATCATCTGTGTATCAGCACTCGTAACCAAAGTCAGAACTTTGCGAAAATATCTGCAATTGATCAGACGGGAAATATCTTCACATTGGATCAGACGGGAAAACAATTAAAACATTTGCGATTTTGTTATAAGTGTCAAATGAAATAAAAATGGAATTTCAGATTGTTAATAAGAGAGGGAGAGAGTAAGTGGAGTGGAGGTTGGGGATGGGCGAGGTGATATATGTTCATTGTTTTTAATTGCTGAATATAATATCTTACGCGTATTTTGAATACAATTTCCGAGAACAATATGAAACAACAGATTTTTGAAAGAAAAGATTTTGTGCAGTTGCTTACAAAAATAACCCAAACTAAATTCATGCATCATATAATGTTTATCGATAAGACCTGCGTAATCCAATCTTGAAACGGGTTGAAAAAACAAATCATACCGTTAACAAGGGGTGTGTATGCATGTATAGGGTTTAAGGCACATAAGCACAGTTCTGGCCTTATACCACCGAGTAAATTTAATTATTTTAAAGCTACAGTATCGTAACTTTGACTACTACATATAATTCTTTTTGTTTTAGAAACCGGAGATTCAACTTACACCAAGGAGAGAGGGGCAGGGGACACAAAGACCTGCGTGCACGATTGCTGAAAACAGAAACATCAGTCTGCGTATATTCGTTATAATTTTTAAAACACACTGATTACAGGGCTAAATGTTTTGTAAGCATCGACTTAGCATATATATATATATATATATATATATATATATATATATATATATGCAGTTTTCTATGTAAGCATTTGTGCTCTTTGTATTTTCTTTTTATGTACTTGTGCTTCCTGCTTGGATATAAATTGTGCTTATTTCATTAGGTCAATAATCCTGTTTCCAAGTAATATATCTCTATACCCCCGCTGTGGCGATATAAACAAGAGAGTTGGTGTTTATTTTTCTATTTCTAATTTCTTTCAAATGAGATAAGAAGGTGAAATATAGAAGCCAGTACACACTTTATTCTGCTAGTACTTATATATAGCTACTTCAGCTGTTTGTGACCAGGACGTAGAATATACAATTAATGCCGTTAAAACACATTGAGAAAATACTTATAGAGCTTAACCTTTGATATCGGAGTAAAATGTTAAAGCAGCACAGAAAATTAATAAACCTTCCATACTTGTCAATCTCGAACCGATGACACCTTTGTGATTTCAAAGAAAAAAAAAGATACATTAACACGAGACGGGGCGTTCTAGTTAGCATCTCTCTATAAAACAGAAACACACTGAATTGTAGTTAGCTTTGTAATTGTGTACCTAAAACAAATGACAAATTGCGTTGTTATTCGTGCTTGGTTTGAAAGAACATACACAACTGACAGTGGTTTTCATAAATATTTGTAGTATCAGTTCTTCATATGAAATAATAGTATTTGGGCACAGGAATTTATGGTGACTGGGATAGAACTCCAATCTATACAACTCTCTCTCTCTCAAACACACACACACACACACACACACCGTTAAATTTCTGTAACCCTACTGCCCATGTATGCAGAGTTTCTAGCCATTGTTTGATTCAGTAAGAATGAAGAAACTATATCTTTTTTAAACATACTTAAGTGACACAGACGAGGCCTTAAAAGTGCCACAGGAAAATAAATACCTGATTTTACCGATAATTTAAATTTTTTCCTCATAGACGGTAATAGTAATCAAAGTTATGATTATTGTAGCTTTTCAAAGTACAGTGCTGTTTAATATTGTTGTCAGAAATTGTGGTCGAAATAAGATATGCGGGTAAGACATTGTATTCGACAATCATGAACAAAAATTATATATCGCTCCCTCCTCCTCCTCTCTCTCTCTCTCTCTCACCCTCACACACACACACACACACACACACATTGTTAAAAATATGTAACCCTACTGCCTATATATGCAGAGTTTCTATTCAATATTTGATACGGTAAGAATGAAAAGACTATACCATTTTGAACCAAACTTATTTGACACTGACCGGGCCTTAAAGTTCCACCGGCAATTAAATACCTTATTCTACCTGTAGTTTATATTTTTATTTTCGCTCATAGACGGTAATAGTAATCAAAGTTATGATTATTGTAGCTTTTCAAAATACAGTGCTGTTTAATATTGTCAGAAATTGTAGTCGAAATAAGATATGCGCGTAATATATTGAACAAAAATCATATATCGCTCCTCTCTCTCTCTCTCTCTCTCTCTCTCTCTCTCTCTTGTTAACGAATCTGAAATTCTTTTTATCTCATTTGACACTGATAATAACATCGCAAACACTTAGAGATATAGTTCTCGTCTGATCCAGTGCAAGGATATTTCTGCAAAGCATGCATTTTAGTTATGACTGATTATACACAGATGAATAACTCAAAAGCACAGATGTGGATCTCGGTTGAACAACATTGCTAAATGTGCCATTTTTTCAAAATCCTGCATCTAGCACTTTTTGCTTCCCCAACAGTTTCGCTTCCAAACGAAAGTGAAGATAGTTTATTAATAAAATTACAAACAAAAAAACCCAACATGAAAATGAAATTCCTCGAAAGTTTTTTTTCTACCGATTCCCATATTATTTTCGTTGAATTAGGATTGTGTTCCATAACTACTTCCCAAATCTACGTGTGTACACTATACTCCCATGATGTTGCGCCTGAGTGCGTCCACTCCTTACAGTCCGATTCATTTAAATAGTCTTTCATTCTTCGTATCCCCCTTTTTCCTAATTTTTCTTTTTAATTTTATTTAACATTTTTGTCTACTGCTGTGTTCGTTTTAATGTAGTTCGTGCCCTGTACAATTTACTCTCCGCCCCCGCCCTATCTCCCTCTCTCTCTCACACACACACGCACACACGCACAGAGATTAACTTATGCACACCCATTCACTACCGAAAAAAACTTATTATAATTTTTATTTACAACCTACGGCTTTTGTCTACATACATTCACAATTGTCCCATGATATGTACTCGCACTATTTATAATTACTTCGGCCTTGACTGTCCAGACGTATGCGAATACACAACATTAATAATGGTGGCCTTATACACACTGTAATATGAAAGAAGTTTCTAGACAAGACAAAGCTCGTAAAGCAAGATTTCTCTATCGTGTGAAAACTGTATGAATATATATATATATATATATATATATATATATATATATATATATATATATAACATTAGTGTAAATCTGATTATAGTTTGCAAATATTTTGAAATTCTCTTTGATGCATGTGTGTACTCGTGCACAACAGTCAACTAAGTCTTATAATCTCACTGTCTTCTGGTCTATCCACATTAACGTCAAAAAGATTTGAGTTGAAACTATTGATAAATAAAACTAGAAGGACAACAAAAAGAAGAACACAATATTTGTTTTAGTTTTACTTTATTTCTTATTTATTATGCATCAGTGCCACTGTTCTTTTCCGATATCTCAAAGGATATGGAGTTACGGTCATTAAATTTAAATGAACTCATGCAAGCGAGAGAGAGAGAGAGAGAGAGAAAGAGTGAAAAAACACATGTCCCGCAGACCCTGACGTCAGTCAATAAATTAGTTCTGAGCCGATATTTCAGTGTGTCGCTGCAGCGAATCAGGTGTCCTTTCTTATGTGGATTTGAGGTAAAGTTTCATCAAAATGGCTGCAATACCTTTGGAAATTAATATTCCGCCCCTTGACGCGGATCAAGTAATGGATGACAAACAATGAAATGTAATACAATAAGTCTATAATATTAGATCATGCAACAATGACGTCATCACATCTCTTTATAAAACAAATACCCGGTGAATCTGACATAAACAAAACTTTCTCCCTATCTAGTGTATGGAACCGTGCCAGAATTGTAATAGGAGAAAGCACAAAACTGGCTTCAGGTTTAATAAAAAATAATAAAAAAACGTGAAACTCGGGTTTTTTAAAAATTATTATTATTGTTCCGAGATTTTCGAAAACATTATCAAATTGTGCGCACAATTTTGAATTATGTTTTCTTTTCTCGCCAAGATATATATTTTTCCCTGGCCATATATGAAGATATTAGCTTAAAGCATTAGTAAAGCGCAAAAATACCCCAAATTTAGCACAACGTCACACTTTCATCTAAATCCACCAGCGAATGTCTGAGTGCGAGTAAGACTGTCACGTAAATCGACCTGGGCGTGGCCAAGAAATACATGCCATGAGCTGTAAACATAAAAACGTATAGAATTCCCTGCGAATTAGCCTATCAAAAGCTCAGATTACAAACACTATATGACCAATTAAATCGATCATGCGCATCCGAGTCTGGAACGCGATCAATAACATCGCACCGTTCCCTTGTTAAATAAGGCGGGCATTCTTGCGGTTATATACATCGTTGAGAATGAACTTTGGCTAGATTCATCTTCGATAAAATGATATATTATCAAAGGAAAACCCTATTGATAGTTTGCTAGCACAATTTGTCATTAAAAAAAATGTCGCTATGATTTATGCAACACTGTCGATATGAAGACAGATTGAGCGGTTGTATGTTTTGTTTATTTATTTCTATTTCCATTTTGGGAAATACTGAATCATGTTCTTTATCTATCAAAGCACGTGAGACTTAATAAGTATACCAGTTCCACTTTTTTTTCGAATATGTGCATAAACTGACAATTGCTTATCATCGGTGAGGAAAGTGAACCTGTATTATTTTAATTTTGAATGATGTGTATTTTGGAAAATTTCCAATGTTACATTATGAAAACCACACATTTTTTGCACCTTATATGTGGTCAAGGATAGATGTGTTTGATACAGAATATATATATATATATATATATATATATATATATATATATATATATATATATATATATATATATATATATAAAGAGAGAGAGAGAGAGTTAGAGAGTTATATAGTTATATATAGAGAGTTATATAGTTATATATATAGTATAAACTATTGTTATGTTTAGTTATTGTAGGCGAAGTGTCTATGTGTCTCATGTGTCTCATAACTGTATGTGCATTAACAAGAGAGAGACAGACACACAGAGAGACAGACAGAGACAGATACAAAGAGACAGACATACAGAGAGAGAGAGAGATTCAATTCTTCAATTTCCTTAGATCTCTGTGAAATTTATTCACTGCAAACTAAAATAGTTGACTGTAGAAAGTATATGAATCAGTATAATTTCATTTTTTGATCTGGTAAATTTCGACGGTAAATTGCTCCAATTCGTCACACGTCCTTTATACGCGGTTGCCATATTTGCTTCTTCCCTGCCTTGTTTGCCACAGTAGTCACAGTTTCTGTGCGTTACATAGCATAGTCAACAGGCTAATTACCTCAGGTGAGACATATGATAGAACGTTTTAGTTGCTTACAACTGAAAATAACAAGCCACAACAATGATTTAATCTTGTATGTCTTCTGTGTGAGTGATTGTGTATATTAGAAATGCAATCTACATTGTCTTTTTGTTCGTCTTGTTTACCATCCGATGACGAAACTTATTTGCATGACATGTTTACCATTAGACTTATTGCTCTCTGGAATAATAATTGATAGTTGTTAATGATTGCAACTAAAAACTGGAGAGAGAGAGAGAGAGACAGAGAGAGATGTTTAAAAATTTATTTAGTTTGTATGTATTCGTATATGTGTGTTAATGTGTGTGCGAGAGAGACTGTTTTCGACGAGTACATGTGCTTTTATTACCTTAGTACTTGTGTGCGTATAGGCAGAAGCGTATAAGAGAAAGAGTATTGTGTTTTTCGGTAGTCTTATTCAACCAGGCTCGTGCGTGACTATGAGCGATCTACGCCGACGGAGGGTCCGTTAGGACTCCAATCGGAACATCCTCAGCCTTTTCAGTCAAGTCGAGAAAGAAACCTCGGATATAATTCGCCTTCATTGAGAACTATCTTCTGTTCACACAAAATGACGGTGGAAAGAGACAAAATCACAATCGGAACATTGTCGACCTTTTCTGCCACAACACATATCGCAACATATGTGATGCACTCCGCCGGAGGCGAATCACCAAAACCATAAAATGTATGTGTATTCCTCCAACTACATCCAAGGTTATTTCTCGAATTGACGGAAATGGCCGAGCAATGTACCAATTGTTATGGATCTGTACATATGTTACCGATAGGTGTCCCTCATTTCGTTTTTCTTACTTTTCTGTCTTCTGTTTGTAAAATACACCATCTATACTCTAACGTCCATAGCATTATTTGTGCATACGCGATAAATGTAACCACATTTAAAATGTTCTTCATTAAGCAACAGATTTGGGCTGGGTCGTATATAGATCTCCACACTCTCCTCTCCCCATCCACAGACAATACCTTCCGCTTGCAGTTTGATATCACTTCGAACACACCTGAATTGAATTTAATCCCGTTGGCTAAGAAGTCCCCGCTCTCTATCAATCATTGGCTGACAGCCTGGAACAGATTTGTCACCATAATCTGCATGAAATCCCCCATGTTGTGCACTGTGTTGTCACACCACATGGAAGTGGTCATGAAGTTAGCGGAGCGCAGAGCTCATTGGCGTTATTATGATGAGCAGTTTAGACGCTTGATTGAGAGGGGTGAGGCCAAATGGGGCTCCACTCGCCTTGAACTTTACTTAAGATCTGTCCTGGATAGCAACCTATAATTGTAATCCTATACTCTAATAAGGCTGCAGACAAGCATGAATAGGGATTGGCTTCACCGATATAATTCCTGTGCTTGCATTTCCCATCATAATGTAGGTCAGGCGATTATAGGATTAATCCATCCATATCGGTATCACGTTCTTTTCATCTATGTATACTCGCACAGATGTTGCTCTTTTTCAGGTCTTGTGGGTGCACAGACCTCAACACCATGCCAGATTTCAGCTTCAAGGCAGGTGGGTTCGCTGCTTTTGAGCAAGATGACCAGTGTACAGGCTCCAGCTGGATAAATTTCGTTTTGCGGCTGTCACTTACTGAGGGATTATCAGTACATCAGATTCATGGAATAAGGAACATTACAGCTTATATCCTCATACGGAGAAGAGCATTGACATTTTACATTGTTTGAAATATTTCATTGACATTTTATATATTTTTTTGTTGGGCTTGGTTGTATGTACAGCTAGAAAGTTCTTGGTTCGATGCAGGCCTCTATCCATGTTGGGGCTGCACAGGCCCCATGCAAAGTGGGTGACTTGCATGGTTCCTGTGTTATGGCGGTCTCAGCTCCCAAATGGATTGTTTTGGGTTTCATGGTTAAAAAGTTTACATTCAGGTCTGGGGAGGTTAGTTAAAGCTAGTCAGCTAACAATTTTTTAGAGGTAGAATTTCATAGGGAATTTCAACTATGTATTTGTATCACATACTCACGAAAAGTCATTTTGTAAACAACTGAACGCATTTTATATCATAGTAACATAATATTGTTTTCAATACAATTGTCACCTGTGTGGCCTGCATCAACAAATCGTTTTCCATTGTTATTCCATATACTGAGATTCTTTCTTTCCTCCTGGCTGTCCTCATCATAGTGGTTGCAAAGTACTAATTTCATAATCATTCGCTCACATAAATCCTGACTAAAATTCTCGCTATCCTTTCATACACACTTCATCATAAAACTATTTGCGCTAGCGCAAGGACATTTATGATGAGGTGGGAAAAGGTCTGTTTGGTGCCATAAACAAAGGCGGTAGTGGCCTTCTGGGGTCAACCAGACTCTGGAATAACGTCACGTGACCCTTTCGGCCAATGGGAGATATTCTTTTGGTGTAAGAATATATTAGTAAGCAGTCTTAGCGTCACTTGCAAACGAATTTGTGGTTATACAGGTTGTATATTTTATGCTCATATCTTTTGTATTTTCCGCCACCACCCCACCAACCGCCTTTATGCATTTACTTATATACTATTTTCACAATTGTTTGAAATTTATGTTACTTAGATAGGATAAGCGGTCTCAGCTCCCAAATGGATTGTTTTGGGTTTCATGGTTAAAAAGTTTACATTCAGGTCTGGGGAGGTTAGTTAAAGCTAGTCAGCTAACAATTTTTTAGAGGTAGAATTTCATAGGGAATTTCAACTATGTATTTGTATCACATACTCACGGAAAGGCCCCATGCAAAGTGGGTGAATTGCATGGTTCCTGTGTTATGGCGGTCTCAGCTCCCAAATGGATTGTTTTGGGTTTCATGGTTAAAAAGTTTACATTCAGGTCTGGGGAGGTTAGTTAAAGCTAGTCAGCTAACAATTTTTTAGAGGTAGAATTTCATAGGGAATTTCAACTATGTATTTGTATCACATACTCACGAAAAGTCATTTTGTAAACAACTGAACGCATTTTATATCATAGTAACATAATATTGTTTTCAATACAATTGTCACCTGTGTGGCCTGCATCAACAAATCGTTTTCCATTGTTATTCCGTATACTGAGATTCTTTCTTTCCTCCTGGCTGTCCTCATCATAGTGGTTGCAAAGTACTAATTTCATAATCATTCGCTCACATAAATCCTGACTAAAATTCTCGCTATCCTTTCATACACACTTCATCATAAAACTATTTGCGCTAGCGCAAGGACATTTATGATGAGGTGGGAAAAGGTCTGTTTGGTGCCATAAACAAAGGCGGTAGTGGCCTTCTGGGGTCAACCAGACTCTGGAATAACGTCACGTGACCCTTTCGGCCAATGGGAGATATTCTTTTGGTGTAAGAATATATTAGTAAGCAGTCTTAGCGTCACTTGCAAACGAATTTGTGGTTATACAGGTTGTATATTTTATGCTCATATCTTTTGTATTTTCCGCCACCACCCCACCAACCGCCTTTATGCATTTACTTATATACTATTTTCACAATTGTTTGAAATTTATGTTACTTGGATAGGATAAGCGGTCTCAGCTCCCAAATGGATTGTTTTGGGTTTCATGGTTAAAAAGTTTACATTCAGGTCTGGGGAGGTTAGTTAAAGCTAGTCAGCTAACAATTTTTTAGAGGTAGAATTTCATAGGGAATTTCAACTATGTATTTGTATCACATACTCACGGAAAGGCCCCATGCAAAGTGGGTGACTTGCATGGTTCCTGTGTTATGGCGGTCTCAGCTCCCAAATGGATTGTTTTGGGTTTCATGGTTAAAAAGTTTACATTCAGGTCTGGGGAGGTTAGTTAAAGCTAGTCAGCTAACAATTTTTTAGAGGTAGAATTTCATAGGGAATTTCAACTATGTATTTGTATCACATACTCACGAAAAGTCATTTTGTAAACAACTGAACGCATTTTATATCATAGTAACATAATATTGTTTTCAATACAATTGTCACCTGTGTGGCCTGCATCAACAAAATGACTTTTCGTGAGTATGTGATACAAATACATAGTTGAAATTCCCTATGAAATTCTACCTCTAAAAAATTGTTAGCTGACTAGCTTTAACTAACCTCCCCAGACCTGAATGTAAACTTTTTAACCATGAAACCCAAAACAATCCATTTGGGAGCTGAGACCGCTTATCCCATCCAAGTAACATAAATTTCAAACAATTGTGAAAATAGTATATAAGTAAATGCATAAAGGCGGTTGGTGGGGTGGTGGCGGAAAATACAAAAGATATGAGCATAAAATATACAACCTGTATAACCACAAATTCGTTTGCAAGTGACGCTAAGACTGCTTACTAATATATTCTTACACCAAAAGAATATCTCCCATTGGCCGAAAGGGTCACGTGACGTTATTCCAGAGTCTGGTTGACCCCAGAAGGCCACTACCGCCTTTGTTTATGGCACCAAACAGACCTTTTCCCACCTCATCATAAATGTCCTTGCGCTAGCGCAAATAGTTTTAAAATGTTCTTCAGAGATGTAGAATATATCGGTGCCGCAGCGAGCAATGCGTGCCCCTTCCACGTACTTAATGAGTTAGTGTCACAGTATGGTGATCTGCATAATTTTCGTTCTGAAGTGAAAACCTGTATTGCTTATACATATTTTTTGTGGTTAGTCAAAGCATAAAAAAAAGTTTGTAGTTATGTCATCTATATTAAGAACGCTGAGTCGCCTTTCAACCAGTCAGCCACTTTCTCAGATTGTGGTCTCGTTTTGAGCGTTACAATGGTTTATATACTCTTTTACCAGACATTCGTATATCAAAGATCTCACCGAGTTACGCGAGAGTCTGGATGAGCGAGACTAATGTGTTTTATGTGTGAGTGAGACTTCTATTTGAAAACTGTGTTTATCGTCCTATCTTTGTGTGTGTGTTTGTATGTGTTTGTATGCGTAAGGGGAAAAGGTAGGTGTGTGTGGGGGGGGGGGGTGAAATATATTGTGTGTTGTGAGTCAATGACTGTGTTTGTGGACAGCTGTGAATAACAGAGAAATTCATTTCAGGATCATATTTGGAAGTGACCTTTAAATAGAACTAGAAAAGTTTTGCACATATATGTATACGAATGAATGTACGAGAAAAAGAATGAATGAATGAAAGAAGTAGTTAACTCAATAAACTGCATGAAAATGTATTGTAAAAGGTTTCTTAGGACCTTCTCCCAATCCCTGAGTACATAAATGTGTGAAGACTATCATGATGTGTATAACAATGTTGAACAAATTTTGACTACCTAATCATTTGTTCTTCATATAGGTGCCTCAGAATATCACATCCGGAACATTAAACATATTATTGACAAATAGTTTATTGTGTGAACAACGCGAGTGAATAAACACCCCAGCGGTGTTGAAACGCTGTACTATAGAAACACTTAAAATATACATGTATATTAAACGCGTTATTCTCAGCAAACAAAGATGAAGAAAATGTAATTTGTAGCTTTGTCTGAAATCGTCATTTCTTCTTCACACAAAACAGAATGCTCAATATAACGTTTATATTATCAAAGTTCGGTATTATCTAATAATAATCTTCATTCGTCACACAACTATTCAACTCTCGCACAACTATTCACAGTTTAAGAAAAAAAGTGAAAAGTACATGTAAATGTGATACATGATATTCCTGGCAGTGAATACAAACATACATTTTAAATGAAAATAAAATTGCTATATTTTCAAGATTAAAAAAGCTTTTTGTCTTAGGAAAACATATTTTCAGCTAGTTTCTGTCAACAAAACTTACAACTAGTTGGTAATTTCAAAGCGATGAGTACAAAGGATAGCCATTGCCAGTTTTGAAAGTGATGCGCATAAATGATCACATACTCAAGGCCAGAAGTTATTACGTGCCGTTAATATTGGTTTAGTATAATTTTCAAATACATTCAAAAACTTTCAAAGGTTTGTTTTTGATACTGGTCATTACCAATGCGATGTTGAAAACAAATCGTTGATAACGGTAGACAAACTAATGTTGAATCTACGACAGACAGACAAAGACAGAAAACATGGACATACGAAGAGGGCAAAAACAAAAGAAAGTTTTTGTATCTTAAACGTATTATTTAGAAATTAGTGAATAAATCAAAATTGTAATAATTGTTGTATATTTACTAGTTTTAAAAAATGGTTGATTGTTGATGTTGATTGGTTTATAACGGCACTTTCAACACGTTATTGGCTATATCATGCCGAGAAATAAGAGCTAAGCGCCTTTCCCAAGGACACACCGAGGCAACCTACCTAGGCTGGCCTGGGCGGGTAATGAGCCCGCGATTCCTGTATTACGAGTCTGACGCTGTATCAACTTAGCTTAAATATGGATTTCTTAGGAACCTTTTTTATCACAGATCTTCTACTGCACAGCAAAGAGTAAAGGTTCCAACTTAGCTAAAAGATGGATTTCATAGGGACATTTTTTATCACAGATATTGTACAGCACAGTAAAGAGTAGAGGTTCCAATGCTCCTGAAAAAAGTACATATACATCTTTCTTTTTTTTGGGTGGGGGGGGGGAGTTAAAAAAATTTAGTCGAATTTTTCTACTGATACTGGATCCAAAGTCTAAAATTACACAAAAGGTATCTAATTAAAATAAACTGAGATAATTCTACATGTTGTAAGGATCAATTACCTATTTTAAAAAATAAATAAATAGATACATAAATTCAACGTCTTTTTCTTGTCCTAAAATGAGCAAATATGTCCATTACCGCGAGCATTGATCACAATAATTGATTTCTTAATAAGTCTTAGATCATGAGCCTAAATATGAAATAAAACAATGTTGCAACTATAGAATACGTGGCTAGGATTTTGGAAGCGCCACCTATAACGAAATTGGTCCTGACTTTAGCATCACTCAGGTAACCTTTGTCATCCATAAATACCCGCCATATATAAAAGTTTGGACCATCCTTCCCGGTAAAGTCCATGTCCCCTGTCAAAAATCGTTGGACCGCTGGTGCAGTGAACCAAATATATCCTTCATCGTCTACACCAAGAGTATCAATCCACTGTGCTGTGTTATTGTTTCGATATAAAAGATTGGTAGATATAAGTTCCACCATGTCAATACCGGAACTGCCATCCTTTCGTACATCCCATCGGTACAGGGCACTCTCTGATAGAGCCGGGTAATACAGTGCACCTTTACGGGTATATAGCATTCCATCAGTGTAATCAGATCTATTGCCAACTTTCCGAACATTGCTTTTGAAAACTGAATTTGGAACATTGCTTCTCAAGATGCTTGTAGGCACTTGATAAACCCCAAACCCAGATACAAGACTGTAGTATAAGTATTTGAAATCATCAGACATTGCAATACCGTTGATCCCTAGGAGACCTACATTGACAGACCTATTGTTAACCTCAACGAGTCCTGTGCCTAGCTCTGGTCTCATACTTTCAGGGTCATCGAAAACGTGTGACGTATTGGTCACAAAGTCATACTTAATAAGTCTATAGTTTAAAGTGTCAGTGATATACGCATTGTGTGCCACACCGTCGATGTACTCTAATACGATATCGTTAAGAAAGGTTTTCACTGGGTCCACTTGCGATGCGGGAAACACATATCTTCGGATTTCTTTATCATTATTAATATCGTAAATTATAAGTTTTCCTGGGCAGTAGTTTACTGCCGTGGAATTATCATTAGGAAATATATTCATTCTCCCAGTGTCAATGATCCACATCCATCCTGTATTAGGGTCAATCTCCATACTCTGTGAAAACTGAATGGCATTGCAGTCTCCCAGCTTTTGCATCTCCCAGTTTGGAAACGGTTTTAGGACCACTGTTTTATCCTTCTGTTGCAAAACGTTCAAACTCGACGGTACACCCTTGCGCCATCGGGGTACGTTTACGTATACCTTGCTTTTGTAAACTTTTATTCCAGTGAACGGATTGTTTTCTGGAATGTACAGTTTTTGATTTAGATAGTCTTTCTTTTGGTCTTCATTTATCCAATCAAAATCGAGAACCGGCCATACATACATTATTTCTGCCTCGCCATAGCGATTAGAAGCCTCCGACGTTCTTACTTTAGCGTTGTATAAATATCCCATCTCACTGATATTTATTTTCCAAATATGGAAGTTGGACCCTGATTTTCCAGAGAAATCAAGCTTCCCTAGAAGAAATTTTTGTATAGGTGTAGCCGTGAACCATAATATTCCTTGCTCATCTACTGCGATAGTATCAATCCATTGCATAGTTTCGTTGTTGCAAGCTACTGTCTCCACCGTTTTCATCAATACTCTGTCGCTCCCAATCGGAGACAACGAGTCCTTGAACACGTCCCACTTCAAAAGTGTGGTTTTAGTGAGGGCGCTAAAGTACAGGTTTCCCGCGGCAGTCATAGTCATTCCATCTGTCTGGGACGGTTTGTTCCCAACATTTCGGACTTCTTTCCTATAGGCCTCGTTGGTGAATTCTTTGCGGAGAATGTAGGTTGGGACTTGATACATTGCAGTTCCAGCGACTGGTCCATAGTACACGTACCGAAAATCCGGGGACATGGCAATCCCATTGATACCAATCGGCACGTAGACTGTGTCTCCGTTGATGGTGATATTTGCTTTTAACAAATCTGGTGTCATGGAAACTGGATCTTGATAATAATACGACTTGTTTAGAGAGGCATCATAGACAATAAGCTTCCCCTCGAACGTATCAGGAAGATAAGCAAATCTTGCTTCTCCTTTGTAGTAATCAAGAACAATATCGTTAATGAAACTAGTATTCTTGCTGACAATGCTTGTAGGAAATACATACCGCTTGATCTCTGTCTGATTGTTCAAGTCATAAATGATTATCTTCGGTTGGCAAAGGTCTTGTGTTTTGGTGCCATCACCAGGGAAGTAGTTAGTTCTTCCCGTGTCGACCATCCACATGTATCCTGTGTTGGGGTCTATTTCAATTGCTTGCACGTACTGCAAAGCCTCACATCCACTCAACGTATGATAATCCCAGTTTGGAAACGGCTGCAGCACAGATGTGTTGTTCCTCATTACAACGCGATTTAAACTGGAAGGGACACCGTTACGCCATTTTGGTGTAATTACGAAGATATCCCCCTTATAAACTCGAATTCCAGCGATCAAGTTATTTTCTGGAATGTACTTCATGCTCGCACTGTAGTTTTGCTTCATAGAACTATTTGGCCAGTCGTACTGAATCGAAGACCAGGAATACACAAGATTAGCATTGCCAGAGGAACATTGTTGGATCCCTTCCCTGACAAGGGACATTAGCACCACTGCGATGATCCACTTGAAAATGTCTCGTTTTGATGTCATCGTGAAATAGTTGTTCTACTCGTTTGATATCTTTTCACTCTAAATGATTTTACAAATTTAATTACGTTTTATAGAATATAAAAGATTGACTTCAAATAATCACGTCAGTAGCTACGCTGGTTTGACGATAGGTTTATAACGCCTTTCCAATGTCGAAAAACAACAGGCACTATGATTTTACCTGCTTGCAGCGTTCTTTATATACTCGCTGCGGTTGTTTTCTACAGGGAATTGAATAATGTTATTTCGTTGCCTGTTATCTGTCATCAGTGCGTCACACCATATCCGTGTTCTAATTTTACAACGCATGTTTTTTTTTTTTTTTATTTGTTTCTTTTTTTTTTTTTCATACAGCAAGATCTTATTGCTGACATCGAGAACCCATCATATACGGAATGTAAATGGAGAGGACTGACACAACATGATCTTTAAAAATCTCATTAAGTCATGACCACTAAAACTGGCTATTTAAACTTGTGTACGTACGGTAGCTATATGCGCTTTTTACCTGTGAATCATCTATGTTGACTGAACCTTGTTTATTTGTATAGTTTATTTACAATTTCTAGTAAAAAAATACATGATAACGATATTCATGTGTGTCATTGGTGGCAATCAGAAAGGAATTTGTTTGCTTGGTCAAAAGAACACATTTTGCTTTGTTTTCCCACAGCTATAGGCAAAAGAGAGAATGATGGCCAGGCACAACTAACATGACCCTTTTATCTCGGCCAAGCGTGACGTCTGTCAAAACATAACTTTTATCAATGAAAGTAAGTCTCAGGCCACACATAGGTGGCATATGAGAATACTACAACTGCTACAATTGTATACGGTGACGTCACTAACTTATGGAGATACGCTTCACATCACTTGTCAACTTTTACAATCAGAGCATGAGTATTAAACATTGGGAGGAAATATTAGAACATTTGGGTACATAAATATAACATTTGGGTACATAAATATACCATTTGGGTACATAAATACAATATATGGGTACATAAATATAATATTTGGGTACATAAATATAATATTTGGGTACATAAATATAACATTTGGGTACATAAATACAATATTTGGGTACACAAATATAACATTTGGGTACATAAATGTAACATTTGGGTACATAAATATAATATTTGGGTACATAAATACAATATTTGGGTACATAAATATAACATTTGGGTACATAAATATAACATTTGGGTACATACATACAATATTTGGGTACATAAATATAACATTTGGGCACATAAATCACCTATTCTCGGAATAGAGTTCCAAGTTTATAAAACAGGTATTGCATAGAGCGTTTACATAAAATGTCGTATTTCTTGACGTGTTTGTAGGCATATTCTAATCACAGCAGATGTTTCATGACGACGACTGCTTACAAATAAATAAATTGAACATACAACTATTATTTTGGTGCCATTTTACCTTCAACGCGTGCAATAACCTCGTGTCGTTTTTCCAAACACAATAATAAAATTGAAAGTACTGTTTCAGCATCGGTAAAACCATGACATAAACATTTAAGTCTGTTGGTATTATGTACAACTATAATAAAAATAATGAAGTTGGAATGAACTGGATGATTCTTTTAATGATTTAATTTTTTCAAGAAAGTTGTCGCCAACGTTTCTGTAAGCTACGCTATCAACACATCATTATGGTATCATACAACTTACAGTGTGCAGTTTGTTTACGTATGACATTAATATACATAGATACAAACTCAGAAAATGTAATAGTGTTATTTTATTTTTACCATAGCAAGAGTTTATGACAGAACCGGAACCGTATAGTTAAGCTTGTAAGCTACATGATTACCATTTTAGAAAAAAAAACTACTGTAAATATCTTTAATTCGACCATTATTGTTATATGGGATGATTTCGTGAGTTAAAACAACCATACTATATAAACATGGAACTTCTTATGGCAGTAAATTTAAATTCAGAAGCCAGAGATGTAAGCTATGTTATGTAAGCTACGTGATCATTTCTTTACATTGATTCTAGAATTTATATTTACCAGTCATAATTAACAATTTACACCTTTGTTTCCCTTATATGATATACATTTCCATTTTACAAGGTCGTTTCGTCTGCAAGTTGGAGGACATTTACGTTTCTTTTGAAAAATCCACGATCATCGCCTGACCAAAGTAAGTAAAATGAGTGAATATTATTTCTTATCGTCATTTATATTATCAATTTTATACATTTACTCTAATTATACATTATAGAGAGTTGATGAACTTCCACAAAAAGGCCGAATTTAAAAGAGGCATTTCTATTGATCATCGTACATTGGTCTAAACGTATCATTCCAATTTGCGCGACGGCATGTTCTGTTGAATATCTGGCTATAGTCAAGGTTTAAACACATACATGTTCCCAATTCTTACAAAGTAAATTGACTTTCATATTAGTCCATACAAAATAAGTACAGAATGATATATATATCACAGTACACGTATGTTGAAATTGTGGTAACTTAGCTTACAAAACTATTGCCTCATTTCATAATTTTGATAATATTTTAACCAAAAAATTAGTTCTTCCGTACAATGTCAGTTTTGAAATATAAAACAAGAATATTTCACTTCAATCTTGTCTCAATATTTACAATATGTATTCATCAGTAAATTGTCATAAAATATACAAAGAGTGGTATCGTATCTTACAAAGCAGGTAACGTAAATTACATGTCACGAATTTTGTCTATTCCAACTAATAGCAAACATTTTTAAACGGGCTGGCAGTAAAATATCATGGGAAAATCCTGAGTAGAAGTACAAAATGTATCCCGTGAAAGAAAGAAAGAGAAAGAGGGTAGTGCCGACCTTCAAAATGAGAGAAATGAGTTCAAAAATAAAATGTGTCAATCGCAGAGAGGACACGAAAAGACCAGTAATTCCGAGGGAATAAAGTACGCCAGTATGCACAAGAACATCGAGAGAGCAAACGTGTCCGAGACAAGCAAAATAGACAAGCAGAAGCAACAGAACCAGAAATCGGTGATCAAGTTAGTTCTAGCAGTAATGCATTCATTGTCAGATTGCCTTAGCTTGATTTAAAGCTAAGAACAAGGAAGAGAATAAGTCGAGTATCGTCAAAACAATGGCGTGAAAAACAAGTTACAAGGCCTGAAGATAGAAAACGAGAAAATAAAGAAAAGCTATAAAATAGTTTCAAACGCTTTGAACGCCTTCTGAAAGAGAACGGGACAACCAATGAATACACAAATAAGAGTTACGTGAGTGTAAAAGGTCTATATGCAGAACCAAGAACTTCCACTGTAGAAGTTGATATTTTGCCAAACCCATCTGCCCGTAGAAAAAGAGTGTCGCAACATTTAGAAGAAATATGTGTATCGCCAAGGAAAATACCTAAACAGATGAAAGAAAATCTGCTTCTTGCCCAAGTCGTATCTGATAAAATAAAAGAGGCAAAAGAAAATAATGGTAACAAAGGCAAATCAGTCATAGCTAGAGTTCTCTCGGTGAAACATATAAAGTTTTGGGTTGGTTTGGTGCTTTACGGCACAGCAAAACAAGTAGGTTATTTAGTGCCGAGGCAATAAAAGTAAAGTGCCTTGCGCAAAGACACACCACAGAAGCTGACCCAGGCTGGTTCGATGGTAGAATTCGCACCAGCAGCCCGGTCAGCCACCGCAGCTCCCCTGGAAACCTATAAGGAAATACCAGGTTAAGTCAACGCTTAGTAAAGTCACAGGATTTTGTCAAAAATCACTGATCAAGAAACCCAAGAGATGCGACCAGATACCAAGAATACAAAAACAACAAAAAGAAAGATAACAGTTCAGAGCAAATGTAGTAGAGTTTTTATTCAGAGATGATTTGTCCAGGTTTATTTCAAGACACCAATGCCTTGCCAAAAACATCAGAATATAGCCGTTGTTTATGAGAATGTGTGGCATATCGGGCAAATGGTTGAGGTAGAGACCACAGGTGGTGAATATCTTGTGTCCTTTCTGCGACGATGTGAAGGCAAGGAAAAAAAATAGGTCTTCTTTAAAATGTTCAACTCCAATAGATGAAATTTGGGTAAAGTTTGCAGATATATTTCTGAAGCTGAAAGAACCAACAAAAATGGACAGAAGCAGCTGAAGTTACCAGATAGGTGATGATGACGTCGTAAAAATTCTTGACATTATGCAGAAAATAAATTAAATTAAGTCACAATGTCAAATTTTGAAGCTGGCATTTTCACTGTAATTTACGTTACCGAATTTCAAGGGTAACTTTCAATATACAAGCAGTGCAGCTTGCTAATTAAAAATTAGCAGAAATAAAATTAGTGATATTGAAAATAACAGCTTGTGTTGGTTGGAAATTATGAAAAAATGTATTTGAAAATTTACACAAAAATAGACTTATCAATTAATTTTACATAAGATAGAACTACAGTTACTATTATAGTTCATTGTTCAGTTAATTTGGTGAAGTATTACCAGAGCTTGAATAATTTTATGATTGTTCATTGTTAACAGCTGTGTTTCGTGTTGTTTTTTTTCCTCAAGGAAATCCATTCATGTAATATACGCTACCGTTTATTGTGATCTACTGTTACGGAATTATGTATCATCTTTAAATTACAAAATAGTTTTAATTTGGGTTCATAACCATTGTATTATAATTCCTTAATTCAGTAGCCTACGCTATTAAAGTACGTCAACAATGAGTCATTGTTTATGTCCAGGGAAAATCAATAATTTTGTCGGTCAACTATACGTAACAATGGTGAGTCACGTGGGTACGCGTGCTGGATCAACATCTTGTTGATTTGAGATTTGAGTATTGTTATTTTAGTGTGAGGGTACTTTTAGGCTGTCATGCGCGACCTAGTTTCTGATTGGTTCAGTAAAGTTGTTTACAGGATGATGGAATTGTTTTACAACGTAGTTTGAGAGTTAAGGGTTATTATCTTTTGCGCAGTAGAATGCTATATAATGCCAAATAGCGATTGAACACTCATTGAATTCTAATTCCAGATCATAAGGTTGTTGAGGAAGATTGTTTATTCTCTGTAAAATCAGCTGTTGGAAAATCTTTCTCTACGTAGTACAATTTGGATTTAAGTACTATTGTTCAAGGAACTTAATAATATTCTACATTCACAGGAATTTACCTGAAATTAACATTTGGATTTAAAATCATTGGTACATCGGAACATTCCAGATCCATTCATTCGGAACATTCATTCATTCAGAATACTTTGGATTAACTTCTGGATTAGTGAATTAGAACAATTTAGGACTAATTAAGGAAATTCTAAACTGTAAGTTATGTTTAATTCTTTCACTTTGTTTGTTTAAAATATTTTATATTTTAGGAAATTAAATTTGTATTTGAGAAATTGTGAAAGCTTGTTTGAGTCGTTCTTTCTTTTGTTACATTTACCCCTAGTCGTAACACTATGTTAACAATGCAAAGTCAGATAAATCACAATACATTTTCAAAGAATGATATACATGGTAAGTCAGTCATATTTAGAAGTTACCGAATAATATTCTTCGAAGGAGTTACTTAGTTTTGTGCTGTCTGATATAAAAAATTTAAAATGTTAAAGTCTTTCACTGAAAAACGTAGTACACCAATGAATTTTACAACAACAAATAAGACAGTCCTGTGAAATAATTATAATAACTATCAATAAATCTTTAAATTTTTCAGACAATATGAACATATTTTAGGAACGGTGTCGAAGGTACATTATGAATAAACATTGTTGATTGTGATTTTACGTGGTATTTTATTTCATGGTCCCACGTAACGTAAATTACATTTTTCTTTCACCCCTCTCTTCTTCTGATGGTCATAACTCCAATTCCTAAAGCCTGAGTTCCGATATTTTGACTGTATATTCATGAAAGGATAACTCACACAAAAAACAGAAAAATATATGACTTTTCTCACTTCTATCTTTTTGCATTTTTTTCTTACAATTTGAATTCTATTCTGAGAATAGGTGAAATATAACATTTTCAGGACAGAATACAATGATTATCCTGGAGTTGTTTCCAACCAGCATGAACAACAATGCAATTTGTCAGTTGTTTTAGGCACACATTTAAAAAATTACAACGCTAACGACAATTCATTTTGTTGCTGTTTTTTTGTTTGTTTGTTTTTTTGTTTTTGTTTTTTTTTTTTGGAGGGTAGGGGTGTTTGTTTGTTTGTTTGTTTGTTTGATTTAGACAGAGATGCTAACTAGAACTCATGTTCGTGTATCATTTGTTTTTTTCTGTTTATTTCAAATCATAAAGGTGTTATCGGTTCGACATTGCCAAGTATGGATGGTTTATTAATTTTCTGTGCTGCTTTAATATTTTCTTTGACATCAAAAGTTAAGCTCTATACGTATTTTCTCAATGTGTTTTTAACGGCATTAATTGTTTATACTGCGTCATGGTGACAAACAGCTGACGTAGCTATATATAAGTAGTAGCAGAATAACGTGTGTGCTGGATTCTATATTTTACCTTCTTATCTCATTTCAAAGAAATGTTTTTTAAAAACAATCGTCTTGATATCGTCACAGTGGGTTCCTTGAGTTCTATTACTTGGAACAAGTATTATTGATATCGTCACAGTGGGTTCCTTGAGTTCTATTACTTAGAAAAAGTATTATTGATCTGGTGAAGTATGCACAAGTTGATTTCAAACAGAAAGTACAAGTACATAAAAAAGAAAATACAAAGAATTGTCGTAACATTAAGTTAATACTGCCTGTCGAGTCCTATAGGAAGACGATTTCTTCCATGCTCGTTTTAGTCATATTCAGTTCCAATTACAACCATCTTAATTGCGATAAATAAACATGTTCGTTCATCGTTTGTTATTTACCTCTTATTGTTTATGGTTTATCGTTTATGATTGACCATTTAGTTTTAAGGTTTATCGCTTTTCGTTTATCTTTTACAAGATAGCGTTTATTATTTATCGCTTTTCGTTCATCTTTTACAAGATAGCGTTTTTTATTTATCGCATTAGCGTTTGATTATATTGGTCCGCAACGTTTTATACATTTTGCACATAACACTTATCGTTCGTTCTGCGTTCTGTTCGCGTTTTCATTCATCATTAGTTTTGTTTAGAGTTAATTTTCAGTTCCTTTTATCATTCTTTTCTAGCTTTCATTTTCCGTTTGTTCATCATTCTATTGGAATTGTACCCTCAGTAACGGTAATCCAGAAAAAATGAATTCCCTGATCATTTTGCGAGTACCCACTCTACAACGAAAAGAATAAGAAAAAAAATCAAAACAATATCTCCAATCTTTAATCTTTTGCATAAGACAAAACACATACAAATTTGACATTATTTAATAATATAAAATCCTGCAACATCGAGGAAGTTTAGCATTTTATGTAGAAGCTATTATGCAGAAATGTTAATCATTAACGTATTTTTTTATTTTCCAAAGGCTGAATATCTACATGATCATTTCAAATATTCTTGGTTTCTTTGTAATTACCACTTAGAATTTATTTTCAATGCATGAGAGGATACCCTGTCGCATACACGTGACTGTTCTTTTCATTTTTTGGCATTTTCCATAGACTTCTCTGACCTACTCATACTTCTGATTTTTGTTGTTTCTCCTTTGTCCTTTCTTTCTTTCTTTCTTCCCTTTCTTTTTAAAGTTATTGAGCATTCACTCCTTCCAAAACTTGTCCACGAGTTTATCTTCTATATCTGACTCAATGTTTTGTATCTGTAAATGAAAATAAATTATCTTCCACTAAACTTTGTTTTTATTGAGATTAATGTTATCCATTAGACTATAAAAAAATTACATGTCAGTGGGAATCCGGGTTAATAATTTGCCTTTCATTATCCGCGTGGCTGTGAAACAACTTCCTAGACAATGTTTTAAGAAATTTATATCCTTTGTATGCTAATGTAATAATAGTCATCTAAAATGATACTTATGTATAGTCTGACATGGTTTCCATTGAATAAAAGTTCTGTTCTGTTATCTTCCAATGAAACGCTGACCAATCTAGGCACCAAACTGTGTATTTACGTAACATGTTTCCCCGATTAGTGTGTCGGTCAATGGGGGTGGTCCACATACTAATACAGTCTAATATGGCCGAATAATCATTCTCATTTCCACTCGTGGAATTTCTTTTATATAAGTCATGTATTAAATTGTCATCTGAAATCGACAGTCAACAGCCAGGTTTTGTTTAACCAAACAATAGTTTCTTACTGCCGTCACCGTTCTATGTATGGAAATGAAGCGTTTGTTTTCGCAAGAAGGGCGTCGTTTAGATAAGGACAAGTCGTGTGAATTGGTGTGGAAAGGCATCGTTTAGGTAAAGACAAGTTGTGTGAATTGATGTGGAAACATGTCTTCTTTTATTTATATTCACCGTACTCGAGTCAATTATGTCAGTATAACTTTCAGATGCCTAATTGCTCCTTTGTTACTTTAGAAAATTAAATTAAGCCACAGTACTGCTTAGAAAATTCGTTCTTAGGGTAAATACTCGATGTAAATCGTCGTTCTTATCCCCCCTCCCTTGGGTTACGCTGGCGACCGTACTATTTGCATTCATCATAAAAGTTTAAAAGAGAATTTATTTTAAAAGATTTGCCGTTTTTTCACTGCATAATAAAAGTTTGATGATCAAGATCTTGTTAAACTCTTCCTATATATTTTGTCTATAACGCGATAAATCAAATTTAGCCTTTGAAAAGAAAGGGCTATAATGTAGACTGACCATGAAGGAAACGTAAATACCATAGGTAATATTTTTGTCTGTTATTATATTGGTTGAATTAATTGTGTTCAGTTGTTTACCAGGCACATTTGATACTAGTATATGTCCAGTTATCTACCGGGCACATTGAGGTACCAGTATGTGTTCGGTTGTCGGGCTGGTACAATGAAATACTATTATATTTCCAGTTGTTTGTCAGGTACAATGAGGTAATTGCATGGGTCCAGTTGTCCACCAGGTAAAGTGATGTACTAGTATGTGTCAAGTTGTTTACCAGGTAAAGTGATGTACTAGTATGTGTCCAGTTGTTTACCAGGTAAAATGAGGTACCAGCATATTTCCAGTTGTCTACCAGGTACAATGATGTAATATTATATGTCCAGATGTCAGCAGGTACAGTGAGGTACATGTATATGTCCAGATATGTACCAGGCACAATCAGGTACTAGTATATTTCCAGTAGTCTACCAGATACAATGAGGTGCTAGTATATTTTCCGTTGTCTACCAGGCAAAATGAGGTACATATATTTGTCCAGATGTCTACCAGATACAATGAGGTAATATATGTGTCCAGTTTTCTACCAAGTACATTGAACTGAACTGTTATCATGAAAGTTAAAAATACAGGCTGATAATCAAGTTATGGTTTGTTTGTAATAGTTGTTTATAGCTACAGGCTGATAATCAAGGTATTATCTGTTTGCATTAATGGTCTTAAAATACAGACTGGATACTTTCATAAATAACAAAGTAGTGTGAATAGGAACCTAGAGTTGATAATAATAATAATAATAATAATAATAATAATAATAATAATGATTTATTATTATTATTATTATTATTATTATTATTATTATTATTATTATTATATGCAACACTATGAAGGGGGACACTGTGGTATCCTCGGCCTGTCCATCCGTTTACCACTTAATCTCCAAAACCGTTAGACATTTACAATACTGTACAGTTAGGTAGCCCTTGAGGTATTGACGATACTGAAAGAACAGAAATATATGAAAAACAGCTGAAGTAGTTAGTAGTTATACATAAGTACTAGGAGAATAAAGTGTGTACTGGATTTTATATTTTACCTTCTTATCTTTAAAAAAAAAAAACTCGTGTTTTTTATCGTCACAGTGGGGTATAAAGTTATATTACTTGGAAAAAGGATTATTGATCTGATGAAGTATGCACAAGTTGATTTCAAGCAGGAAGCACAAGTACATAAAAAGATTATACAAAGAATTATTATATTTTTACACTGAATTTCCAACTCTGTCCCAATCCCTCTAGCACAAACGACGGCATACTCTATCAACAATAGCACCTGTTCACCTAGTTGTATAATACCCACTTTTGGATACAATTCTGATTGAATAGGGCCAATTGTACATTTTATCAAGGAACTGGCTTCGGTATGCTTTCGACAAAGAGACTGTCGAGGACTCGATATGGGAAGGGTGACATATTTTGCATGAGGCCATTGACCTGAAAACTAATTATATAGCCAATCAATTGACGGCGGAACTCATTTGAATTTTCCACATGAAACTTTAATACAACAATGATTTCAAAGTTTAAAATAAACGGGGCATTTTATTCAAAGTCATAGAAAATCTCTCTCTCTCTCTCTCTCTCTCTCTCTCTCTCTCTCTCTCTCACTCTCACACACACACACACACACACCATGTTGAGAATGGAGCACCCTGTTTATATTGTAATGGAACACCCAGTTTATATTGAAATGGAACACCCTGTTTATATTGTAACAAAATCTCTCTCTCCGTTTTGAGAATGGAACACCCTGTTTATATTGGAACAAAGTTTCTCTTTGTCTCTCTCCGTATCGAGAATGGAACACCCTGTTTATATTGTAACAAAATCTCTCTCTGTGTCTCCCTCTCTGTCTCTCTCTCTCTGTCTCTCTTTCTCTCTCTCCGTATCGAGAATGGAACACCCTGTTTATATTGTAACAAAATGTAGAGAAAAAAATCTTCGAAATATTACAACCTGAATTAGTTCACGTATTCACCTCAAACATAAATGATTACATCGATAACTGCATCTGAACTGACAGTCCTGTATATCAGGCGTATTTATAAGTCACTGCGTACAAAACATTTAGCCCTATTGTCAGTATTTAAAAAAAACCATTTAGCCCTATTGTCAGTATTTTAAAAAAAATTATAACAAATATACGCAGACTGATTTTTCTGTTTTCGGCAATCGTGCACGCAGGTCTTTGTGTTCCATGCCCCTCTCTCCTTGGTGTAAATTGAATCTCCGCTTTGTAAAACAAAAACAATTCTATGCAGAAGTCAAAGTTAATCCAATAATTAAACTTACTCAGCACTATAAGGCCAGTATTGTACTTATGTGCCATTAAACCCCATACATACATACATACATACATACATACATACATACATACATACATACATACATACATACATACATACTATAAAACACCCTTGTTAACGATATTACTTTTATTTTTTCAACCAGCTTCAAGCATACAAGCTTACTCATGAGCAATTAACAAATAGATTTACAGCCTTTCCTATCAATTAAATTGATACCTGAATGCATTTAGTTTTCACCAAACTGTGGGTGCGGGTATTTAAATATATCGAGTAATAGTAATATATATATATATATATATATCAAGTCCTTAAAGTTTTGGAAAGGTTACGCTTGTGTCACGTGATATCCGTGTTCTGCATTTCGGTTTATTTATAGTCTCTCGAACAGGACACAGTCTTATTGGCACGGTAGTTTAAGCAAACAGGACATACACACCTTGATCATGAATCGTATAACTTGTAACGTTGATACAGACCAGTCTATATTATAAGACCAGTCTATATTATAATGTGATTATAACTTCCACATTACGCTCCATGCTCTGAACTCGTGCTGTGTAAAAGTACGTAGTTTACGGTAACCGCTCTTTACCCGCATATCCTCTACGATGACAAGACATTTTTGACTTGTAAAAGTAAACATCCTTGTGTCTTAAAAGCAAGTTTACCAGTTCTAACATGAAAAAGAAAACAGGGATATTGATGGCAACGCAAAAGGAATTTTATTATTTTTAACACTAAGTAAATGTATACTAGAGCGGACCATTAGAGGGTTTCAAGAGGCAGATAAAAAAATCACATACATTGCATCTCATACACTTCATAAGAGAGGTTATTTTACATTTTTACTTACATAAATATTAATCTCTGGTTAAAAGCAACTATTTCTGTGTTCCAGCTTTGTCAGCGAAGATATCGGTTCATTTTTTTTTTTAATATTTTTTTTTTATTTTTATATTTTATTTTATTTTTATTTTTTGTTTTATTTTTATTAAAAATTTTTATCTTTCAAGGGTTGCAGCGCTTTTTCAATATGTGTATGTAATTCAGTATGCTAATAACAAAGCTTCCTAAATCTGTCAACGGCATGGAATAAAATGGCATCGGAGGGAGTCCGCAGCAATATGCAGTGAAAAAATAAAAATAAAAAAATAACGACGGAGCGTATAGAATACCTCTTATGCCACAGGCTCAATACCTCTGCCAAAGGTTGTACCTTTTTATCCTCCGTTGTTGTCATCATTACACTACATTGTACTGGTGTTGGTATAAGCTCTGCCGGTGATCATTTAAGCGGACAATCTGGCTTTTAAAATGACTATCACTATATTAAACCTGATTAAATTTTAAGCTATTATAGCAATATTCAAAGTTGTAGCTAAGCAGAAAATCAAGATATAGGTCGGTATGCGGGGTGTGATTAGAAAGCAAATACGATTTCCTCCTTATATGCCAGAGCAATATTTTTATCATACAATTTTTGTTTGAAATAATCTTCACCTGGCTAGATGCTCTTGAGTTGTTAGAATGGCTAACAGGATGTAACGGTGTGTTAACAGTAAACATATTAAAAACGTATTATAAAGGATACGATAGACATGTACAAAATAGTAAGCACCATCCACTTCCGGCACACTTATTACTAAAAATACTATATATGCAAGAAGATATTGATGGATTTGTTGGTTGTCTTTAACATGACTTTCAAACGTTATTGGCTATATCATGCTGAGCAAATATAAGCTAAATGCCTTTCCCAGGAATATACCGAAACAGCCAACTTAGGCTGGCCAAGACGGTTATCGAACCAGCAATCCTTGAACCTAACGCTCTAAAAACTGACTTACCGCGGATTCCAGCAGGCTAATGGAAGTTAAAATTCATAAATGCTGTATTTTCTTCTAATCAGACATTGTGTTTACATTACCACTAGAGAACCACATAATCTGATTTGAGTAACCATCTTTTTAATAAAGCATGATTATTGTTCTGATTTCGTAACGGTTCCGCTCGAAACAGAAAAGTCGATGCAAACACAATAACAAATATAAAAATGGAGAACTTTAAAACGTCTTATCGATGAAACACTCTCATAAAATAAGTGACTTTAACAAAATTTTGGATGATACATGCACACTATTGAAGCTTTTAAAATAATTTATTCACGTATATCACGAATAACATATTTAATAAAGCTACCAAACAATCAACTGCCGGAGAGCTCATAAATTAGAGGAATGGTGAGCAATTTGCTCACGTAAATACATCACCGCTTCTCCCGCCTTCCGCTCCTTCCTCATCATGGAAATGAGCATATAGTAAACAAAAAGTGCATAACTCTTCCAAAAATAGAGTGAGTACAATGATTGGTCGACATGCATAATTTCTAGTGATGACAATAGTATGTGCTAAGTTTCAAAGCAATAAAATAAAAACTGTGATAATAGTTGCATTCACGAAATTGTGTCGTATATATAGCATCCAGCTGCAAGTCAAAAACGGCAATAACTCTTTCAAAAACACGGGACCACAAAGATTTGTTACCGAGTTCATCATTAGATGATGACTACAACATATACAGTTTGACATCGATCCATATAAAACAATTACTACAAGACAAGTTGCGTTCACAAAGTTATGTCTTAAATTGCATCCAGGTGCAGAACACAAAGGGCGATAATTTCAATAAAAACTCACCCCGGGTGGACTGCCTTGGTATGCCCTTAGGAAAAGCCTTAGCTCCCATTTCCTCCGCATGGTTAGTCAATAACGTGTTTCAAAGTGCCGTTAAAACCAACAAAACAAACAAACAATCTAATGAAAACAGCAAGAGTACAGTGTTTGCCTATCCAAGAATCTTCAAATGATCGTCATACCATGTACATGTACAAAGTTTCATGGCGATAAATTGAAAACTGTAAGACTAATTGCGTTCACAGAATTATGTTATACTCTACACACAGCTCAAAGACAAACAAATCAATAACTCTAATGCAAATAACAGGAGCACAGTGATTTGCAGATATGCCCATATTCAGACGATGACCATAACATGGACACAGTTTCATCGTGATCATTAGAAGACTGTGATAGTAGTTGTAATAATAACTGCAAGTCAGAAAGGGTAAAAACTCTTATAAAAATTGTGTGAGCAAAGTGTTTTGAAGATATGCGCATGTCTAAGTGATGACCATAATTTTTACAAAGTTTCACGTCAATCAATTGAAAACGTATGGACTAGTTGTGCTAACAAGCTTGCGTGCATGACCAAGTGACATTCACGAGGATTAATATATAGCCCCTAAAGCGGAAGTATAAACATGATTTTCAGAATAGCGTTACTGTTTGCTTGCCTTGTTTTAGTGACACTCATTAGAAACTATGGAACATACTACTGTCTTTGCCATGATGTTTAGCATATTAATACGGGGATTGTCAGTATATTTTTGAAATTATTTTCAACCATTCTTCTTTATTAAAATATATGTAACAAGACACTCACCTTTAAGTTGTGGCTTTTTCATCATCATCATCATCATCATCATCTCCTTTTTCTTCTTCTTCTTCTTTTTCTTTTCATTAGTAATAAATTAATAAAAATGTAGACATATATAGTTAAGATGACCATTATTTGTTTGCATTCACAAGGGGAGGTCACTGTTCTGAAGCTGAAATCGAAGTGCGCCTTCGTTGCTTCAGCTTTACGACCTTTCTCCTTTCTATTTTGATAAATAGGAGACATTTCTTTTATACTTCTTTCATTCCCTCTTTCCACTTTTCGGGGACTATTTATCTCATAAACGTCCCAAGACCATATCATTTCAATTTAATATAACAATAAATATTTATCAGCTTAATGTTGTGTATGGTTCCGCACGTGCGCATTTTAGACTGACTAAGCACCCTTATACATCCAGAGAATGTATCGTTTGTCATTTGATAAAACAAAGAAACTTTGGCTGCCCAAGATGAATCAGAGGTCTCCTCCAAATATTTTTTTCCTCTATGGACGGGAGGTGGAAGGGGTGGAGGACTACCTTCCAATAATAGTGCAACATTGTCAAATTGATCTGTTGTATTATTTGTAATATTTCTAAATGCGGTATACGTGTTACTAAAAAGAAGATAACGAGTTACAGTCTCAGACTAACCAAATGTATATGTTATATGAATTTTGCAATATGATTAGAATAACGCTGATAATTAAGTCAACTTCATCTCATTCTGAGTCTAGTTTGCAAGATTTGAGTTTGGAGAATGGCTGTGTAGAAACAATTATGAAACATTTTTTGTTTTAAAATAACGTATAAACATGCTGAGTGACGAACAAATTTATTTATGGTCAGGAAAATATTCTGTTTGTTTACTGCTCATTTTCCGTTCGTTCTTCATCCAATTTGAAATATCAAAGGGTAAAACAATTTTTAGAGTCTGTATCAAAGGAGTTGAGATTTCTACATGTAGGACAACATGCTATGTTACAAGTAAATAACTTACTGGTGGGTCAAAACTAAATTATGGTCTGCCTGTGCACTAAAATAGTGGAATGTTGTTAATTACTCAGATGGTTATCAGCAAAGTAACAGGACCAGGTCACTTGTATCTGGGCATCTGTGAGCGAAAACTGTCATCCAGACTGTTTGGCAGAAAGAACTAAAATGACAATATTTGCCATACAAGTTTTTGTAGATAATCTACGTAAGACACTTATTTGAAACCATCCAATATATGTACACGTAATAAGTGTGTACGGTAAAATAGATATTTTCTAGATCTTTTTAACTATATGTTATTCCAAATTTATGTTCCCACTTTCTTCTTCAGGAAAATAATTCGTGATTTCCTATAAATGAAAAGATACATGAATGCATTTGGTTTCCACGAAACTGTGGGTGCGGATATTTAAATATACCTGTCTCGAGTAATAGTGATATATATATCAAGTCCTTAAGGACGTTTTGGGAAGGTTACACCTGTGTCACGTGATATCCGTGTTCTAGATTTTGCATTTTATGGGTATCTCGAACAGGACACAGCCTTACTTGTAACAGTCAGAACCCTATCTGACACGGTAATTTAAACAAACAGGACATACATACCTTGATCATGAATTGTATAGCTTGTGACGTTTGGTTTGGTTTTTATGGGTTTAACGCCATTTTTCAGCACATAATAGGCTATACATGGCGACCAGTATATCTGGTGGAGGAAGAACCCAGGAAAATCCCGGGAAGAACCACCGACCCACGAGAAGCTACTGGCAAGCTTTCTCACATAACCACATTGACCGAGCCCAAGACTCGAACCCACGCGGACAGAGGTGAGATGGCAGTGATCTGTAAAGGCGAGCGCCTTAGACCACTCGGCCATCAGGGGCCTTAGACCACTCGGCCACCCGGGGCCTTAGACCACTCGGCCATCCGGGGCCCCAGCTTGTAACGTAGATACAGACCAGTCGATATTATAATGTGATTATAACTTCCTCGTTAAGCCCAATGCGCTGAACTCGTGTTGTGTAAAAATGCGTAGTTTAGGGTAACCGCTCTTTATCTGCGTATTCTCTAAGATGACAAGAAATTTTTAACTTTTAAAAGTAAACATCCTTATGTCTCAAAAGCATGTTTACCAGTTCTAACATGAAGAAGAAACCTGGGACATCGATGAATACAATTAGTGGCAACCCGAAAGGAAATCTTTTACTTGGGCAAACTATTTTTTAAACACTAAGTGCATAAAAAAAATACATATGGGTGCGGACGATTAGAGGTTTACAAAAGGCAGCTAAAATATGACACACGTTACATCTCATACACTTCACAAGAGAGGCCATTTGCACTTTTACTTATATAAATGTTAATCTTAGGTTGAAACCAATTAATGTCGGTGTTCCAAGATTGTCAGTAAAGATATCGGTTCACTTATTTTTTTTTAAAGTTCTGTCTTTCAAGTGTTGCAACGATTTTTCAATATATGTATGTGTTTCTGTTCGTTAATAACTATCACACCTACATACCAAATCGCTAAATATGTCAACGGCGCGGAATAAAACAATATTAGATGGAGCCCGCAGCGTTATGCAGTGAAACAAAAAATGATGACAGAGCGTATAGAATACTACTTTGGTCGCAAGCTCAAAACCTCCGTCGTAGGCTGTACCTTTTCATCCTGTGTCGTTGTCATCATTACACTACATTGTACTTAGGGCTCCCACTGGTGTTGTTTTAAGCTCGGTCGGTGATAATTTAAAGAGACAATCTGGCTTTCAAACTTGTTTTCACTATTTTAAGCCTCGTTACATTTTAAGCTGTTATAGCAATCTTGAAAGTTGCGGCCAAGCAGAAAATCAAGATATTGGTCGACATCCGGGGCGTGATTATCAAACAAATACGATTTTCTACGTTCATGTCATAGCAATACTTGTTATAAAAAAAATTAAAAACAATCTTCACCTGGGTAGATGCTCTTTGGTTGTTAGAAAGTCTAACAAGATGTGACCGTGTGTTAACAGTAAACATATTAAAAACTGATCATAAAGGATAGGATAGGCATGTACAAAACAGTAAGTACTGTCCACTTCAGGCACTCTTGTTACTGAAATAATGTATATGTAACAAGCTATTGGTGTATTTATTTGGTTGTCTTTAGCTGGACTTTCAAACGTTATTGGCTATATCATGCTGAAGACATATAAGCTAAGTGCCTTTTCCAGGGACATACCGAAGCAGCCGACCCAGGTTTTCCTGGGCTGTTATCGAACCCGCAACCCTAGGACCCGACGTTCTACCTACTGATCTACTGCGGCTCCCAACAAGCTACTGGTAGTAAAAGTTACAAAACATTTTAACATCACCACTAGAGAACAACACAATCTGATTTTAGTAACCATCTTTTTACTAAAGCATGGTTTTTGTTCTGAATTGGTAACGGTTCCGGTCGAAACAGAGCAGTCGGTGCAAACAAAAACGAATGAACGGATTATATGAATCGTTTTATCAATGAAACAACACTTTCATAAAATAAGTGACTTTGGCAAATTGCCTATGATACATGCACACTCTTCAAGCGTTTGAAATAATTTATTCCCGTATATCACGAATAACATAGTTTATATAACTTCCCAAAACAAAAACAACCGGAGATTTCATACACTCGAGGAATGGTGATCAATTTGCTCACATAAATTTACCACCGACTCTCCAGCGTCTCACCCCTATCCCTATCATAGACATGAGTATGTACTTAACAAAAGTGCATGGCACTTCCGAAGTTAGTGCGAATACAATGATTGATCAGCATGCATATATGTTGATGATGATCATAATATTCTCCAAGTTTCGAAGCAATCCACTGAAAACAGCAGGAGCAGTTGCTTTCACAAAATTGTTTCATATATTGCATCCTGGTACAAGTCAAAAAGAGTCATAAATCTTACATAAAGCGCATGACCACAACGAGGGACAAATCTTACATAAAGCGCGGGACCACAAAGAGTCATAAATCTTACATAAAGCGCGGGACCACAAAGAGTCATAAATCTTACATAAAGCGCGGGACCACAAAGAGTCATAAATCTTACATAAAGCGCGGGACCACAAAGATTTATCAATATCCTAATCTTTACACAATGAACATAATTTTCACAGCGATCATTAAAAAGTTTCAAGAGAAGTTGCGTTCACAAAGTTCTGTCATACACTACACTCAGCTCCAATTTAAAAAGATAAATAAGTCTAAAACAAAGTCACAGAAGCACAGTAATTAGTCGTTACGAGGTTCTTCGGATGATGACCATTAACATGTACAAAGTTTCATGGAGTTCTACTGAAAACTGTGAGACCAGCTGCATTCCGAAGATTCTTTGACGCACTACACCAGACTCTGAAGCAAAAGTGTATATAACTCTACCAAAAACAACATTAGCATCTTAAGACGATGACCATAATAGTTGGACAGTTTCGCGGATTTTAAATCTGTGTGACTAGTTCCGTTCACAATATTCTGTCATAAACTAGGTTCATCTTCAAATCAAAAGAGGGTAAAAGCACTGTAATTTGTCAATTTGAACATCTTCATATGATGACCATAATATGTACTAGGTCCTGCAGTGGTCCATCAGAAACTCTGAGAGTAGATGCGTGCACTAGATTCTATCAAACGCTGCAATGATCTGCAGAACATCAAGGTCAATAACCCTGAGATAAACTGCGGGAGCAAAGTGAAGTGATTTGTCGTTATGAACATATTCAGATGATGACCATAACATTTACCAAATCACATGGCGAACCAATGAAACTGTGAGAATAGATGCTTTTACAAGATTTCGGCTGTAAGTCAAAAAGGGCAATACCTTTCATAAAAATTGTGTAAGCAAAGTGATTTTTCAATATGAGCATCTTTAAGTGATGACCGTAATATTTACCAAGTTTCGTGGCAATCAATAAAAAACGGAGGGACTAATTGCGCTAACAAGATTGAGTGCCGGACGGACGAACAGGCAATAGGATTCCTATATACCCTTGAGGGGAGAGTATAAATATGATTGTGAGGGTAACTTTGCGATTTTTTTTATTTTTTTATTTTATTATTATTTTTTTTTGGGGGGGGGGGGGGCGGGGGTTATAGATACAATTATGAGAATAACGTGGCCGCTTTCCTTGGGGTATAAATATGATTGTAAGGGTAGCGTTGCCTTTTTATTGCCTTGTTTAAGTTACACTCTTTAGAAGCTACGCAATTCACTGCCGTCGTTGTCATCGTTCTTAGGAGAGTCATTCCTGAATTAGCGTTGCATTGTTGAAATTATTTTCTACCATTCCTCTTTATTTAAATATATGTAACAAGACATTCAGCTTTATGTTTTCATCATCATCATTATCATCATGTACTTGTCAGAATGAGGAAATATATGCATGTAACTGACGTGAAATATAGTGCAGGATCAAACTAAAAAGAGATGTTTGACGAAATAAATACCATAAATGGATACAATATGAAACATTGCAAGTGCATAATTAACGGCAAGAATATTATTACTGATACGAATTTTGTCATTGACCATTTCATTAAGCTGCACACAAATATTTAGAGGAATTCGCTGGGTCATTTTGGAATCTCTTGCTTTCCAAAATGACTCAGCGAATTCCTCTAAATATGTGTGTGCTTGCCTTTAAAGACGGCATGAGACTACCGTCTAATAATAGTGCAACATTATCATTATGATCTATTGCATAATCACTAGCATCAATATACCCTGCCGCTTATATTTCCTCGTTTTCGCAGAGCATACAATTATTAGTGCTGAAACGAATACCTAATTTTACTACATGTATTCGAATATTCGTTGTGATGTCATCATTAAATATTTACCATCGTCACCGTCAACTTGGGTTGAAAAAGAGGCCACAAGGATAGAATTTAATAACAAACTCTGTACGCAATTGTGACCAATCTCATTTGCATATTGACTTTTCGTGTCTTCCATGTAGCTAAATTACTAACTTACATAACCCTTCTATGAGTTAAATAGAGTGGATGACGTTTCAGAAAACATTTAAAAGAGATTTATTTTACTGAAAACAGGACCCACTCATTCCCATGAAATCCGCCAGTGTTGTATCTGCATAATTAGTGACAGAATGCATGGGAGAACTATTTGACGGCTATTCTAAAAACAAATTATCTACATAGATGAAACATATATAGCCTGTCTATACCTGGCCCATCTTTCACAAAGCCTGTCTATACCTGGCCCAGCTTTCACAAAGATTGTCTATACCTGGCCCAGCTTTCACAAAGCCTGTCTATTCCTGGCCCCGCTTTCACAAAGCAATTACAACTGGAATACATACTCGTCTAGTTGACTCACATTTTTTCTATCACCATAACATGTTATGACCAGCAAAAGCATGGAGAATTGTTTTTGAAAACTAGGCTATTTGCAATATTTTTGTTGTAGTTTCGAAACAACGGCTGATAACAAATATAATCGAGTATATACTCAAGTTTGAACAGGTTCGTGAAAACTGGGCCTGATCTGGTAAACTTTTCTAGCCTGAACTGCTTTTAAATTTTAAAAGGCGTATTTAACCACTACAGTCTTGATTTTTTAGAATTGGTATTAAGACTGTAATAATTTTAAAAAGTCATAAATGCTGTAATAAGATTTTTAAATTACTACCTTCTTCATGGCAATTTTAAAAAAATATATATAAACTCTCAATAACCAGCAAGAAGATTCAACCCGGATATGAAACATTTTTATTATCAAAACCATGTTTAAAAAAAATGAACTCCACTTATTTTCATATGATCGCAATAGAAATATCATGGAAAAAATACAAACCATGGCGGGAAATTATCTGTGAACTGAAGTTACTGAACAACTCTTTATACGTGTTATTACTCGATTATAGATGATGTTATCTTACCTAGTTGACGAAATAGCAGGGCGTTGTGCTTCTGTGGATTTATCGGATTAGATGTCACACCGCTGTAGGACAATTGGGATTGTCAAAGTTTGCACTGTGCCGTTCTTCTGTCCTGGGACTATTCCCACAGAGCTCTGCATGGCCAGTCCTGGCTCCTGTCGGATCTCCAGCTTCATGGGACTACAGTTAATGTATATATACATAGTAGTGTAGACCAACAAGTCAAGTTGTTTTCTGCCTCTGTTATAATTTAATTGACAATATTGGTGGAGCCCCTGTAGTGTCAGATAAATAAAAGGCAGAAAACAACTTGTTTGGCTAATAGTATAGTTCCTAAGTGGCAGTACATATCGCGTGGCCGTCTCAAAGCTTGATTAACTCTCCTGGTGCATTAAAAGTGGACATTTTCATATATACATCATACAACAAATATTCGAATATCAATTTTTTATTCGAATATTTGCCCAAAGTATTCATATTTGAATATTCGTTTCAGCACTAACAATTATTCCCTAAAGACTCAGTTTATTCTAAAATATGTCAAAAAAAGGCAAAATAAACTCTTTTTAATGTTTTTCTATTTAATTTGAATTGAATTCCTTGGAGGACATTTGTTATTTTTGCCTTTTAGTTATTTCTGCTATATGAATGTGCCTTTGGACGTTATTAGCAAAATATAAACCAGTATACTTGTGACATTCAACGTCCTGAATTTGCATATTGTCCATAAACAAAGGTTGATGAAACTGAGATAAATATTTTTGGAGTTAACAATCGTACTTACGGTATTCTTAGGGTTAAACTTGACCAACTACTGTCTCGACCTGAGGTATATTTATTTAGATCATTATTAATAATATTTGCAGACTTGACTGAATCTTCAACTAAAATATATAGGAAAACATACCAATAATTTGATATGCGACTGAACGTTATTGACTACACCATTACAATATACGACCAATAATAGCGGACGCAGTACAGACCGCTGGTAGCACCTGCTTTAATATGTTAACCGTCATTGTAATAACCTTTGATTGTTACCTTTTGAGAGCAATTTCACAAATAACTTTGAAATCATTTCAATAGCTGCCCGGACATGCTTTCTTCTCTAAGTTTATAGTGTAATATGTTATGCCACACCCTGTCCAAAGCTTTATTTAAGTCACAGGATTTAATATAAATATACATTAATGAAAGTACTGTCGAGTCTTCTAAAGCAAATGTTGTCCAGATTACTGGAGACTTAGGAATGGTTAATGGTAAAGAAATTAAAGATATATGTACTTTAAAAATCACTTTTCAAATACAGCATAGTAGAAGAAATATGTATATAATTTACTTAATTAGCTATACATGATATGTCTCCCTTTTAATATACTGTGACTACATAAACTTTTTTTTCCATGCAGTCGGGAAATAAGAATTCATTAAAGAATTATTAAATATTAATATATACTAAATCGATTACAGTCATTGAAACAGATTTTTTTTCTTCTCGAAAGCCTATGGAGTATGTGCCTTTGTCTAACGAGTTTCCGAATTTTTTGTGCATTCATGGTAGATCGCGAGGTCGAATAAAGACATTTTTCGATAATGAGAAGTTGAATGCCGCTTCTTGTATGTGTTCAGACACTAACTGGACCCTACCGATTAATTGACTCAATGTAGCACTTGCCTATAGAACGCATAACGTCCCTAGTCATATTCCATATTTTTCCAAGAATAGCATTTCTGCTTGCAGGATCTGAAACCATTCATCATAACAACAGGACAGTTTGTACCACAATATGCATCTGGTATACCTTTTCCAAAAATATTGAAATCATAGCTTAATAGAATTAGATCAGTTAAAGTTGGCGAGTTTAAGATTATCCTGGTTGGTTCCTCTACAATTTGTTCCAAATCAAATGATGTCGGTGTGTTGGTGATATTTCTACAGTGTGCAAGAACGAGAATATTTTCATTAAAGTCATATCATTTTAAGATGTGTTCACATACCTGCCTAGCCTGCTCAATCCACGCTTTACCTAAGTACCAATCAGTAAACCTTGGCTGTATGTAAAAGATTCCCCCAGCAGATGTTTGTTACCAATTTTAATTTCTATTCAGATAGGTTTGTAAATTAGGTATTTATAAACCATTTCTTCGAATAAAGGGAATGTGATTTTTAACATAAGCTAACACGCTATTCCCGTAGCGATTTCTATCGGCACGAACATGGCGTTGAACATTGTTAATTAGTAAAGAACTATTATCGACTGTTTGATCAGGCCATGTTTCAATGATCGTAATAACATGAAAATTTCCAAGTTCTGCTGCACATTTACGACACACTTTGAGATTTGCATCGTAAGTGTTCTCACGAAACATATGGGAAGTCATGTGTCTGGTTTTCTACCAAAACTGAAACCACAAATTGATGATAAAGGGTAGTTTTGTATTAATAGTTAGATTGAACACATTATGCTTTCTTTCATGCTGCATGGTCTTATTTCATAACAACGATAAACAATCGTACACTATGTTTTAAATGAACAGAACTGACAGGATATTATAGTTAAAAACTAAATATATAAAATAATAATAATAATAATAATAATACATTTATTTAGGTAGGATCAGCAAATAACGAGTAGTAATACATTAATACATATAACAATTAAATAACATTGATACAAGCATAATAACCAGTTGTAATACATACATACATACATACATACATACATACATACATACATACATACATACATACATACATACATACACAAAATAAGTAATCCACCAAGGTTGACCCATTAAAGTTTACAAAACTTATCTCCAGTGGGGTTCTGATGGATCAAGATTTTGGGGCAGTGTACATACTGCAAATTAAAATTATATATTTGACTAAACTAAGGGATTATAATTAAGTGTTAAAAATTTAAAAGCCTATTTCAAAATTGAAAAATATCACTAAAAAAAATTCATTCTAGTAAAATATAACTGAACTCTGTTCTCTTGATTTGCTTTTTTTTTAAAGCCATGACTTAACAGCCTATATGAAATGATGTGTGTTTGAAATGATGTGTGTTTGAAATGATGTGTGTTTGAAATGACGTGTGTTTGAAATGATGTGTGTTTGAAATGATGTGTGTTTGAAATGACGTGTGTTTGAAATGATGTGTGTTTGAAATGATGTGTGTTTGAAATGACGTGTGTTTGAAATGATGTGTGTTTGAAATGATGTATATTTGAAATGATGTGTGTTTGAAATGATATGTGTTTGAAATGATGTATATTTGAAATGATGTGTGTTTGAAATGACGTGTGTTTGAAATGATGTGTGTTTGAAATGATGTATATTTGAAATGATGTGTGTTTGAAATGATGTGTGATTGAAATGATGTGTGTTTGAAATGATGTATATTTGAAATGATGTGCGTTTGAAATGATGTGTGTTTGAAATGATGTATATTTGAAATGATGTGTTTGAAATGATGTGTGTTTGAAATGATGTATATTTGAAATGATGTGTGTTTGAAATGATGTGTGTTTGAAATGATGTATATTTGAAATGATGTGTGTTTGAAATGATGTATGTTTGAAATGATGTGTGTTTGAAATGATGTATATTTGAAATGATGTGTATTTGAAATGGTCTGTATTTGAAATGATGTATATTTGAAATGATGTGTGTTTCAAATGGTCTGTATTTGAAATGATGTATATTTGAAATGATGTGTGTTTGAAATGGTCTGTATTTGAAATGATGTGTGTTTGAAATGGTCTGTATTTGAAATGATGTATATTTGAAATGATGTGTGTTTGAAATTGTCTGTATTTGAAATGATGTGTGTTTGAAATGGTCTGTATTTGAAATGTTGTGTGTTTGAAATGGTCTGTATTTGAAATGATGTGTGTTTGAAATGGTCTGTATTTGAAATGATGTATATTTGAAATGATGTGTGTTTGAAATGGTCTGTATTTGAAATGATGTATATTTGAAATGATGTGTGTTTGAAATGGTCTGTATTTGAAATGATGTATATTTGAAATGATGTGTGTTTGAAATGGTCTGTATTTGAAATGATGTATATTTGAAATGATGTGTGTTTGAAATGATGTGTGTTTGAAATGATGTATATTTGAAATGATGTGTGTTTGAAATGATGTGTGTTTGAAATGGTCTGTATTTGAAATGATGTGTGTTTGAAATGGTCTGTATTTGAAATGATGTGTGTTTGAAATGGTCTGTATTTGAAATGATGTGTATTTGAAATGATGTATATTTGAAATGATGTGTGTTTGAAATGGTCTGTATTTGAAATGATGTATATTTGAAATGGTGTATATTTGAAATGATGTGTATTTGAAATGTTGTGTATTTGAAATGATGTATATTTGAAATGATGTATATTTGAAATGTTGTGTATTTGAAATGTTCTTGATAAAACTGGGTAATAGGTTCAAATCATTAATGGTTTTATAAAAGAAAGTCATACAGGCAACGCTACTAACACATGGTGTAACAAAAATTAAATTTGCTGCTCCTAGTGGTGATGATCATTAATTTGTTCAAATCTTTGGCTCATAAAAGATGGGCTTTTTCTCCTCGTGGCAAAATGGTGATGATCATTAATTTGTTCAGATCTTTGGCTCATATAAGATGGGCTTTTCTCCTAGATTCAAAATGGTGATGATCATTAATTTGTTAAAATATTTTACTCATATAAGATAGGGGCTTTTCTCATTAAATATATATATATATATATATATATATATATATATATATATATATATATATATATATATATATATATATATATATATACGAGCATAATTTAGTTGTAACCGTTTTACTTTATCCTCCATTTTTAGAATTCCCACACTTCAGTGGCGTAGCAAGGAATTCTGGGCCTACAGCAAAATTTAATTCGGAGGCCCCCTCCTAATAAAAAAAAAAGTTGTACGATGGGAATATTGGGCCCCCAATGGGCCTAACCCCTCCCCCTCCCCAATTTTTCAAGTTCATGATGCTTCATCTGTGTTCAAGGTTGCTTGTAAATCTTACAGTTTTATTCTGAGCTATTTGGAGGGGGTGGGGTTTGTAGATTTTTACCAGTTCCGGCATACCACGAATAACAGGAGTAGTCAAAAATCACACTGCATTAGAGCAGAACATAACGTTAAGGTATGACCTCTGAGTCAGCTATTTGTCTCCACGTGTCAAGTGATGTCCGTGTTCTCAATTTTGCACCGTGTGCTCGTCTCTTGCATAGCACACGATCTTGTTGGAAATTATTGAGAACCCTATCTAACCGTGGAGTTCAAGTCAGCAGGACAGACTTACCTTAATCACTGTATAGCGTGTAACGTAGATCCATGTCAATATTATAACGTTACTCTCCCTGCACTGCGCTTTCTGTTTCTAAGTGGGGTTATAGATGTGTAGATACGGTAGCTGTACGCTCTCTTTACTCGTGAATCATAGATGATGACTGGATACTGTTTTTAATTTTGTTTATAAATTCGAGCATGAAACAAACATTCAATCAATACTAGAGATATATACTTACCTGTACATACACACATTCCCATGCACACTCACGCACATAAACATACATATCTACATGCACGTATATATGGAGTATGATACAAAGTAAGTATACAACATGTTAATGTGTGACCTGTAAAATACAGAAGAATAGGTTTTGTTCAGTCACATGCGTGCGCTTAAATACAAGCTCTTTCGGGAGAAGACACAAAAATGTCATCAAAATAAAAGCAATATTCAAAATGCTTTTCTTAGTTGTACCATAAGAACACCATACATGAAATATGAGAGATAGTTAAGTTATGCATGCATTAAACAACGAAACAAAGATAATATGAATGTAACAGTGAACTTAAGAAAGAAAGAAAAATAATTATTAAAGAATTAATTAAATCATGCAATTTTATGTAAGTTTCAGTAGCATTCATCATATTATTACATTCAATTAGTGCTCTATGAATGTAATTTCACAGATGCATGATATAGCGATATCGACGTGTGTCACTTGTGACAGTGAGAAAGGAATATGTTTGCTTGGGCAAGAGATCACGTTTTTGCTAAATTTATAGGTAAAAGAGAAGAGGAGGACCATTGTCTGGCCCTTGTCTACTCAAAGAGTTCCATGGGGACACAGCTAAACGGTTCCTTTCAATAGAACATTGTCACAGTTTACAATGTAAGTACAAAAAATACTTCCGTATGTCAGGAATGACAAAAATGGCCTGAAAAATGACATCTCTCTTCTAAAGGATTACCCATCAAATTATTTAAACATGATACGTTCGAAATGTGCTTAAAATCATTACCACTGTTATATTACTTACCTATTTTAAAATTCTGCCGCTGCAACCATACATTGCTCACAGGAATAGGGCTCTAGGAAAATAGAGAGTATTATGTGGCGTTGATCCACCGGGGAATGTATTTCACTATCTTTCTGAGTATCTTTACTTAACAGCAGAAAAAAATCTCCAATAATGTACAAAATATGAAACACAAAAAACTTAACTTATTCTTGAATACTACAAGTCCTGCAACATCCGATTCTACAGAAATAACTATTCTGCGGGGCTAAGTATTCTCCTAAAATCATGGTAAGAAATAAACATAAAATGTATAATTTCCATGAGAAAAACAAAATAAAACAAAAAACAGTAATGTATATATCTGATTAGACTTACTGAAGGAATTGTGTCCAATGTTTGTTTAAAAAATATTTATTCCAACAAAATTCTCAAACTATATGAGTAATAAGCAAATAGTTTTACAGCCTTTACTATCAATTAAAAAGTTAACGAGTGAATTTTATTTCAACCCAACTTTGAGTGCGGGTATTTCAATATGCAATATCTCGAATAAAAGTGATACAATATGTATCAAGTCCATCAGTATTTTGAAAGGATATACGCATGTCACGTGACATCCGTGTTTTGAATACTTACTTAATAAAGTGAAAACCCTATGTGACACGGTAGTTCACGTGAACCTACCTTACTACTTAACTATATAGCTTGTAACGTAGATGCATACCGTCGATAATAACGTCAATATTATAACGTGATTATAACATCCTAATTACACTCCATGCGCTGCACTCATGTTATGTGCAAGTGTGTGTTATACGGTATCTACTCTTTACATGTGTATCCTTTACGATGACTTGACATTTTCGACTTGTAAAAGCACGCATCCTTATATGTGTCAAAAGCCAGTTTATCAGTGTAATACGAGAAACATGTTAGCGACAACGAGGAATGGGGATTACCAGATTTTCAAGATGGCGGCAATGACCTTCATGTTGGAAGTCTGATCAGCACGATTTGTATTTATGAGCAACTATATATCATACGAAGTCTTGTAGTGAAAACCCCATATCTATTTGACCATCTCTTCACAAGGATCAGTTACAAATTTTTTTTACGATGACTAACATAGCAGTCATATTGGATTTCCGATCGTCACCATTTTCTTTTTAAGATCAACTACATATACTAGGAATTATTTTAATGAAAACCCCATCGACCGTTGTCATTTAGGACCAACCAGATATCATAAGAAGTTGTTTTAGTGAAAGAGAAAACCCCATTCTTCCAAGGGGAGGCACTATCACAAAATGTTCATGATGGCCGCTCTGGCAGCCATATTTAATGTCAGATCTGCACCATTTTCATTTTAGGACCAACAAGACATCATAAGCAGTCTTTGAGTGAAAACCATATGTCCATATGACCATTCGTTCAGGCGATACAGCAATAATAGTATTTTCATGATGACTAGAGTGGCAGCCATAATAAATGTCCGCGGGACACCATTTTTCAGATAGAATCAACTAGATCATGGGACGAATGTGTGTCTAAAGTTTCATGGCAATCCTCTGTGTAGTTTCTCAGGAGCAGCGATAACAAACATGTGCTATTGGATGAAAGACAACAAATAATGTTTGATGGACGACAGGCCATCACACAACTTGTACTGGTTTATGACTAATAGAGCTCAAAATCGTGCTCGTGTGTTGCTTTGTAAGTATATTGTAAGTATATTTAAACATAAACTTGTGTATTTCCTAATAGCATTGGCAAATTTCTATGTGAAGAACATTTGAGTAAAAAGTAGAATTAACAAAACTGCCCCTCCCAATGATCTTAAAAAAACCCCCAAGAATACCGTCAACAGTACATTATACTCCCACTTCATGTTTAATAGTCCTCTATGAAGGTACTAGTAGGGCATGGCTGACTCGGGATAGTAATAACCAACATATCTCCGTGACCGGTACCTTTGGTTAAATATGTGGTCTTCAAATAAACTTACTATGCAAAACCCACGATTTTTTTTCACTTAGACTTACCATGTCCATGGCCTTTGACCATTATACCTCACAATCTATTGGTTTCTTTCTTACCATAAGTGCAAGCCATTCATAAAGTTTGGTCAAGGAACTTACCCTAGAACTAAAGTTATTGTTCAATACTCATTATCCTTTGAGTCACAATGACCATGACCTTTGGCTTTTTGACACGCAAATCAAATAGGCATCTTCCTTACCTTACGTACCAGCACTCCACAAACTTTCATCATGGTGTACTGTCTAGAAATAAAGTTAGACACCTTTTTCATTTTTCAGCCACAGTGACTTTAACCCTTGAGACTTTGACCTAAAACTCAATAGGTTACTTCCTTACTCAAAGCGCAAGCCATCCACAAAATTAACTCCAGGTCTGTGATATAGAACAAATGTTATTGTGCAAAACCATTGGTCTTCTTTCATTCACAGTGTTCTTGGCCTTTTATATTTTACCCCAAATCAATATGTCCATGTGCAAGCCATCCACCAATTGTTGATAAAAGTGCATGATGTAAAGTAAAACTAAAGCTATTGTGCGGAACGAAAAACGTAACAGACGGATGGATGGACGTCATATCATTATATGCTCCCTCTTTCAGCTGATGTATAAACAAGAGGCCTAAGTGGTCTGATATCGCTTACCTAGGTAGTCGACATATGTCAGCCTGTGAATGCAAATTCACTAACGTACTGTAGCTGTGGAGGGGAAAGAAGAGCTTGGAGCACACACTTGCTACATTATCTGTTAATGTTGGTGTCATTTATCTTCTTTCCTTGATCTTCTATATAGGCTCACTTTCTCGGCATAAAATGGACAAGTCATTTACACAACCATCATCAACCCCACCTCCAGATCTCTCTATGCCCCTGGAGACAAGACCCCGATTCATAACTTAAAGAGATGTTCATAGCCCTACCCTTAAAGTACATAAGTCTACTTTACATTTTAAGGGGATTTAATTCTGTGGAAACAGCACGGATTCCTGGGTCTGTCCTAACCCCCATCACCAGGGGTCCAGCACCTGGAGTTATAACATGGAAATAATTGAGAACTCTATCCAAGGGAGTTGCAGTGGCTCAGTGGTTAAGGCATTGGATTCGTGGACAGAAGGTTGCGTTTCGATTCCCACCATCTGATCAGCCTCTATCCTCATTAATACGAGTGGATCTCGCTCATAATCGAACTTGTCCGAGATCTTGATGATACAAGCTTACCTAGCAAGTCTGATCAAGATCTGTTCAAAAACATGGTCTCTAGAGTCTTCACAAGCTCAGCCAATCTGATGCAATATCGTCTTATTAATATGAGTGGATGTCGTTCATACTCAGAGTAATTCGAGATCTTGAGGATACAAGCTTATATTCTTGGTTAGATTAAAGTCTGATAAGGAATATGGCCTCTTGAGTGTTCACAAGCTCAGTTAAATCAGATGCAACATCAACTCATTAATTTGCATGTATGTCGCTCATAACTGAATTTATCCGAGGTCCTGATGTTATAAGCTTACGTACCAATCTGATCAGAAATATGACATCTAGAGTGTTCACAAACGCAGCCAATCAGATCACCTCATTATTATGTGGATGATGCTCATAATCGTACTCATCCGAGATCTTGATACAAGCTTCAATACCAAATCTGATCAGACTTCTGGTTTCTAGAGTGTTCACAAACTTTGCAATCAGATGCAAGATCACTTCATTATTATGCGTGATCACAAACTCGGCAATCAGATGCAAGATCACTTCATTATTATGCGTGATCACAAACTCGGCAATCAGATGCAAAATCACTTCATTATTATGCGTGATCACAAACTCAACAATCAGATGCAACATCACTTCATTATTATGCGTGGATGTCGCTCATACTCAAACTTATTCCAGGTTCAGATAATACCAGCTTACACATCAAATCTAATCAGAAATATGGCCCCTTGAGTGACCTCAAGCTCAGAAAATCAGAAGCAGATCACCTTATTAATATGCGTTTATGTTGCCCATAATGGAACTCATCTGAGATGATTGATTGATTGATTTTTGAATTTAAGTCGTTTTCGCCCTTCGGGATCTGAGATCTTTACGATATACGCTTATATACCAGAAATATGGCCATTGGTGTTCTGTGTTCACAAGTTCAGCCAATCAGATGTAAGATCACCTCAGTATTATGCAGGAGTGTACTGGGTAAGCAACTCGGCCCTGGACTTGTCTGCCGGGACAGGCCCGGGGATTTGCTCACACCAGTAAAACACCGGTAAAAACGGATTTTTTTTTGCGGCGGCCCACCGGGATTTGTCCCGGTATGCCCAATGGCCAGTACACTACTGGTATTATGCATGGATGTCGTTCAAAACTCAAGCATTCCACAATCTGCAGTGACATGAACACTACTAAACTCGAAAAAATACAAGAGCGTGCTCTGAGATTTGTGTATGATGATTACACATACAGCTATCATAAGCTATTACTTAAAGCAAAAATGCCAGCCCTGAAGGTGCGCAGATTTAGGGCTATGGCTCTAGAGACTTTTAAAATTCTGAACAAATCAGCCCCAAAATGTTTGGATGATTTGATATGTCTTAAACAAAATAAATACAATTTTATGTATTCAAATATTTTAGATAACCCGAGAATTAAAACCTCAACATATGGCAAAAAGTCTTTTAGATATGCAGCTGCTGTTTTATGGAATGAACTACCTAATCACTTTAAAGAAGTCAAATTTTGATTCCTTTAGATCATTAATATTATCCTGGAATGGTAAAGACTGTCATTTAATATCTGCAAATAAAGACCACCCCCACCCCGCCATAATGACAACAACTAATATTTGTGTTTCCATTTTGTTTTATGTCTCCTTATCTTATGTACTAACAGGTGCCAACTGTGAGCTCCTTTCTTTTAAGTAATGCATGATCTGCTTTTAGTCCAAAATTGGTGCTTTTGCCTCTTGCATTTAATATAAATTTCGATTTTTAACCTGTAATTTTGTAGTAACGTTTTCTTTTGGGTTTTTTTTTATATTACCTAAATGCTCAATTCACTTTGAATTACTACGATTTTAAAATGTTCCGCTTGACTGTCTTTTAAGTTATGCAATATGTGTTTTTTGTCCAATGGTATCTATGTACTATGTTTGTATGTCTTGCAAATCTTTGTTTTAATGTCATTATTATTTTATTACGTCACGTCGGTATAAAGCTCATTAAAGCTTATGTTGAACTGTTGTTTTAAATCATGCCGACTTTAAATAAATCTTATCTTGATGCTGTAAGCTTATAAACCGAATCTGATTCGAGATATGGCCTCTAGTGTGTTCCAAAGCTCAGCCAATCAGTGGCCTCTAGTGTGTTCCAAAGCTCAGTCCATCAGTGGCCTCTAGTGTGTTCCAAAGTTCAGCCAATCAGATGCAAGATAAGCTTATTAATATGGATGTCGCACATAAAATGATACTCGAACTCATCCAAAGTTTTACATACAAAATCTGATTAAAAATTATGTCTCCAAAGTGTTTGAAAACAAGCACAGACATACAGACAAACGACACACGACAGATAAAAGGTCACCATTATAAGCTCACCGAACCTTAGACCAGGTGAGCTAAAATCCAGTGTGATAAACAATTCCATAGGTCACCTGTATAAAGCTTTGAGTTGTCTCCAGTAGCCATTGTAAACATTCTCTACTATGCATACATTATATTAAAAATGAAGTGATCTTGACAATGAAATGCTGTCTCACTTCATAACTAAATTATTTTCATGCAATTTATTTATATATTTTTTTAACATAAACATTTAATCGACATTATACAGCCAATATTGTGCTCAGTTATATGTATACACAAACATATATATGTGTGTGTGTGTGTGTGTGTGTGTGCATGGTTACATACACACATACATACTATGACTGGGCATACAAAACCATAAAAAAGAACATTCTTATTTTCTTCTCCATGCTATCAAAGTAGAGGTACTATAAGGAGTTGATAAAAACCAGATACACTTCTTTTTTAAATCATTGTTCTTAAAATCTGCTTCAGAAACTAGTATCACTGTCCATCCTTAGAAGCCAGATTTTACTGGGCAAAAGTCATGAGCTTTAAATTAATCGTGGAGTGACAGCCTGTATTATCAGCATAGTTCCTGCACCAGTAATTACTTTCCTTACCCACAACAGCCGAGGCCTCACAAAAAAGTATGCAATCCTTGCATTCATTCATATGCTCACTTCTCATGTACAATACAAAGTTAACCTGTTGATGGTAACCTATCACAATATACAATGTAAATTCTTTAATATGGAAACTTTAAGGTTGAATAAACATATGTATTCCTACTTCCAACTGCACTTGTCAGAAAGAGCCACCTCTTTAGGTTATGGTGTATATTGCATGTAAAAATGTATGTAGTTATGAGCTAAACACAAATACTAACCTGTGTTAGTAAAGCATAAAATGTAGGTCACAGTGACCTTTGGTTGTAATGGTATACCGAGATGCATAAAAAATAATTCAATTTTATGATTAAAACAGCACCCAATAAAAGAACTTTAACAAGCTTTTAACAAAGGCACTAAAGCATGAAATATAGGTCAGAAAGACCCCTCTTTGCAATATGGGTGTAATACTTATCACGATGAGCCTCCTATCCAAGTTTAATGATTCTAAGAAGGATATCATGCATATAGCATGCCAAAAACTTGTGTGGTCATTGGAAGAAGAAATATATGTCATTATTAGCTGTTTTTGTTGGGTGGTTCTAATATAGCTGCATATCAGTGCCTTAGAAATGAACATCATACATAAATAAAGTTACCTCAAGTCAGTGAAGCATACAATCTGGGCTATAATAACCAAGTACTCATCAAGATGCGTCCCCTCACCAAGTTTCATGATTATGGATAGGATCGTATGTACATAGCATGCAAAAAACTTTCGTGGTCATCAGCTGATGTAAAAACTTTACCTAAGCCAGTAACATGTGAAATGTAGGTAACAGACCTTTTGTTTTAAGGGTGTGGTAAGAATATAAATGTGTACAATCATCTAGCTTGATGATTGTAGCATGAACATTTGAAACACAGTGACCTACCTTTGTGATGAGGGTGTAGTTATCATCAAGATGCATCCCCTCTCCAAGTTTCATGATACCAGGTATGACAGTATGTATACAGGACATAAAAAAACGGTATGATCTTAAGGTAAATGCAAAAACCCTAAGCCATTCAAATGCGAAATGTAGGTCAGAGTCTCCTTCTTTTGTTGAAAGAGTGTGGCACTAATAGAGATTCATACAATCATCATATATGAAGTCAAAGAAGCATGAAATATGGGTCACATGAACCCTGTAGTACCAATTAAGATGCATCACCCCACGAAGTTTCATGATTCTAGGTATAACAGTATGCATATGGGCACATTCTAGGTATAACAGTATGCATATGGGTACATTCTAGGTATAACAGTATGCATATGGGTACATTCTAGGTATAACAGTATGCATATGGGTACATTCTAGGTATAACAGTATGCATATGGGTGCATAAAACCTATTTGGTAAGGAGCTTTACTACAAACTTGACCTAATAAGTAAAATATGAAATGTTGGTCAGTGATCTTTTTGTTGTATGGTTGTGGTACTAACAGAAATGCATACAATCATCAAGTCTGATGATTCTAGCATGAACAGAACATGAGAAATTAACTTAAAACACAAAATGTAACAAAAGTCAGCAGGGCAAACATTATGGGTCACACCGACCTACCTTTTGTGATTAATGTGTAGCAGTTGTCAAGATTTCTTTAAGTTGTATGATTCCAGTTATAATGGTATGTATACACTTAAAACAGCCAACCCCCACCCCCCAAGATAAATGCAAAAACTTAATGAAGAATGTATAATTTAGCTGCTTGGGCAAGTCCCTCAGGGTAAGAACTGCCCCATGTGCCAAAGTCAGCTGGGTGTGAGCTTGTTCATTTTTCATGCCCAATAAGTATATACATGGTTATATATTGTGGATCTGCAAGCACAATAAATTGATAGATGCTTATCGGGTGGAGATCTTAATAATTTCCAAGTTATGAACCAGGGGCAAAGTCATTGTGGGTAGGGATGGACCCACAAGGTCAAGGCCAATTGCAATTAATTAATCTATTTTTGATACCCATATATATATATATATATACACACACACACACACATATATATATATATATATATATATATATATATATATATATATATATATATATATATATATATACACACACACACACATATATACACACACACATGTACATACAGTGTCAAACCTGTCCTAATGGACATCTGCCTTAAACCCTAAACATTTCATACTCCAGTCACATTCAGTCTAATTTGAAGGTGTCAATATGTTGGGTTTGAAAGCAAGGCAGTTTTTATCTTTACAGGAGAGGGTCGAAGCAATTTGTTTGCTGGATGATGGGAAAAGTAGTCATGTTATCGCAGCAGAAACAAAAGTCACTTTTTGTGCCAGTGTGACAGGTTTAGTTTGATATCTTCATCTATTTGCCTGTGAATTAAAGCTATCTCTTATGAAAAATGTTCATCTTTGAAAAGAAATAAGTGTTAAATTATTTTTCATAAGGGTCAGGGGTCATTCAGTATTTAAACTTGTCTGTTAAGGCAGGCGAAGTTTTGGTTCATGGGTCACAAAAATAGCCATATTTGGTTTCTTCTGATCCCCAATTCATCACAGGCCTCTCACGTAAGCCGACTGTCTTTTGATTTTGGTAAGTTGAACAACTGGCTAATCTAGATATCATTTATTGAAGTGTGAATAGCTGTTTCCAAGCCTTTGTTTTACAGTCATATGTAAGCTGTCAATCAGTAGTGAAATTATTGTTTTGTCATGGTGCACAAAACAAACTAAGATCAGTGGTTATTTTAAGTCGGTGACGATTTAATTCATAGGATGGATTAAAGTGAGCAGGATACAAAACATAGATTTGGAAGAGAACAACATACTGTATATGCATATTTTTATGATTTTGTTGAATAGTGCACATAAAACAATCATAATAATAATAATAATAATAATAATAATAATGCTAATGCGTTTCAGTGCATGGTATTTATTCAAAAAACAATTTTGAAAGGTGAACACATGTACAGATAGATGTCACCCGTGTACATAGGCCAGTTTTGCATTTTCCCATGGGTGGCCACTCTTGACTGGTTTGACTGTCTATATATGGTCATAGCATGGAGATCTCAATAGTGTCCAGGCTATGACCCAGAAGCAAAGTCCCTGGGGTTAGGAATGGATCCTGGAGTCATTGCCAGTTGTATGTATAAATGTATCATTTATGCCCCGTCAAGTTTATATATGGTATTGGGTGAGGATCAAAAGTTTCCAAGGGCCAAGTCCTTGTGGCAGTGATTTATCACTGGGTCAAAATAAGTTCATACAACCATTTCTTTTCATGACCAGTAAGTGTCTTGCTTTAACAGTGTAAGGAGTTCAAGGACATTACAAATTTATGTATGAATGTACCCAAGGATGACTGTGTAATATCCCAGCACTTCTTTCAAAAGCATGGGGATGATGAAGTGGTCAAAGTCTGTGAGAGACACAATGAATACTTCATGGTATTATCGGTGACTTGCACAGATGCATTTTTAATAAATATTAATCTGGTGTCGGCCATGTACTTCCGATTACTGTCACTGAAAAAAAAATATAATAATAAAGCATATAAAATGCTAGTCTTGTACACACACACACACACACATATATATATATATATAAAAACAAAGTGAAACCCAATCAATTGTTAAAATAAACTTTATTATTTAATGTTCATGCACAAAATCTAAATATGAGAATACATTGTGAATATATATTAGAGGTATACAACATTGTTATGTATTTTTTTAAAATTGCAATTTAGACAATAATTTGTGTTATTAAATTCAGGTATTATATAGGATTATTCTTCTATGTATGGCACATTTCTGCATTGCAAAGACATCATATACAATCTTGTATTAACAAGTTCTTTACTAGTAAACATGAATCCCCTCACCAACAGTTGCAGATCTGGAGTTGGTATGGAAAAAATTTTCAAAAGCCTCTGATCTGAAATTAGGTCATTGTGACCTATTTTTGCTATGGTTGAATTACTCTCCTCGAGATGCAGTCATATACCAATTTTCATAAAATAGAGTCTATGATATTGAGGGTATAATGTACAGATTGCTAAAAAATATAATGTACCAATTTACAAAATATATATATCACTCAAGCATGAAAATTAGCTCACAGTGAATTAGTTTTGATGTCACAGAGTTACCCTCCTTCAGTTGCATCTACATGCCACACTTTACGAGTGATGGTGAAGTACATATTGTAAATTCACTATTAGAGGACCACATGGAAAATTATCATTTACTGTATGCTAATTGTGTTAGCTGAATAAAAATAAGTCTTATTATTTTTTCTATTTTAAATAGTGTCCATGATAATTTCGAGCATATAATGAATGAACAGATATTAACACTAAGTCACTCAATCATGAAAATTAGTTCACACTGACCTACATTTGATATGCTAGGATTAATTGCCCTTATATGCATCCCCCTTGCAGTTGTCATGAGTAGGTGAAATGATGATGCAAGATGTTGGGGATGTACTTGCACAGAGAGCTGAAAGTACACAAGTCACTCCAGTGTGAAAACTGAGTCACTTTCACCTAGTATTGGTACTGCCGAGTTACCTTCCTCGAGATGTATCCACATACCTAAATTTCATGTGTTGGCGAAATAGGGTCCAAGATATTGAGGGTGTGATGAATGGATAGCTGACAATACAACAGTGACTCAAGCCTTAAAATCAGGTCACAGATACCTAGTTCTGGCATGGTTGAGTTATTTTCCTTAGGCTGCATCCACATACCAAATTTCACAAGTGTTCCATAGTGTTGTTGTTGTTATGGGTTAACGCCATTTTTCAGCACATGATAGGCTATAAATGGCGGCCAGTATATTTGGTGGAGGAAGAACCCGAGAAAACCCCGGGAAGAACCACCGACCCACGGGAAGCTACTGGCAAGCTTTCTCACATACCCACGTTGGCCGAGCCCGAGACTCGAACCCACGCGACAGAGGTGAGATGTCAGTGATCTGGAAAGGCGAGCGCCTTAGACCACTCGGCCACCCCGTTCAATAGTGTACAAGATATTAAGAGCATAACAGATTGCTGCAAATAAGAGTCACTCAAGCCTAAAAACTGGATCACATTGACCTAATATTGGTATTGTTGAATTACTCTCACTGACATGGATCTACATATCTATTTTCATGAATGAAGGTGAAACAGTCTAACATACTGCAGCTGTAACAGACAGACTGCTGACAATTTAAGTCAATAAAACAAAAACGAGTTCACACTGATGTAGTTTTTGTATGGTCGAGCAAACTTCCCGAGATGAAATCACATACCAATTTTCAGCAGTGTAGGTGAAAAAAACATTGGGTCCAAGATATTGAGCATATAAAGAATGGATCACTGAAACTACACAAGTCACTAAATCATGAAAATCTGGTCAAATAAACCTTGTTTTGGTACAGCCGAGTTGCTTTCACCATGATGCATCCATATCAATTTATTTGGAGTATACATGAAATGGTGTCTAAGATACTGCAGGTATATTGACTGAATGGCTGAAAATATAAAAGTCACTAGTGCATGCAAATTAGGTCCGAGTGACAGTTTAGTTATTACCAAGTTACTCTCAATGATATGCATCAACACACCAAATTTCATAGTGCATGTAAAATTAGGTCAGAATGACATGAAGTTAATCTCAATGATATGCATCAACACACCAAATTTCATAGTGCATGTAAAATTAGGTCAGAGTGACATAGTTTAGTTATTCCCAAGTTAATCTCAATGATATGCATCAACACACCAAATTTCATAGTGCATGTAAAATTAGGTCCAAGGTATCGAGGGCAAATAAATTAATGAACACACAAATGAACAGACAAAATGCTATGTCCCCACCCCAGCACCAACTTTGCTGGTGATGGGATAGTAACTTGCAACAGCAATTACTCAACTATGTTGTTGTTATTAAGCATATATATTTCAAACCTTCCATACATCCCCAAAAATCTTCCTTAATAACTGTAGACATTCAATGATTGTTTCTCACATACATACTAATTTTAAATCAAGATATATCTATTAGGTCAGGAAAGCAAGTGATAGTGTCACCCGCTAAATATAAAGGTCACTGGAACCAGAAATAGGTCACAGTGACCTAGTTTTGACAGAAGACTGTAACAGTCCTTATGAGGCATTTACATACCAACTTGTACGACTCTACAAGAAACTCTCCGAGAAAAATACCTAAATACAAACCCCAATTTAGAGAAACTAAGCGTGTAATGCAAGGCATAAACAAAAATCACTGAACCATGAATACAATTCAGTGACCTAAATTAGTCAAAGGGGTGTACAAGTCCTCATGAAATATTTTGACATCAAGCTATTTTATTTAGCAAGCAACAGTCTGAGAAAATGATCTGGACACAATCCCTAACCTCTGTGTTAATGCCAGATGACGGACTCTCCGAAAAGACACCATCAATTCAAAAGCTAGAACTTCTTTGTACTCTAGCCAATAAAGTAGTCAAGCCATTATGAGAAAGTTTGAAAGCAATTCTACCTGTGCTGATTTTACCACTTATTAAAAGAAATCTTCCGTGTAACAAAGTGTCCCACTTCTGACCAATGATGCATCTACCCCCCCCCTCTCCCTTTGTATCTAACCTTCAGACTAAAACTTCAATAATGGTGCATCCGTAGACAGAAAAATAATACTTACGTCTCATCATACCTCTGTTTCTTTTGGCATTAAGGCAAATATTCTAATTAAGATTAAAACCATAATCCATTTTAGTTGATCTAAACAATCCTCGAGTCTGCCTTCGGCCGTGTACCCTTACACTTTCGAGCACGAAATTCAAGTTCAGAGTCTGAAAATTTTTTTGCTCGGGAACTTTTATTGCAAAAAGAGTTAGAATCATAGAACTTTCCGAATTTCTCTACTTAGGTCCCTCTTCTTAACTATTAGCTCCCTGCAGGCTGGGGGATATAGAATAGACCCAATGTATGCTCCTGCATGTTGTAACAGGTAACTGACTAAGAAAACCTATCCACCATTTTTGCTCAAGGATGTGTCCAATGAGGATGTTTGTGCTGAACAGGTCCTGGACTTTTCAAAAGAGTACCATTTTTATAAAAATTTTGAGTTTTTTTTATGTTGAGGATTTTACCCTTAAGAGCTTTTATCTTTGTTTTTTTTCTGGGACTTATTCCGTACTGTATAGCCAGGATTGTGCTGATAAGCCATTAAACCCTATACATACATTCTTGACTATTAAATTTTAACTACATGGATATATTCCAGTGATAACACAGAGGGGCTCAAGGGAGATTAGTTGTTCTCGACTAATCGAGTCACCCTCATTAACAATATTATTATAATTATTATTATTCCAAGTAGTGTAATCTAATTTTCAGGTGCTGAGCATCAGCTTTAATTTCTTGTGTAGAAAGTTTAGAGTAAACAAGGCCTGGATTCTTTAATTCACACAAGGCCTGGACTCTTTAATTCATACAAGGCCTGGACTCTTTCATTCATAAAAGTCCTGGACTCCTTAATCCACACAAGGCCTAGACTCTTTAATTCATACAAGGCCTGGACTCCTAAATTCAAAAAAGGCCTGGACTCTTAAATTCATACAAGGCCTGGACTTTTTAATTAATACAAGGCCTGGTCTCTTTAATTCACACAAGGCCTGGACTTTTTTAATTCACACAAGGAACTATAGTGACTCAAGGGTTATCACACTAGACCCACGATTAAAAGGGTGTGGGTCAGAATCCCACCATCAGATAAGCTTGGCTTGTCTACCGTGATGTGTTCATGGTCAAGGTACTTCACTTCAATTGTATATGCACTAAATAACCTACTTATTTTGCTGTGCCATAAAACATCAAACTAAACCATTAATTCATACAGAATTGGAAGCAAGTATCTGTTCAATTGTATGCAGATTTAAAAATTTTGTTTTGCTGTGAGTAGTATAATTATGAAGAAATTTGGTCAAACTAATGATGACAGAACTAAAATACCACACACATGTACAATGATGACAGAACTAAAATACCATACATACACAAGGACAATGATGACAAAACTAACATACCATACATAAAAATGTACAATGATGACAAAACTAAAATACCACACACATACATTGATGACAAAACTAAAATACCACACATACACACGTACATTGATGACAAAACTAAAATACCATACACACAAACGTACAATGATGATAAAACTAAAATACCACATATACATAATGATGATAAAACAAGTAACATTGCTACACATACACAGATAAAATGACGATAAAATCTCTTAGCATGGAAAGTAAAATGTCAACGTCAATAAAGTACATGTAAAAGCAACTTTGACAGTTCTCTGTTGGTAAATAACATCCCCTAAAGTAGAAATCTATGTTGGTACATAACATCCCCTAAGGTGGAAAATCTGTGTTGGTAAATAACATCCCCTAAGGTGAAAAAAACACATAAATCATTTACATTCTTTATACTCTTGGCAAGACATTTAGAGTTTCATTGTCTCATTCAAATATACTTTCTAAATAAGCAATACTTCAACTAATAATAAATTGAATAAATACCCTTTAACTTGTTGTTATAGACCATCTGTCACACCCGTATATACCCACAAAATGTTACTTTCATAAATTTTGGGGGTAAAATTTAAACAAATTAATCAGTTACTTTTCTCCATAGAGCATTACAAAACCTGAGAAATACAGATACTAAAAAAAAAAAAAGAAAAAAAAAAGACTAATTAAAAATTCTAAAACAAGGCAAAAAAATCTGGGTATTAAAAGTAACCCTTGCAACTATTTTGTGATCCTGAAACAATGGATTCACAAAGAAGCCATTCATTTATGTTTTTCACAGACACTTTATACAATTAGAAAACAAAATCCGATTCAAAATTTATGACACTATGTACAATTTAATATACTATAACTACCTTGAATTCCCTTTCATCATTTGGAAACCAATTTTCATGGATTTGTTGTTGTTGTTGCTGCTGTGGGTTGAATGCCATTTTTCAGCACACGATAGGCTTTACACGGCTAGTATATCTGGTGAAGGAAGAAACTGAAGATCCTGGGAAGAACCACCGACCCACAGGAAGTTACTGGCAAGCTTGCTCACATACCCATGTTGGCCGACCCTGAGACTCAAACCCACAAGGACAGATGTGACATGTCAGTGATCTGTAAGGACGAGCACCTTAGACCACTCAGAGCCCTTTCATGGATTTAAAAGTCGCAAAAACCATGAACTCAAAAACCTAACAAAAAATATTTCTAATAGGTATATCCAGATTTTTAATACTATCACATATAATTGCTTGGAACATGGGTCCAACTGCGAACAAAATAGACCCTGATCTGCCATCGCATAATGCGCCGGCATATCAGGGTCTGTGTCGCTTGTTCTACTGATTACTCCCAACAAACTGCATGTACCCAGATCTGCAGACACATTATGCAATGGCAGATCTCAGTCTATAGTTTTGCAGTAGGACCTAGCTTACAAGCAAGTATATATGGCCAAAAAAAAAAAAAGGGAGTGTGGGAACAAACAAAAAATGAGCTAGGAAACAAATGGAGTTAAAATGTTCATAAATTACTGTGTGCATACAAAAAACTGCTTTAAAATTAGAATATTTGAGCAGAAGGGAAAAAAAAATTTGAATAAATATATTCCTTACATTGTGAAATGTAAATGCAGATTTCAACTTCCCTTTATGTCTCAATGTGCATTCTAAAAACAGATGACCTTTAACCTGGTTGTTTATAAAGTATGTACCAGCACCATACCACTTCCAATTTTTCTTATGCAAAAAAAAAAAAAAAAAAAAAAAAAAAAAAAAAAAAAAAAAATTGAACCTGAAAATAAATCCAAGGGGGAAAGTAGGTGGGCTTTTCACCAGGTAAGAGAAATTTTTATTCATAAATTTGAAATTTGGTTACATTTTTCCCAATTTCATTTTGTAATTGATTACACTTAACTGGTGAAATGTAAATATGGAACAATCCCCAAGCAGTCCTCACCTGAACTATGTGGTGGGAAAAATATAAAACGTAGATGGAAAAAAATAAAAAATAATAATTAAAACCAAGTTGCTTGTGAAATTGTCTATCCAACCATGAAAATCCGTACAAAAGTTTTTACAGTGATTTCCAACTCTTCGAGAATACTATAAGCACTGAACTCAATATAAACAGTCTCATCAAAGCAAAGTTTGTGAAGTAAACAGCCCTATTACTCAATGATAATCTGACCATCTTGTTTATGATTTATCGTAATCCCATTATTTTCATTAATCAAGCATCTACAATCCAGTTCCCAACAAGGATCACTGAAAATTTGTATCTACAATCCAGTTCCCAACAAGGACCATTGACATTTGGTATCTACAATTCTGTTCCCAACAAGTATCACTGACATTCGTATCTACAATTCTGTTCCCAACAAGGATCACTGACAATTTGTATCTACAATCCAGTTCCCAATAAGGATCACTGACAATTTCTATCTACAATCCAGTTCCCAACAAGGATCACCAACAATTTTTGTATCTACAATCCTGTTCCCAACAAGGATCACCACCAATTTGTACAATACTCAGTTCCCAACAAGGATCACCGCCAATTCGTACAATCATCTGTTTCCAACAAGGATCACTGACAATTTGTTTCTACAATCCAGTTCCCAACATGGATCATTGACAATTTGTACCTACAATCATCTGTTCCCAACAAGGATCACTGACAATTGGTATCTACAATCCAGTTCCCAACATGGATCTTTGACAATCTGTACCTACAATCATCTGTTCCCAACAAAGATCACTGACAATTCAGCACAAAAACTGATGCATATTTATAGTTCTTTCCATTTTCTCACTTGCAGGTTAGTAAAACTTTGCATTACTTTTCAATACTCAAGTATTTACACTCCATACACAGAAACAAAGAAAAGTGGTCTCCCTTGACCAATCAACTTCTTCCATAATGCTTAGAACTAAGGCCGACTTAACAAGCCCAGGTAGCTCCTGTACTTTTGGTACTGTGACCAGAACTTTGTCCAATGTCATCCCTATTCTCTTGTAAGCCTTTTGAATTGTTTTGGCAATCCACAGAGACAGTCCGAGTAGATACTGGTCTGTACAGACTTTTAGTCACCCCAAAACAGTTTTTTCTCATCATAACGTTCTTAAAGTCTGAAAATCTGTTGTTTTCTTTTCAGATAAATTGTCATGGCTCTTTTAGGATACAGAAGTTTATTTTCTGGAAAGGCTGGGATAAAGACAGATTAGTTCTATCAATCTTTGATAAACCTTCATGCATGAAGGTGATGCCTTATTTCTGTACGTTCACTGCACCATCTTTCAAGCAAAATGACTGCAAGTAACTGCATTGATAAGAGTAGCAATTGCTACTTGTAAAACTATTTTCCATGCAATTTACTTCAGATTAGACTTCAGTCATTCGAACAATGCCTTCTGTAGCATGTCTAGAACAAAAGGAACTAGTTTGGGATGAAAATTGCAGAAAGTATTCACCTGTATCCTACTATAGTCCTATATTGCAAGCGATCTCCAAGTTCAGCCAAAATATCATATAACTAAAGAGACTGAATAAACACCATCAAATCATTTTTGATTTGCTAGATTAATCTCTTTGTGCTCTAATCCTCTGTCAAGCTTGATGACATTTACTAGTTTCTTTATCCTTTGTTTAGCCTTTCGACTCAAGAATTTAGCCAAGGGACCCCGAGGGCAGTCAGAATGATTTCGCTTCTTGGCCAGTTTCGAAGAGCCAGGAGTGCATGCAAGGGACCGGTGTTGTTGGTCCTTCAAATCCTGAGTAGCCACAGAGGGGATGAACCCTCCGAACAGTCTCTGCCTCCAAGGGGGCAGCCCTCAGAAGATTCTTATTGTCTTCTAGTAAGACCTTGGAAGTGCCCAGTGCAACACCCCTGCAGAGGTGGAGAAGCTCCATTAACAATGCCATGGTCAGGGATAATGCATGCCCAGAAGTTTTTTCTACTGCTTCCAACAAATGATGAAGAGCCACTGGCAACACAGATGCTGCTAAAAAGAGGTCAGCATGCAAGACTACAGTTACTAGTGATCTAGCCTTTTGTTCCAGGGGTTCCCCAGAGTATTAACTGGAGGGCAAACCCAGGTCCCCGTAGAAATGCCCACTTGAGCCTCTTCAGCATCCAAGGTGGGAGGTTGAGTGGGCCAAGAATGGGTATGGAACTTATAGCTAGAAGCAGCTACCAGGGGTCGTAATGTAGAGGGGTGACGGACTATCCCCTCCATTGTCTAACAAAGTCTTGACCCTTGCTAAACCTTCAAGATACCTTCTTAATCATGACTGAAGAAGCCACAAGAGATCTGGTTACGAGTTTGCCCCAGAAAGTTTTTCCAAACTGGAGAGAATTTTACTCACCAGAACCTTAAGTTTTGGGACACAGGTCACTTTATCAAAAGACTAGCTCTCTTCCTCCTCTGCCGCCTTAACCGATGGGTGAGAGGAGGCTGGAGACCCGAAGGGAGGGGGTACCACCTCAACCTGTTCTGTGTCAAACTTGTGCGCATTGATGAGGACAGAAAGAACGCCTTAGTCCCGCTCTCTCTCCTTGGAGGCAGGAATACAAGACCCCATGGATGTCAACATTGCAGACCTTACAGCCATGCGACCAAAAAAAGAATGGAGTACACATGACCATTGAAAGTACAGGGTTTCCCAGGGACGATCCAGTGTTCTGGAATCTTCTGGTTCATCCTAATGGGAGGACAAATTCTCGTCATATACGGTTGAGGTATTTTAGACCTGGAAAAGTACCAGCTATGTAACAGGAACAGGTATGGTATTACTGATATTAAAAACTTTGGGTTTTTTTCCATCAAGATCTGGTAATAATTCTGATATGTATCACTCTATTTTCTCCTCTAGCTTTTTTTTCAAGTTCTTCAACAAAAATGTCATTTGCTTTAGGAAGTAGCGTGAACTGTTCAATTTGTGGATTCTTGTTTAATTCCATGTCCGCTAACACAGCTTTGCATTTAACACCAAGAAGAAATTAACCACAATGTGACATCTGAAAAAGCGAATACTTAGACATGACAAAAAAGCCCCTCACTGATTGCAGTGATGCATCTATTTGGCATACAATTGCCATTTCTTTTATTGTCAACATACTTGGAGATATATTTCCAAACTGTAATCATGTACACATCAATCTGACTGCCTATAACTAGACAAAGTATCTGACAGCAGTTCTCTTATTTCTGTATGTCTTGACTGCAGTTAAACCTGACCAAAATCAAGAAAACTACTATTACAATCAATTTCTTTCACCCCGCTTTCTGTGGCAATCTATCTGAGACTGCAGTATTACACAGACCAAAAGCCTTGTCTCTAATGGTCATCTTTTGCGAGGCTGATGTTCTGATATCCTCCACATAATGTAGCAAGTTGTCTACCACAACTCCTAAATCTTTGAATCTTTATTCCACCCAACTTCTAATATTTTCATATTTGTCGTTTGTCTTTTAGAAGACCACAGTTCTGCCAATATAGCAAAGTTACTGTCATCATTTTGACTTGAATTTGCTGCTAACAATATGTCTGACAGTTAAACTGTACTTCCACCATAAAGAATAAATCCATACTCCACTACAACATCAGAGTACAGAGAGAATATTTGCTTGAAACGAGTGAATAATGGATATTATTTCATCAAGTGAGTGAAAAACTCAATATTTCATGACTGGTGAAGCCACGAGTGAAAATACTCAAGTTTTTCACCCACAAGACCGTTATTGTTATGCTGTGTTTTGTGTATATTTGCACAGAAAGTATCAGTAGTAACATAATTCTCCTTCCCAATTCAAGGTAAAACAGCACATAAAAAAAAAAAATTAAAGTAAAAAGTATTTGCACATTGTTAGATTTGAACTTGGTTTGTCTGCATGCGAGGAGGCCATACTTACCACTAGACCACACAAGTGTCTAAACATAGATTAAAATTTCTTGGTCATAATGTTATCAATGACTACTGACAGGCAATTAAAAATTATTTGTAGTATTTCGCTCCAGTGAAATATCATAATTATTTCACTTGGAAAATCCAGTAATTCACGGCCTAGCATAAAATAAAATAACCAATCTAAGGAAGCATATAAACAGTAGTAGAATAAAATGTGGAAGTGTACGATACATTTGCTACATAAGTAAAAATGGAGATGAGGTTAAAGACTGTTCATTTTTAGACTATTAATTGAGACAAGTAAAGGGAAGTAAATCAATATGTACATTTTAGAAGGCAAGTGTAATCATTTACAAAATGAAATTATAAGGTATTAATTTTCAAATTAATACTTGGGTGCTATTATTTAAAGTAGATACTATTTTAATGAGAAAGATACAGCTAAGTTCACACTGATAACAGGTTAAATATTTGAAAAGAAAGTGATTGCCAAGTAAATACACAAGACAATGCAGTTGATTGTTAAAGAGCTATTTGATGACCATGAAGACTTGTACTTGTGAACATGGCCATAGATAAAACAAAACCCAAGTAAAAAGATTACCCGTGTTCCATACTTCAACATAACAATGTTTACTTTCTATTCCATAGTGTAGGACATTTAGTGAAGATTCTGAAAAAATTAAATTCAGCTGCTTAATCCATAGATATCTACCTAGTTACCTATCTACACACCTACCAACCCAATCATCCATCTATATACAAGGAATTTACTTGCCATGATTGGATATGTGGCCTCTGCCCATCACTTTAGTGGGAAAAAATTGATTAGGGAAACAATTTCAAGAGTAAATTGCTAGGTGTGGGAATTCATTTTGGTTATAATACATAAACATCTTTCATTAATATATTTAATGCTACAGAATAAATGAGTTCTGACAATATAATGATGGGAACATATCCATTAATGGTGATTTTGATCTTTAGCTCCCGACTCCAAAGACAAATTCCCCATCAAAAACATGGATTGCATAGTTCTATTTACCATATGTACTTGCTTATAAGTTGAGTCGAACTGCAAATTGCACAGACCCAAATCTGCTGTCACATAATGTTCCAGCAGATCAGGGTCTATGCAGTTTGTCAGAAGTGATCAGTAGAAAAAACAGCATAGAACATATAATGCCAGAAAATTATGCAATGGTATATCATGGTCCATGTTGTTTGCAGTTGGATTTGATTTATACGCAAGTATATAATGTATGGGAGCAGTTTACATTATAAATTGTCAAAAGATTAAATTTATAGAACATATTCTTTTGAATGTTTAAAAATATGCATAAGATGATTTTATAAACAATTAAGTTAGCATTAAATACGATGTAAAGATTTTTATTTCTCACTCATTTTTCTCATTTACATGTTTGTTTTGCAACTGTAAGACAAGAGTAACAATTCCTTTAAATTTAAACTAATGATATGATCTTTAGTATGACAAAGTTGTTACAGTGACAGAATTGACTGGAATATAATTTTTAATTAAAATGAGAGCTGACTTGATTTTTTGAGGGACCCATTCACACTACATTTTAGGCCTACTTTGGCCTTGGAGGACCCTCCCCCCATCTCCATCTATTTAGCATAGAGGGAGACCAGCATATGCAGTCTTGGAGTCTTGGAGATCTACCTAAAAGCTAATTGTACTGATACAGGACTAGACCATATGACTACACAAACACTGTACTATAATCAAATACATTCATATTTCATAATATAAATAACTACAGATTGTGATGGTTCTTCTGGTGAATACACTTGTGGTGGCAATAGTTATTCTCTGGTTATTTTCAATATACACAGTGGTGGTGATGACAAATAGGGCTGTACTTGTATTTTCACTAATTCCTTAAACTGAAAGAAAATTAAACAGAAAGTGTCATTAAGTATGAACATAATGAAGAAAAAAAAAGGGGTGGGGGACGGGGAATAGTTTCTAAATAGCTTAAATTAATTTATGGTCAACTCCAATGATTTGCTAATAACCCTTCATAGAGACATCACACAAAATGTTATATGTAGTGTCATCATTGTCAATATCCGAATTCGTAAATTTTCTAAACACCATATTTAAAAAAATGTTTAAGTTTCAATAATATACATGTACATATAATTTTCAGACATTAAGTACATTTTTGGAGTTGACAAAAAATAAACAAGAGTACAGGTACTGTGAAGGGTACATTATACACCTGCCCAATGCTTAACAGTCCTCTACCATTTATCAATGGGTCTCAATGACCTTGACCAAAGGTCAAGATCTGCCGTCTTTAACAAAAACTTTTGTGCAGAAACGATTACTTTCTTACTCGCGTTGACTGTGGCTTTTGACCCTTAGACCCCAAAATCTATAGTAGCAGCGGCAAGATTTTCAAGATGGCCATCATAGCAGTCATATTGAATGTAATATCAGCACCATTTTCATCTACGACCAACTAGACAGCACGAGTTCTTTGGTGAAAACCCAATGTTGGTATGACCATCCAATCAGGAGAAGTTGCGCTAACAAGATTTTCAACGTGTTCATGTTTTATAAAAAGTCTTTGGTAAAAACCCATCCATCCAGGAGCAGTCGCAGTGATTTTTAAGACAGCTGCCACACTGCATATCAAATCACCACCATTTTCATTTAGGACCACCTAGACATTGTATGAAGTATTTTGGTGAAAACATGTGCTGATATGACCATCAGTTCTGGAGTAACGTAAAATGATTTTTAAGGTGGCAGCTGCAGCCATATTGGCTGTCCAAGAGGCACAATTTTCAGTTAGGACCAACTAGACCATTGGATGAATGTGTGTAAAGTTTCAAGTAAATCCTCCTGTTAATGGATGGACAGATGATGGAGAACAGGTCATCCAATAAACTCTTGGGGTTTTTTTGTTTTTTTTTAAATATCAAGTTATGTAAATGTGTTTTTTCCCTACTTTTAGTAACGGCAGCCACATCTGATGGTGGAACAGCATCATTTGTACAAGTCTGAAAGGCATTCAAGCTAGGACACATTGTCAAATTTGTGAAAAATCTGTTAAGTGGTATTTTAAACAGTTATTAAAGGTCTTTCTGTTTTAGTAACAGCAACAATACATGATGTCAGATTGGCATCATTAGTACAAACATAAAACTCATCATGCCAGAATACATTTTGTAAAATTTAGTCAAATTCTGTCAAGAGTTGTTGGAGAAGTTTTTTAAAAGATTTTTTTTAATTTTCTGCAATAGCATCCATATTTTATAGTGAATCACGATCATTTGTAGAAATTTGAAAGCTTTTAACACCAAATTGCTTTCTTTCAAATTTAATCAATTTCTACTGAAGAGTTACTGTTAAGAAGTTGTTAAAAGTTTTGTCTATTTTTAGTTATTGTGACCATATTTGATGGTGAATTGCTTACATTTGTACAAATCTGAAAACTCTTTTATTCTATAATGCTTTCTTTGAAGTTTGGTCAAATTCTGTGGAACACATTTTTACAAGTTGTTAAAATGTTTTTCTATTTTTAGCAACAGTGGCCATATTTGATGGCATATTGGCATCTTTTGTCAAGTATTTAAAGCCCCGTATGCCAGGATTTTTTGTCAAAATATTTGGTCAATTCTGTCTCATGGTTTTTGTGAAGAAGTCACTTAAAGCTTTATCTACTTTTAGTAATGCCAGCCATATTTGATGGCGAATTGGCATCAGTTGTAAACTGAAATTCCTAGGTCAAATTTGGTCAAATGCAGTCAAGTTGCTTTTCAGAAGAAGTTGTTAAAAATTGTTTTTAATTTTAGTAACTGCAGCTATATTTGATGGCAGATCAGCATCATCTGAATAAATTTGTAAAGTCTTCAGGCAAGGATGCTTTCTATAAAGTTTTGTAAAATTTTACTCAATGGTTTTGGAGAAGATCTTGTTTATACATTTTTCTATTTTTAGTAATGGTTGCCATATTTTATGGCGAATCAATAATATTTGCATAAATCTGAAAGGTGTTTATGCCAGGATGCTTTCTATCAAATTTGGTAAAAATTCTGTAAAGCGATATTTAGGCAGATCAGCCTCGTTTGTACAAAGTTCAAAGGCCTTGCTGCCATGATGCTTTGTGCCAAATTTAATCAAACTCTGTCCAGTGTTATTGGAGCAGAAATCATTTAACACTTTTCTTTTTGTAGTAATGGTAACCAAATTTGACTGCAGGTCAGCATCATTTGTATAAATCTGAAAGCTCTCCATGTCAGGATGTTCTCTGCCAAATTTGGTAAAAACTGGTCCAGTGCTGTTTGAGAAGATTAAAATAGCAGTTGTTGACGGATGCACGACAGATGCTGGGCCATACCATAAGCTCACTATGCCTTATGGCCAGGTGAGCTAAAACCCAGATTTTGTTATTTTTGGTTTTTTTTTTTCTTCTTTCAAATAACTATTCATAAAATCTGCTTCTGAAGTTATTATCATTGTCCACCGACAGAGGCCAGAATTTACTAAGTTGAAGTCGCAGGCTCTGATTAAGCCTGGAGTGACAGTCATTATATGATCACTATTACAAGCATCAATTCATTGAAAATTGCCTTGACTAGCCACTACAGCTGAGGCCTCACCTGAAATGTGCAATACATATTGAACTTGTTGAGGGTAACCTATCACAATATAAAATGTATCCTCATTTTAATTTAATATGTTAAGTTTGTCACAGAATAAACATATTTATTCCTACTTCCAACCGCACTAGTCACAAAGGTCCTTTCAGTGTAGGCTAGGATGCATATAGCATGGAACAATCTATTTGGTCATGAGCCAAGCACAAATACTTAACATATGGTTAGTAAAGCATAAACTTTAGGTCAGAGTAACCTACTTTGGTTTTAAGGGTGTAGTACTAACAAAGATATACATCCCATTAACAAGTTTCATGATTCTAACAAAAACAGTACCCAATAAATGAACTGAAAACAAAATTTCAACAAAGTCATTGAAGCATAAAGTATAGGTCATTGAGACATCAATAAGGGTGTATTGCTTATCAAGATGCATTCCATCACCAAGCTTATACTTCTATGTAGGATAGTATCTGAGATGCTGCCAGGATTTGATCTAAAGGGGGGAGCTCCCCCCTTGTCACCAAAATAAGGGGGGAGTAGAAAAAAAATGAGGGGGAGGAGGAAACAGCCATAGTTCAATATTTACCTAACACATAAATATCCGTCTCTTTCTTTCTTCCTGCTCTATTGAAATCAAAATCCTCAAAAGATGTCTCCTCTAGTTGTATAAGCATTAATCTGTTGATCATTTTTTAGCTTAATTTGTTCCTTATCTGTGTATGAATATTGTGAGAACCCCCTTTCACACATGCATAGCTAGCTAAGATGAGATGAGTGTATACTACTCATCAAGATGCATCCCCTCACCAAGTTTTATGATTCCAGGTGTAACAGTATGCATACAGGATACAAAACCTATATGGTATTGAGTTAAACTTAACAAACACCAGTAAAATCTGAAATGTACATTACAGTGACCTTCTTTTTCTGTGGTACTAACAGAGATGCATACAATCAACATCTTGTTTAATCATTCTAGCATGAACAGTGCTTGAAAAATAAACACAAAATGTAGCCCAAGTCAGTTAAATATGAAATATGGGTCCCACTTTTGCAATGAGGGCATAGTACTGAACATGCATCCCCTCACCAAGTTCATGATCCCAAGTATACCAGTATGTATACAGGGTGCAAACTGCGGACGCTAAAGCAAAAACAACCAAGAATGTACAACTAATGTACTTGTTCAAAGTTAGCACTCTTAGCCCCTCCCGATGACTTGGCCCCTCCCCAGGACTTAGGTGCTACAAACCCCCTCCCAAGGACTTAAATGATACAAACCCACGCCTAACATCTGCCTAGGACTTGGAAGGATAGAATATTTGTGATGCAGTGTGGCTGTAAATGTGTGTATGCTCTACATGTGCAGACACAGACACTGAGGGTAGTACATTGGTTCTACTTGGTATAGACAAGTTAAATTACCTCTGTAGGTAAGAATTGACCACATAAGTTAAATTACCTCTGTAGGTAAGAATTGACATCTGGAAATCCATGCTCCCTGGCAATATGAATAAGAATGCCAGTGCAGGTCTTTCCCTTCCTCTTCCGACAAAAGCTGCAGTTACAGACACCTCGGCATGGTGGGCAAATCCAATTCTGAAGAAAAAAAAAAGAAGATCTTAGAACATATAAAATTGTCATAGTATTGTCTGAAGAAGAGATTTAACACAATTTATTATAAACAGTGATCTCCTAATGGTCTTTGCCCATCAGAGTGGTACACACCAGTGTATCATGAATAACCAACATACTGAGCTAAAAAAATATCCATTTGGTTACTTCTTCTGTCAAGCAAGTGGCTCTGAACTTTCACTTGTCCTGCATCAGTTTTACTCATCCTACAATGTACATAATACTGAATGTGCTTAAAGTGCCACTTGTCCAATTGGATGAATATCCTGAAAAAGCGCCTTTCCCTTCCACAGCTGCCACAGATACAATCTCTCATTTCAGGCAAAGCAACTATGTTTAGAAGAGGGCACATAATCTATACTTGTATTTAACTTTTTTTTTAAAGTATCTAACATTAAGATAGTCTTGGTGAATCTGAACTTGCAGTTAATGTACCCGATTTTATTTTTAAAAAATGTAGAAAAATGAAGGAATAAGGAACTAAATGTAGTGATGCCTTGTATAGTAATGAGAAAATTTATGGTGAACACACTACAGTTGAACCCGGTTATGTCGCCGGCCTAGGGGTTTGCCAAAAAGCGTCGAGATAACCGATGATCGAGATAAACAAAAACCAATATGGCGACAATATATTAACATGTGCTTGAAATTTCTTTGTGTTTTTGGAGGTTTTTTTACACAACAGTGTTGCCGCGATTTGTTTGATGAAGCGATCGGCATGCTATAAAAATGTACATACATGTTTGCTAACAACAAAAGGCATATGTGCACCAACTAACAGCAGAGATTTACCAGTATACAATACAAACCACTGTCGATTCTCGATACAAACCTTTATTATATTCTCCAACATAGCTAACCAGTGTCAAAATTAAATTCGCGAGTCATTTCACTCTGACACAGCTCTGAAAAGTATCGTACACGCGGTTACTATGGTTTCTTTACAAAGTCTAAAATGCTTTGTTGCTTTTTGCCTTTAACAGTCTGCTTGAAAACAAGTGCTTCAATATTACGGATGAGCTCTACAGTTGTCCACGATCAGTGCCACCTTCCTTTTCTCTACTTGGAACTTCCTGTCCCACTTTTTCACCCATGCACTGAATAGATCTCCTGTCATCCAGGCGCTTGGCTGGCCATCGTAATCACATTGGAGAACTTTGGTCTGCTTAAAGCATCTGGGATTCTTGGACTTTCCTATAACGTAGAGCGGGAGTTTTTGGCTTCCATCCATGTTAGCAGCAACGGCGATTGGTCATGGGGATCGAGATAACCGACGTTTAAGTGGCAAATTTGGCACTCGTTTGTGCTCTTTTGTGCTCGAGATATTAGGGTTCGGCGACATAAAAGAATCGACATAACCGATGAGAAAATGCTAAGACAAAGAGAGAATTTGGCGGTTCCACTTCAAAAACGTCGACTTAATAGGGTTGGCGAGTTAACCGAGGTCGAGATAAGTGGGTTCGACTGTATCTTCATAATTAAGAATCCCTGACGCATTCATTGTGGATTATATTTACACATTTAAATGAGACAAGTTAATAAATCATTTATCTGGTACATATTTGACACGTATAATGCTGAACAAGAGGCCAACTCACCTTGCTTACATAACATAAAAATTGACCATTTCATTAAGCAGTACATAATCCTGAGTAAAGTATCTTCCAAAGTTTATATTAGTTCAATAATACCTATTTTACTCTAGTCAGATTAAAGTGGATTTAATTGCCATCTTACTGGATTAAAATGGATTTAACTGCCATCTTACTGGATTTATAGCATTTAGCCCCTTTGGCCACTGTTAGATATGAATGAATGTGCACTTAAGAAAAGTAGAAGGCATATTTTTCTTTTCCTTGACATAAGGGTCAAGATTGGGGGATTTAGGACAAAGCATTGCAGGAAACCATGATCCAGCGCTCAAAGTGCAAGACTGTTCATGACAATGCTCTGTATGTACCTATCTCACCCCCAATTATCATCTCACCCCTAATTATCATCTCAAATTCACAGCAACCTCAGAAGTTACCTATACAGCTGATTCTTGCTAAAAAGCAGAACTCTTTCATGTCTGCAAGCAAACAGGTGTAATTTGGCAAGTTTCGGAAGGTCAAGTGCACAAAACATTGCAGTGATTTCATTCACCTGCAACTATTTTTAGAAAATGAAATATAACCTATGACAATTTTTATTTCCATGTCCAAGTTTGTGTGTAACATAAGTAGGATATTTTTTGGGGTGCATCGAGACTTGTAACTAATGCACTGGATTTCATCAAAAAAAAATGTACAAACATAAAGTAAATATAAAGGAACTTAGTGTAGTGATACATAAAAAATACTGAAACACACATGCATCAGGTACAGTACACAGAGTGAATTGACCATGCTACACACATACTGGCAAAGAGTGTAGTTAAGTGCAGTTCAGGGACTAAATACTGGTGTGATTCAGGCAGTTCTAGTGCTACAATCCAAGGATGCTAATTCCACTTGACATCAGAGACCCGAATTGAAGTCTACCTGGCCAGTTAGTGAATTACCATCTGCATCTGACACTATTCATCTCTATCGGACTCGATCTTCAAAGGTCTCACAGCAGGTGATAACCCAGCCTGTTATTAATCAATCACAGGTTTATGCCCACAATATTGTCAAACAAAGGCCCAAGTTCACCTATAACACCTGGATGTTACACTATAAAGTGGGGGTGTAACTGGGTGATAACTACACCAGCACAAATGAAAGAAGGTCAATGCATAATTTGTGTATTGTGAATTCATCATAATGAAAGTCTCTTTCTTTTTTTTTACTTTTTTTTTTAAAAAAAAGTACCATATACTTCTCCCCAAAGGAATATGAAGAAAAAAAATAAATAAAAAAATGGAACAAGAACATTTCTATCTACTGAGCTCAATATCTGCACAAGTGTGAAATTAATCGGAGCAAGTGACTTTCAGCAGTTGCTCAGCCAATTTGGCGAGTGCTCAGAAAATTTAGCTGTTCCTGCGCTATCTCCCCAAAATCAGGAGTCCTGTGTAATTATATGCCTGTGCCATGTTATCACAATACAAAACTAGAATACAATGTATAATCTACGCTCAGATGAACCTGAAGGTCTTGTCATCTTTAGAAGGATTGTCAGTGGTCAAGTGGTGCCATTTCATATGTGTCGACTTACTGGTCATACTTTAGTATGCAGACTGCAGACATAACAAGACATATCATCAGTTCTTATGCCATTCTCATCCATTGCATGATAAATACTTCTAAAAAGACTACCTGCTTGTCATCGTTGATTCTAATCAATCTTTCATCCATTTCAGGCAGTTCCATTTCATCAGATGCAGGACTCAGCTTGGTCATCATGCCCTTTGTTTTGCATTGCATGAATGCTTTTAAAATGTCTTATTACCAATTTTATGTCTTCAATTAAATTTGGAAGGCATTACGATATTATCTTAAAAACAGAAGAAACAGTGCAATTTCCTCGTACAAGGAAAATCTTATCCAGAACAGTTCTGGATATGGAAGAAGTGATGACTAACAACCGAATCCCTCACACTGTACTTCCTACCTATGCAAAACAACTGCTGGAACCACAGGCACTTATTTCTGTCTGTGAATAAGGAAAACTACTGACAACACCCACTCCCATTCTACAAATTAAGACCATGTGACTACCACATACAGTTCAAAATCTGCCCTCTTGCCGACTCTGTGCTAATTTGTTTACCCTGTTATCCTGTTCATTCACTGATAACATCAATGTAAAAAGACATTCCAAACTTGTTCCCCATATTTGATTTAAGTACTTATTGAACATTTTATAGTCGCTTTTAGGCGCAGTTTCTCTGTTGCTTTGTATCTACTCGGATTGAGTTTGGATACCTACACTTCCAGTGTCACACAGTGAATAAGCTACATTTAGTTTACCCTGGACTGGCACATATCTATTGCTTCCTTTATAAGAAAAACGAGATATTCACTTATTACAATACTGAAAGCTTATGGATGAACTGATGTAATGGATATCTATACAATGGAAAACAGTTATTGTCCCTCAACTGTGCTATACAGACCCGAGTTCAATGCATCTTTCTTCAGAAGGCATTGGCTATACTTACTGGGTTTTTCAGGACTTCCTTGGCATCTTCTCCATATCTGTTTCTCAAGCAAGGCCCACAAAACTGCAAACAAGATAAATCATGAAAGCAAATCTGCAAACCAATCCTCTGATAGACACCCTTATCTTGTGGACTTCATTGAATTTATTAGAGTGGGTAACATCTACTTAACTTTATTATTGTCTTTGAGAGACTTTTCTTATTTTTGATGAACACCATGGGCTGAGAATTCACACCATCTCTAATTGGGAGTGGACATGAACAAAGATGGCCAAATATGCGAAGTGTGATGCACTGCTCTTGTTCCAAGATAATCTCTAGTTGTTAGAGTGATTTCAAATGTGCCATTGTCACTGGGGTTATAGCATAAACTCTCCTCAATATCGTACTGGTGAGCTAAAAATGATATAAATTCTTCTAAATGAAGTGCAAGTAAGAATATCAGAAAGAACATGTCAGCTCCCATATTCACAAAATTCAAACTTTGAAACTCAGAGTCCATCTCAAAATTGATTTTGTTTAATGTTACTTAGAGGGTTAGAATCATAGAACTTTCAGGATTTGCTCCATTTTGGTTCCTTTTCTAGAATGCTAAATATCAATGACGTAGATGTACTCCAGGTTACTGTGTCTGAATATGGATTTTCTGAACTGCAGTTTTGTAACAAAAAAGTTTGGAGAATGTGGAAACAGAGCTGCAAATAATGTGGGTACAGAGCTGCAAATCAATTCACTCTGACAAAATGCCCAACATAAAATTGTACCCTTGTATCATATACTTATGCCCTACCTGGCCTCGCACACCAAAACATTCTCCAGATCTGCAGATTGTCTTCATGTCATCTGTCTTCTGTCGACATTGATGGCAAGTGGTACCCTGTATTGAGAAACAATTTTAATTAATGCTTTCATAGAAGTTATATACGGTAGACCCTGTTAATTGGGCCATGAACTGGACCAATTTGATGGCATGCATGTTCCAGCAAAGTAAAAAACATCCCAACATAGAACTTGCCAGATTTTTACCCAGCAAGAGGAGTAGCAATAACCAGATTCCCTAGATTGCCATTGTGGCACCCATATTGTATGTGCAAGCAGCACCATTTTCATTTAGGACCAACAAGAAAGTCTTCCAGTGAAAACCTGATGTTCAAGATAGCTGCTGTGGTGGCCATATGAACATCAGATCAGCACCCTTATCCTTTCGGACCAACTAGAGATCATAAGAAGTCTCCTGGTGAAATGGTGACATGTCAATACGACTTTCCATTCGGGAGGAGTAGCAATAATAGGAGGTTCAAGATGGCTTCTGTGACTGCCATATTGGACATCAGATCAGTACCCTTTTCATTTAGGCCCGACCAGACATCTTAAGAAGTCTTCTAGTGAAAATCTCATGCTGTTATGACCATCTATTTATTAGGCAGCCATGTTAGTCATCAGAAAACTAGACATCATACAAACTCTTCTGGTGAAAACCCCCATGTCAATGACTTTCCATTCAGGAATAGCGATATCAAGATTTTCAAGATGGCTGTTCTGGTGGCCATATTGGATGTCAGAGTGGCACCATTCTCATTTAGGATCAACTCGACCATGAGATTAATGTGTGTGTGTAAAGTTTCATAGCAATCCTCCAAGTAGTTTAGAAGGAGTAGTGATAATAAACTTGTGCTAATGGACAGACAAAAAAAAAAAAGACTATCCCACAAGCTCTTTTGGTCTATGACCAGTAGAGCTAAAAACTAAGAGGTATTAGTGATGAATGCATTGTAAAGAGACATGCTCAATACAATTTCCTCAGGACTGCCTGAAACTGAGAACTTGTGTTGTGAAATCCAAGGTAAAGAAAATGTGCAATCAGGAGACATAACACCTCTAAATCATGATGTGGAATACTAGAAATCAAATCATTCAAGGTCTCATGAATATAATGGCGCATGATAAATTTGGTTGAAATCCAACATTCCTTAGTAAAGTTATTCTGCAGAAAGCAAAGAAGGACAGTCAGGGGTCATAACTCTTGTAAAAGATGGTGTGGAACAAGAAGAATTAAATTTATTCAATGGCTGCATGCCAAATCTGTTTGAAATCCAACAAGAAAATGGAGTGATCTATATCCATCAACCTCCACCCCTAAAATATCTGTTTAGAGACAGAATTATTTGTCAAAGATTTCAAAGACAAGAAGTTTGTATTTACAATGTATAAAGGCAAGTTATAGGCATCCTGAGTTTGCTCCAGAAGCAAAAGTGGATGAAAACAAAGCAATATTTAAACTGAAGAGTTGTGAATAGCAAAAGGCACATCTGGACCATTAGTCTAATATGTGTACCAGATTTCACAGAGATATCCTAAATGGTTTTTCTGTTTTCCCTAGAAACAAACTTTGCATGATGGATGGATGGATGGATAAACAAACTGACAAAAAGATGTGCAAGTGGACCTGATGTTGCTCATCTGGCTTACACAATTTACGAGTTGCCATTTCACTAAGCAGGCTTATGTAGCATTTTAAGAACACAACCTACGTAAACTATTGCAATCTTTATATCATGCTGATTTTGCCTATTTTACTATAGTCTGATAAAATTTATTTCCAAAGATAAAGACATAAATAATATGCATAGTCTCTTGCTCATAATTGAAGTCATCAAAGATTTTTAAAAGTTGTTACAGCTGGCGCTTTAATTTTGTGGTTAACAGTCAAATGGCTTTCACACAAAATGAAATTACAATTCACAGTTGTTATTTGTTTTGTTCAGACCATGCATGGTTTTTTTTTACTCTTGGTAATTAAATCTGAAAGTGTCTCAGGAGAAATGCATATTAGGGTATTTTTTAATATTAAAAACTAACGATACAAAATATCAATTTCAAATAATTTGTGAGTAATGGCACTGAATATTATTAAAAGTCATAAAATAATACCCTGTGACAATACGTGTGATTACATGTAAATGACAAACGTTTCAGGCTCTTTACCAGGGCAATACTGGCATTTGTCGAACTCAATTTCAAACATATCAAACTAGCTTTGAAACATGCAAGAATTTCAAATGTGGTAAATATTAAAGAAAGAAAAAAAACCCCACAATTACTTTCAAACAAATATTTATAATTGTGTAATGAAATTCAGATACCTAATTACATTATTGCACATAGTCTGTTGTGCTAGAATGCAATTGTAAATTTACTCAAAGTTTTTAACAATATTTCTATTTTATACTTTTTCTTCAGTTTTAAATTACAAATTATTCCTTATAATCCCTACAGTGTTTTATTTTGCTAATATTTTATTTTTTTAATGCATTCAATAATGGGGTCTAAGTGGGTCTTACAAATATTATGGAAAGTAAAGAGAAACTGAAAAATTGGGAACCAGTACAAGACATTTATGGAAAATTTAATTTACTGAGCAAGAACATCGCCCAGAGACATATCACATTGGCTGAACCAACCTCGTCTACATTAGATTTTAATCCAAGCAATTCTTGTAATAAGCCAAGCATACTAATCTCTGAACTACAGCGGTTCCATATTTAAGGAAGGAAGGCCCTAATCTTCCAGTTTTAAAACCTTACAGAGAGCTCCAACGCCCCCCAAAAAATGATTCCGGACCGTCCCTGTTTCTTATTGCCGACCCTAACACTTTTTCCCACCCAAGGTAAAAAAAAAAAAAAAATTGATTTGTACATCAAATTGAGCCAGTTTTGCCCAGTACTTTGAAGCGCTTGAAATATTGTTCGAAAACCTTCCTGTCTACCCTAATTTTAAAACCGGTGCAATAGGAAACACATTTTTTTTGGGCCTGATAGTGCAATTTTTTAAATTCATAGCAACATAAATAATGCAACAAACACTTTAGCATATTTCTAAGGATGATTTACATCTGAAATCAACTTCCTACTTGCATTTATATTATGTAATGTATATATGGATGCTATAAAAATAATATCTCTACGGGAAAATAATCCTGACCATTCAAATAACATAGGAGACTGGAACTACAATACTTACATAAATGCTGTCATATTTTTTGTCGCTAACAAACATGGCTACTAGATTCAGGTCTTCCTCTGTAATCTCATCAGCAGCTTTTATCTCCCTGTCAACCCTGTGAACACGTTTAGGGAGAAGCAGATCTTCCTCATCCTGTAACACAAAAAAGTAAATGCTAATCATTAAGAAGTATTCTATGCATTTTTATTTGACTTACAAAGCCAGGAAAATACCAGTTGCTGAATAAGAAGTATTCTATGCATTTTTAATACTATTTGACTTACAAAGCCAGGAAAATACCAGTTGCTGATGAACTTATTTCACCATTAAAAAATGTGACCATCTAACTTGCTTCTCCCTATTTTCCCATTGCTTCAACCTACTAAGCCAGGAAGAAGCCATATTGCATAAAATTTTGAGTCCAACGTGACCCCTGTACTAAAGTGATCTTGACAGTGAAATATTGGCCCCTTTTCTAATTCAAGTAATTTTTTTTGCAAATTTTTCTTGTCACATTTTAACTTCAATCTTTTTCAAATTTAAAATGTAAACTTTTAGTCCACATAATATAACCATTACCAGACCCACCAAACCTAACAAGATCTTCTCTGTAAGGCAGTCAATATGTTTACACAAGTTAGACCAATTTTCAGTAGGGTGTAATGACAAACAACCCGAGTGGCATCCAAAAGGAAATAAGAGTGAATGGACAGAAGCTGGGCACAGTAACAATCTTCAAGTACCTAGGTGCTATCACCTCTGATGAGGTTCAAAACCTGAGGTTCTTTCCAGGATTGCGCAGACAACAGCAGCTCTGGCTAGGCTGAAGCATATTTGGAAAGACAGCAGCCTCACGCTTGGGTCCAAGATCAAGCTTATGCGCTCCCTCGTCATGTCCATATTCCTGTATGCATGTGAGACATGGACCCTAACCGCAGAATTAGAGAGAAGAATCCATGCCTTAGAGATGAGATGTTATCGTAGGATCCTGAAAATCTCATACTTAGACCACGTCTCTAATGCAGAGGTGCGCACTAAAATCCAAGGTGCAATTGGACCTTATGAAGATCTGCTCACCACTGTAAAGAAACGCAAACTAAGATGGTATGGTCACGTCTCACACTCAACTGGCCTGTCAAAGACAATCCTACAGGGCACAAAGAGGGGAAAGAGAAAACAAGACAGACAGAAGAAGAGATGGGAAGACAATATCAAAGAGTGGACAGGCATGGACTTTGCAAAGTCCCGAAGAGCAGTGGAGAACAGGGCGAAATGGAGAGAGATTGTCGCAAAGTCATCAGTGGCGCCCATACGACCAGCAAGGCTACGGGAGAAATGAAAAATGAAATATCATGTACTGATATTATCAAATTGGAAAACATGCATCTGAAAAGTTCAGAAGTGTGATCTGACGCAGTGAAGGCAACATTGTGCTCACCTAAAAAGTTCATAAGTGCGATCTTATGCAGTAAAGGCAGCATTATGTTCATCTAAAGAGTTTATATGTAAGTTCGACCTCCAATTCTGTTTCAAAAACTGCAGTTCCAAACATCATGGAGGTCAATGGCTTCTTACTAGATCTCTAAATTCAACCAAATGTTTACCATTTTTTATTTCACGTGGTGGTGGCAATCATCTCTCCGGCCATGAAAAATAATCAACACAACATGATGTCTAATAAATTCAACTGATACCTTTAATGTTTTTTTTCCCCTAAGAACAGACTGAATAATTATTCCCCTTTACAGTTCTGTGTTGATTCTTTGAATTTTGTACGAGGCTGATTATCCCTTTCACTTACAACATATTTTCGTTTGATGACATTTCTAGATAATACTGTAATGCAAAGGCAAAAGCTTGATCATGCAGACGCTTTGAATGAAAATCATGGGCAGATTAAAGCATCTGAGGTACTCCTGTAAACTTAGCCTGGTTCCATGACCAACTCCACTGAATATAAAATGAAAACCTGGAACCAGATCAAACCAGGAAAAGTTTAAAAATGAGGGATTTGAAAGAGATTCATACAAGATATAGCGATGGTTGTGAGGCTATAAGTCATTCAAGTGTGAAAATTAGGTCAGTCACCAGATTTTGGTATAACTGAATTCAAAATTCATATTTCATAGCAATTGTATTTTCATATTTATTGCTATTATTCCACAAGTTTGTAATTTAAGGGTCATTTCAGTAAGACTTGCAGTCAAATCATAAGGGTTGGCAGGTCTGCAGTACCTACATACCTTCCTACTTACCTACGTACCTACCAGGCATAAAAGACAAAGTAATAATATAGAACATTCTTTTCTATGATGTCAAAGTAGAGATACTATAATGTGTTGATACAACTAAAGAATAATGTTTTTGTATTACTGTTTCAAAAATCATTGTGCTTTAAAGCACCTTCTGAAGCTTTTATCATTGTCCACCACTAGGAATCCAGATTTTACTGGGTGAAACAGGCTTTGAGTAACCTTGGATTGACAGCCAAAAGTACATGCATAGTTCATGCATTAATAACTACCCTGATAAGCCACCAGAGTTGAGACCTCACATAAAAAACATGCAGTCCACTCATCTAATTCCTATACTCATTCACATGTACAATATTTAAAGTTTACTATTGAATAAAAATATGCATTCCTTCTTCTAACTGCATTAGTCAGAAAGGATATTCTGAGTGGGCTAGGATGTATATAACATGGAAGAATCTATGTAGTCATAAAAACGAATACTTAACATATGTTAGTCAAGCCTAAAATGTAGCTCAAAGTGACCTTGCTTGCATGGGTGTAGTGCTAACTGAGATGCATCCAATTATCAAGTTTCACGATTGGAACATAAACGGCACCCAACAAATGAACTTTAAACACAAAATTTCAATAAAGTCATGAAACATAAAATGCAGGTCACAGAGACCTCTTTTTGCAAAAAGAATGCATAACTTATCAATATGTATCCACTCGCCAAGTTTCAGGATTCCAGGTAGTATAGTGTGCATGTATAGTATGCCAAAAACTCTGAAGCTAAATGCAAAATCCAGTAAAAGATGAAATACATGTCACAATGAACTTATTGCATATCATTTTCACAATTCTAGCATGAACAGTGCCTGAGAAATGAAAAAACCCAAAACTTAACCCAAGTTGGTAAAATATATGGACCATAGTTAACTACTACTGAAATGAAGTGCTCATCAAGATGCATCCCCTCAACAAGTTCCATGATACTAGATACGATAGTATGTACATGACTTGCAAAAAACTTTCGTGGTCACGAGCTAAATGGAAAAACTTAACCTAAGCCATGATTATACAAGCCAATATTCCAAGTCTTAATAAAAATCGAAACTATGGCCACCAGAGTGGTATCAAGCTCAGTCAATCTGATGCAAGATCTTCTCATTATTATGCAGGGTTCTCGCTCATTATTGAACTCATCTGATATCTTGATGATAAAAGACTATAGAGAGACCAATGAACGAGTAATTTTACCAAATTCGCATTTCATTTGTGCTACATCTGGATCTGAAATGCATCCAGAATTCATTTTATAGCTTTTTATACATGGTCTCAGAAATGGATTCTGTTTTAGTGTTTTCGTTTCCAGTCATTACTTCTCTTCATTTTCATTAATGTTAAAGGGAGAGAACTACTGCCTTCACATCTTTCAAAAAGTGTGCTCTAATTAAAATAGCAAATGCATAAAATGCAACAGATAGCTCTGAATTTAAGATAAATAAAAAATATAACTGTAAAAAAATATATTTATAAAGTATCTATCAAATTTTATTTCTTATTCATAGTTCATACAACCCTGTAAAGTTTATTGCCAGTATTAATATGATCCTGGATTATTATGCAAAAAGGGCGAAAATGTAGCAGCAGCCAAAAAATAACTGACTTCATTCCATTTTCATTTATTATTCATCATTCTGCATGGTGCAGTTGCACTCTCCACTTTCTTCAAAATGCATTATTAATTCATTTGCATTATTTCTGCAAAAACTTCAACACAAAAAATGAATAATGATGATGTTGCTGCTCCAAAAGTAATACCTGTCTCACCAGACTTACTCAGGTGAGACAATAACATGCCATCTTGTTGGAAGTTTTGACCTCCAATTCACAAACACAGCTTAAAGTTTAATTTCATCCAATTAGATTGCTGGATTCTAGACCTACTCACCAACTAGGTTTGTGCTTATCAAATGCAGATGCTCCACCACTGTGCCAAAACAGACTTAAACGTAAAAATTAACTGAGGTGTGATGGACAGACGGACAGCATAGGTAACATTATGCAACGTCTTGATGGGGCATACAAATCTACAAGTGACACCTTGGATTCCAGACAAATTCTACAGCCCTTCACACTATTGCTATGTTAGCATTCCACAGACTAAAATTCTACAGCCCTTCACACTATTGCTATGTTAGCATTCCACAGACTAAAATTCTACAGCCCTTCACACAATTGCTATGTTAGCATTTCACAGACTAAAATTCTACAGCCCTTCACACTATTGCTATGTTAGCATTTCACAGACTAAAATTCTACAGCCCTTCACACTATTGCTATGTTAGCATTCCACAGACTAAAATTCTACAGCCCTTCACACTATTGCTATGTTAGCGTTCCACAAACTAAAATTCTACAGCCTTTCACATTGATGCTATGTTAGGGTTCCACAGACTAAAATTCTACAGCCTTTCACATTGATGCTATGTCAGGGTTCCACAGACTAAAATTCTACAGCCTTTCACATTGATGCTATGTCAGGGTTCCACAGACTAAAATTCTATGGCCTTTCACATTGATGCTATGCCAGTGTTCCACACACGATAATTCTACGGCCTTTCACATTGATGCTATGTCAGGGTTCCACAGACTAAAATTCTACTGCCTTTCACATTGATGCTATGTCAGGGTTCCACAGACTAAAATTCTACAGCCTTTCACATTGATGCTATGTCAGGGTTCCACAGACTAAAATTCTACTGCCTTTCACATTGATGCTATGTCAGTGTTCCACACACGATAATTCTACGGCCTTTCACAGTGATGCTATGTCAGGGTTCCACAGACTAAAATTCTATGGCCTTTCACATTGTTGACATGTAGGTCAAAGTACAAATCTGCAGGTGAATCCTAGGATTCCACAGACTAAAATTCTTCAGCCTTTCACACTGTTACTATGTTAGGGTTCCACGCAGTAAAATTCTACAGCCTTTCACATTGATGCTATGTCAGGGTTCCACAGACTAAAATTCTACAGCCTCTGACACTGTTGCTAATGTCAGGGTTCCATACACTAAAATTCCACAGCCTTTCACACTGTTGCTATGTTAGGGTTCCACACACTAAAATTCTACAGCCATTCACACTGTTGTTATGTTAGGATTCTACAGCCTAAAATTCTACAGCCTTTCACACTGATGCTATGTTAGGATTCTACAGCCTTTCACAATGATGCTATGTTAGGATTCTACAGCCTTTCACACCGATGCTATGTTAGGATTCTACAGCCTAAAATTTTACAGCCTTTCACAATGATGCTATGTTAGGATTCTACAGCCTTTCACATTTATGCTATGTTAGGATTCTACAGCCTTTCACACTGATGCTATGTTAGGATTCTACAGCCTTCCAAAGTGATGCTATGTTAGGATTCTACAGCCTTTCACACTGATGCTATATTAGGATTCTACAGCCTAAAATTTTACAGCCTTTCACACTGATGCTATGTTAAGATTCTACAGCCTTTCACACTGATGCTATGTTAGGATTCTACAGCCTTTCACATTTTCAAATTGATTAAAGAGTTATCTCCATACCTACCTGCTCATCTTCATTTGACTCGTCATCTGGTGCAATGGATCTCTTGCCAAAAAACCCAAATCTTACTACCAGTTTCTGCAAGAACAAAAAGCACTTTGGCTACATATAAATTTGGCACAAGGGTTCTGTAGAATGCTATATACAGCCTGAAATGAAAATTATGACACTATCTGTCATCAGGGTAGAAACTTTAGGTATACTATAATAGTGACCCAGCACGGAATTTTGCATAGAAGGGATGATTAGAGGGGCACATTTAATGTTGGGAGCACATTTTTGTTGCAAAAACTGTTTGGAGACTAATGGAGTTTTGCTTGTAGCTATAGTATTCGACTACCCCACCAGCAGTTTGTACCCTCCTATAGATTTTTAAAATGACAAGCCTCAATTATATACAAAAATGCACAAAACTTAGTCATTTCATTTATTAACTTATAATTTCTAACTCGACTGTCGCCAGGGGGTCCCTAACACTGTCATGTTTCAAACCAAATGGGAGTTTCTTTACTAACATGGCATCCATACCTGTGTGGGCGAGTCAATTTTTCAGACAACAGGAGTGATGTAGTTCATCATCTTTGGTAAGCTCTGAATAACTCCACAAGTTTCCGTGACTTTGGGAGTTACATCCCTTTGAAGCCACATATTTAAGAGTTAAACCACTTGCCCTTTTTATTTTGTTTAATTTTTTGAAAAAATACAAAACTAAACATTGCAAATATTGGATGCAGATGACCCATTTTTTAGCTTCTATGTATGTGTAGTCCTAGGGACCTCATGCCATTTACTTAATATGGACTTTTACATGAACTGGAAACTGAGTGTAAGCAGGCTCATTGTTTACACTAAAAATTCCTGTTTGGTTTGAAATGCTAAGAAAATGACAGTGTTAGGAAAGCCTTGGCAACAATTGGGTTAGAAATTGTAAATTAATGGATAATATCAAAAAGTTGTGTAAATTTTTTATATCACTGACAGAGACTTTTCATTTTTAAACTTGCAAGGATAGTACAAACTGCCAGCGAGGGTGGAGGGTGGGGGTGGCGGGGAGTGGATACAACCAGTTCCATCCAGTTGCAGCAAGAAACCATGTTCCTGGTTATCAAGAGTTTTTACTTTTCCCCCACAAATGTGATAGCCAAGCATATTAATGACCAGGACTAGATTTCAAGAGATCTGATTGGCTACTGAGTATTGCAAATAGTTGCCCTCATGATGGCACATTTTGAGTGTTGTGACTGCAGTGGTGAATTATCTCACCAGATCCATACCTCCACTGGTTATTATTGTCTGTAAGTTTGTCGTAATACTTAATTCAGTTAAAAAGTTTTTTTATATTGATCAATATTGTATATATAAAGGCGACATAACAGCATAATATAGAATACAATTCATTAATGGAAATAAAGCAATTTTACACTGAATACAATATAAGTCATCCATTTTAAGATTAAACATACATTTAATAAACATGTGTACTAATCAGTGTTGCTTTTATTTATTCCCATCAGTTTCTTTTTTCTGTCTTTGCTGAGGAATAAAGTTATGTAGAATACAATTCAATATTTCTCTCATACAACTTAATATTATCTATGCAAGTACTCAAAGCAGAAATACAATTTCTTATTCTACAAGAGTATACATTCTTCTTAACCAACAATGCAAATTTATAATATCATGTTCTACAGGAATTCTGAAATCAAATATTATAGAATTAGCAGTTAAGTCTTCTACCACATTTATCTCCCAACAGTGACATCAAATTAGGTAATACTGTTTTTACAACAGGGCAGTCAAATAAAAGTCACTTGAAGAGGCTGATGCTCTACTGTCCAGAAAGAATTTCCAGGAATTCAAGATAAGACCTTTTCTTCTATTTTAACTGCCGAGTGTTGAAACCATCTCTAATTTTCTCGAGCAATAACAAGATTCTCAAATTAGCTGCTCATTTAGGACCAACTAAACAGCATGAAAAGTCTTCTGGTTTAAATTCCATGTAAATAAAATCTTCCATTTATGACCAACTAAACAGCATGAAAAGTCTTCTGGTTTAAATTCCATGTAAATAAAATCTTCCATTTAGGACCAACTAAACAGCATGAAAAGTCTTCTGGCTTAAATTCCATGTAAAAAAAAAAAATTTCCATTTAGGACCAACTAGACAGTGTGAAAAGTCTTCTGGCTTAAATTCCATGTAAATAAAATCTTCCATTTAGGACCAACTAAACAGCATGAAGTCTTCTGGCTTTAATTCCATGTAAAAAAAATAATCTTCCATTTAGGACCAACTAGACAGTGTGAAAAGTCTTCTAGCTTAAATTCCATGTAAATAAAATCTTCCATTCAAGAGGAGTAGTGATTACACGATTTTCAAGAGTCATGTTTGCAGTCATATTTGATTTAAGTTTGGTACATTTTCATATAGAACCAACCAGATATTATATGAAGTCTTCTGGTGAAACAACATGTCAATATGAACTTCCATTTAGGAAAAGTAGCGATAACAAGATTTTAAAGATAGCTGCCATGGTGGCCATACTGGATGTCAAATCAGCACCATTTCCACTTCATATAGGACCAAATAGACATCATAATAAGTCTTCTGCTGAAAACCTCTTGATCGATACAACTTTCTGTAGCAATAACAAGATTTTCAAGATGGCTGCCACAGCGATCATATTGGATGTCTGATAGGCACCATTTTCTTTTCGGACCAGCTAGATATCTTAAGAAGTCTTTGAGTGAAAACCACCCACTGATATGTCCATCCATTTAGAAGTCCAAAAAAGATTTTCCATGATTTCTAAGGAAGCCACACTTTTGATCGGAGAGCCACTACAAAAATAATTTTGATATGTCCTAAGAAACATTCCTATAAAGTTTGATCCAAACTGGCTCAGTATTCTGGAGAAATTGAGAAAAGATTCACAAAACAGTTGCCATGGAGACCACATAACTGCTGGGGGAGCCACCCTGAGCATAATTTTGGTTGAACATGTCTTGAGGAACATTCTTGCCAAATTTGATCCAATTAGTCTATTGCCTATGCTGAGCCCACCAATTTAAGTACCTAACAACCATGTCTGCTCTTGGTATCTCTAAGGAATTAGTAACATAAGGTGTGTCGTCTTGCGATGGGAAGTTCCTTTTTGGTAGTTTGTACAATTCAGGAATATAACAGTTTATTGACTTTGCAACTAGTCAATGGTGTAATGTGTGGTGATTCTGCCTATTACTTCTATAAATGTTTGTGGTAGAACAACAAAAAGTATACCATCTTTGACCTAAATATCTGGAGCTACCTTCATATACTAATGAGAATTACCAATTTTCCTGAATATTTAAATATCCTTATTGGCAGGAGTGTGTATCGATGTGCCCATCAAGTTCAGTTGTGGTGGAAAGTGGTCTGGGTAGGTAAACAAGGTTGCATTATAATCTTGCTTGCCAATAAAGAGCACTTTCTTGATAACAGGGTTGCATTTATGATTTAGTCAATATGAATACTGTCCCCCTTAACCCTTTAGCTACGACTGCCGCATCTAAGCGTCACCTGTAAATAGCTCCTGAACCCCACTGACACATATATACAGTGTCCATAAGCCTCGTTTACTACCCCAGTGTCGCTTATGTGTGTATAGTTCAGCAGTACTCGAAACCCCAGTGTCGCATCTATGCGGACGTGACCGCTATGTTAACTAAACGTTGACTGGTTGAAGGTACAGAAGTTTACATATTTTTGATTATCATAACCAATGAGAGGACTGTTTACTCAACATTTTGATACAAGTTTGAAAGCTGAGAGGTTAAATTTAGACACACAGGAAGGGCTTTCCTGCACTTTACAAAACACGTGTAGTTGAGATAAACAAAGATGGATTCTGATTCAGATAAGAGTGACTTTGAAGGGTTCAATGCAAGCGATATCGAGGAGTTTAATGGATCATTCATAGAAAATGGATCAGATATTGATGTTAGTCCCATTTCAACACCAGACGTAAGTGATTTTGAATCGGATGACGAGGAGGACATAGTCCCAATTGCACAATGGAGTGATGAACTCGCTGTGTTCGAGATCAATGATTTTGATTCTCATGTTGGTTCAACAATCGAGCTTGGACCACTAAGCAATGAGAAAGATTTTTTTCTCAAGTTTTTTCCTGAATGTCTGGCAGAAAAGCTTGTGAAAGAAACAAACGATTATGCCAAGAAAATTGGGGACCAAAAGCAAGACCCGAAATGGTATGAAACCAGCATCACGGAGATGTGGGCATATCTTGGAAGATACATCGTCATGAGTATTATGCAGATACCCAAATATTCCATTGCCTGGATGACATCTGTATATTTTGGGATCCCAGGAATACCAGAAATCATGACAAGAGAAAGATATGAAAAAATAGGGAAATATTTCCATGCCAACGACACAAGCTTCAAACCACCCAGAGGCCAACCAGGACATGACAAGATTTTCCATATAGACCTTTTTACGACACAGTCTTGCATAAATGCCTGGAAACTTATGACCCTCCCAAAAACCAGTCAATTGATGAAGGCATGATTGCTTATAAAGGAATTAAAGTCTGGGAAAGAGCCCATCCCCAAACCGGCTACGTCCATGAATTTCAAGTGTATGTTGGAAAGCCCGATGGACAGAGAGGGAGAGTGACAGAAGAAGGATTAGGATCTAGAGTGGTGAAAGACCTTACCAGAAAAATAATAAACAAAAACCACCATATATATATGGACAATTTCTTTTCAAATCCCCAGTTATTTTAAGATTTACGTCAGGATGGACTCTACTGTTGTGGTACAGTCCGAGGAAATAGGAAAGGAATGCCAGAACCTTTAAAAAAAAACAGTGGTTTAAAAAGCCAGGGGGATATGAAATCATGCAAAAAGAGACTCTGGTCTGTGTTGCCTGGAAAGACAAGAAAATTGTCCATATTTTATGTAATAACATGGATCCCACACAGCTATCCAGTGTAACTCGAAGAGAAAAAAAGAAGTAACTTGCCCAAAAGTTACAGAAGAGTATTCAAAAAAAAAAAGGGTGGGGGGTGGATATTGCAGACCAAAACAGAATGCAGTACAGTTCTTGCCGTAAAGCAAAGAAATGGTGGAAATACCTTTTTTGGTTTCTCATTGATACAGCGATATGTAATGCCCTGATCTGTCACCAAATCACCAGATCAAAAGCAAGTCCGGAAAAGAAAAAAAAAGAACAGCTTGAATTCAGAAACGACTTGGCCAAACAGATGGTTGCTGGCTATCAAGGAAGTAGGAAAAGAAAAGCTCTGTCCAATGTTGATACTGAAGGTTTAAGGCACTGGCCAGGATGGTTCCCGAAACGTGGGAGATGCAAGATGTGTGTAAGGGAAGGGAGGAGACATGAAGTTTTCATAGAATGCAAACAATGCCAAGTACATTTATGTGTGGATAATGACTGTTTTGAGAGGTACCACTCTCAACTTTGTAATTAGAGTGGTGATTTCATTCATGTTTGTATATGTACTTATGTAAATAATGGATTTATTTTGTGGGATTCAAAACAGTTTACATGACTGGGATTTCTTTTATGATGGGATGTAGGAGTATATAAAGTGGAAATATATGAATAACAGACACTATACAAGGTAAGCTGTTTTTTATTTCACTGAAATCCAGCAAAAACTAATGAAATAATGAATATAAATGTAACCATGTTTTTATTGTCAGTTTCTGTAGTCAGCCATGATGATGCTCTAGTATTCATCCTAGCAACCAGTCCCAGTAGTCTCAGTAACTGATATGATAGCACTCAGCAGTAGTGAAACTGCACAACAGCTGTAGTAGCTAAAGGGTTAAAAGTGAAAAAAGGGAAGTCATTCTGGTTATAGCTGGGGCATCAATATAGAGCAGAACAAGTGCAAGTGCTATAATGTATCCCTTTTTTTCACAAGTGTTGAAATACGAAAATCCATATTCTCTTAATTTTGCACATGTTTTAGAGCTATTTGTTTTGTTTTAGTGGGTTTTTTTTACACTTACCAGTAAGAAGAGTCCCTTGAAGGGACTAACACTCTACTGGCTGAAAAGAATTTCCAGGAATTCGAAATAGACCATTTCTTACCTTTAACTGCCGAGTTCTGAAACCATCTTTGATATTCTTCAGCGATAACAAGGTTTTCAAATTAGCTGCTGTGGCAGACATATTGGATGTCAACTTATCACCATTTTCATTTAGGACCAACAAGGCATCATAAGAAGTCTTCTGGTTGAAGCTTAATGTTGATATGACTTTCCATTTTGGAGGAGAAACGATAAGATTTTCAAGATCGATGCCATGGTGGCCATATTTGATATCAGATTGGCACCATTTCTATTTAGTATCAACTAAAAATCATCAGAAGTATTTTGGTGAAAGCACAATGTTGATATGACCAGCCATCTAGGATGAAGTTGTGATAAGATTTTCAAAATGGCCATTGTGGCAGTAAGGTTAGATGTTGGATTTGCACCATTTTCATTACGACCACCTCAACATCATAAGAAGTCTTTCAATGAAAACCCTATGCTGATATGACCATTCATTCAGGAGAAATAATGATAATAAGATTTTCAAGATGGCCATTGTGGCAAGCATACTGAATGTCTGAATGGCACCATTAGGACCAACTAGACATCATAAGAAGTTGTTTAGTAAAAAAAAAAACTTGTTGATGCAACCATCCATTCAGGAAGAGTAGTGACAACAATATTTTCATTATAGCCACTGTTGTGACCATACTGGACATCCGATCAACAACATTTTGATTTTAGACCAACTAGACATCATAAGAAGTCCTCTGGTGAAAAGTGAATGGCAATATCACTTTATGTTCAGGGGAATTAGCAATAATAAGATTTTAAAGATGGCCACTGTGGCACCCATTTCTGCACCATTTCTATTTAGTACCAATCAGACATCATAAGAAATCTTCTGGTGAAATCCCCATGGCAATATTACATTTTGTTCAGGAGAAGTAGTGACAAGATTTTCAAGCTGGCCACTGTGGTGGCTTTACTAGACACAAGATTGGCTCCATTTTACATTTAGGACCAACTAGACATCATAAGAAGTCTTTTAGTGAAAACCCCATGTTGATATGACTATCTATTCAGGAGGAGTAGCGGTAACAAGATTTTCAAGACAGCCACTCTGGTGACCATATTGGCCATTAGATCAGCACCGTTTTCATTTAGGACCAACTAGACATCGTAAGAAATCTTCTGGTGAAAACCCCCATGTCAATTAGACTTTCCATTCAGGAGGAGTGGCCATAACAAGATTTTCAAGATGACTGCTGTGGTGGCCATATTGAACATCAGCTCAGCATCATTTTAATTTAGAACCAACAAGACATCGTAAGAAGTGTTTTAGTGAAAACCCCATGTTGATATGAATATCCATTCAGGAGCAGTAGCAATGACAAGATTTTCAAGATGGCCACTCTGGCACCATTTTGATTTAGGACCAACTAGATATCGTAAGAAGTTTTCTGGTGAAAACCCCATGCCAATATGACTTTCTGTTTAGGAGTACTGATAACAAGATTTTCAAGATGGCCACTGTGCCGGCCATAATGGACATCAGATTGGCACCATGTTCATTCAGGATCAACTAGACATCATAAGAAGTGAAAACTCCATGTTGACATGACCATCCATTCAGCAGTAGCAATAACAAGATTTTCAAGACGACCACTGTGTCACCCATACTGGATGTCCAGTGGCACCATTTTCATTTAGGACTAACTAGACCATGGGATGAATGTGTGTAAAGTTTCATGGCAATCCTCCAAGTAGTTTAGGAAGAGTAGTGACAAGAAACTTGTGCTAACGGATGGACAATGGCTGACAATTGAAATGAAGAATCTCCATGAACATATCCAGTACACACTTGATCCTTAAAAGTATCACAAGGAATTGCAAGTTAACAACATACTGCTGAATATCAAGTATGATGCACTGGCATTACTATAATTATTGTTTACGTCAATTATTGAAATTCATCAACAGAACAAAATGGTGTAGTTTAAGATCTGAAATCTGCTGATGCATGATATGATTGGTTGGGGGGGGGGGTTTGATATCTTAATGTCATAACAATCAGTGATGTGTAGCTCTGTTCCGACAGTGTAAATAGTACTGTAGACCACCATTTTAAAGAATATCTCACATACTTGCCAGTCCATATTGACACTGTGTCACACAGCTTAGAGTCTAATTGCTTTATTTGTACTATACTTACTCTGATGCCTTTTTCCTTATCGAAATAAATACAGGCACAATCACATGGTTGCCTTTGTCAAACTTGTCAACAACCATTTTGTTTGAAAAGTGATGGTATCTGAGGTATGCCGAAGTCGGATGAACTAAGGGTGCAATTTCTTTAATGAAATGAATGTGTCTAAGCACATTCAGTTAAATGTGATTGCACATATTTTTTTGTTAAAGAAACTAAACTGTTACTTCAACCAAACCAGTCATTCCTCAGCTACCATCATTCTTCAACCAAATGAAATGGCAGTCCGCAACAGCAACACTGTACAGTAACCAGGGATTTAAAAATGTTATAAAAATCATCTTGCCCAGGGAAAGCTGACTGGAAAATTGAACTTGCCCTTGGAAAATATGAGCTTGCCCCAAACCTAATTTCCCAACATGAGTAAAAAAACGATGATAAAATTAAAAAATGTCATATTTTAAGGAAATCATGTTTACATTTAGTTAAACTTTTGTCTTCTTTTTTATTTTTCTCGACACCTTAAAACTACATGCAGATAATTAAAGTTATAAAAAAAATATGTATGAAAATTTGTGCCCCATTTTTTAAATTTTTTCCATTACTATGTCCACAGATTCAAAATGTTTATCAAAATTTTTCATTTGTAGTGGGATTTTCACAATTGCACATACTAATTGCAAACCTGTGATAATGTTTCATTGTTTCTTTTACAAATAAAGAATTCTTGTTGCATTTCTGGTGTTTGTTTTTCTTTGTTTCTAAAACTATGGTGGTTTCTTATTGTGTACATGTACAGCTGCTGGTGACAAGTCTCACTCAAACTTTGTCTATGAATATGACCCAGTTCTAATATTGATATTGTTTCAAAACATAAAGATTGTCTTTGACAACAGAATGTATCAACAAAATAATGTACGTCTATTGAGATCATCTTACCTCTGATAATCTGAAAGATAAGGCACAATTTTCTTCAAAAATGCTTGAAGCGATCTTGACACTAAAACTCCAAAGACAGCAATGATTTCTATAATTATGAAATGGAGCCAAATCACTCGGACTTGTTCAGAAATTTAATTGTGGAATACCATTATCTGTAATCTAATTATAGGTAAATATGTAATGGAGCCAAATCACTTGGACTGGTTTGGGTCAGGGGATAGGGAATTTAATTGTGGAATACCATTATCTGTACTCTGATTATAGGTAAATATGTAATGGAGCCAAATCACTTGGACTGGTTCAGGTTAATAGTTAGGGAATTTAAGTGTGGAATACCATTATCTGTATTCCTATTATTGGTATGAAGACCGAACCAACAACATCCAAATGGAGGTTATCAAGGAGAAAGGTGTCACTGAATAAAAGTAAGACTACAAGAACTTGTGAAACTCATATGTTGAATATATTGACAATTTTATCACAAATAAATGTAAATCTGGTTTATTTTACTGGAAAAAGAAAAGAAGAAAATAACCCATATGCATATTTAAGCACTTTATATCACACAAGTTATTTCACTTTAGCGAGAATAGGAATTAATGTACATATTGCTTTGTCTTCCTTTGCATTCTTTACACCTCTCTAAATAATGGGGAAGAAACAGAGAGATAAAGTATGGCGGTCTCTTCAATCAAACATCTACCCATGGCCAATCACAAGAAATATGGAGATAAAGTATGGAGGTCATTTCAATCAAAAATCTACCCATGGCCAATTACAAGAAAAAGAGAGATAAAGTCGGGAGGTATCATCAATCAAAAATCCACCTATGGTCAATCACAAGAAATATGGAGATAAAGTATGGAGGTCATTTCAATCAAACATCTACCCATGGCCAATTACAAGAAATATGGAGATAAAATATGGAGGTCTCTTCAATCAAACATCTACCCATGGCAATTACATGAAATATGGAGATCAAGTATGGAGGTCTCTTCAATCAAACATCTACCCATGGCCAATAACAAGAAAGACAGGCATAGAGTATGGAGGTCTCTTCAATCAAAAATCCACCCATGGCCAATAACAAGAAAGACAGACATAGAGTATGGAGGTCTCTTCAATCAAAAATCCACCCATGGCCAATAACAAGAAAGGCGGACATAGAGTATGGAGGTCTCTTCAATCAAAAATCCACCCATGGCCAATAACAAGAAAGACAGACATAGAGTATGGAGGTCTCTTGAATAAAAAATCTACCCGTGGCTAATAACAAGAAACTGTTTAAAGCTACCATATTTGAATGTACTCTGGTGGTTATTTCCCTTTGATGCAGATTTACAAATATGGAGCATACTTTCCCTGTGATACGAAAATTCCAAGGTATCCTTAAAACTTGAGAAAAGGCTCAAAATGCAATTATTTGCAAGGCCTCTTGAGAGAACATGTTAAGTAGGCACAAGCAGAGGTATTAGCTTACAAATGATGGGATTTGATGCCAATACTTCAAGTAGAAACCACTCTTGTCTGACCTCCATTTGGTAAGCTAAAGACATCTGTCTTGTTAAAAAAAAAAAAGAAAAGACGTGGTTAATTATTATGCTTTGGAGGGCTGGATTTCAATGTTGGTGGAGGTTATAAAACGTACAATATATTTGAAGCAGCAAAGTGAAATCTATGTCTTACCATAATTAAACAAATGAACACTCAAGTGAGTTGCTACTGCACTATCCAGGCCATTAACTTTTGGCATAAGACTGAGGATAGAAATGGCTCATTTACCGTAAAACATATACATAAAATTACATGTTTTGTATCGAGTCAGCGTAAAAAACCGATTTTGATATGGCATTTGTTAAGGCCACCAGATGAGTACATAAGCCACATCAAAAGAGTTCTTCCCCGACTTGGAACAAAATTTGAATGTGGTATTGTATTGGTCACATAACCCCACTCCCCTTTTATGCTTTTGAAATATTTGTAGCTTTACATTGTGAATGAAATTCATCTGTATTGAACACCAGATCAACCATGTAAGATTAAATGGAAACACCAGATCAACCATTTAAGATTAAATGGGAACACCAGATCAACCATGCAAGATTAAATGGGAACACCAGATCAACCATGTAAGATTAAATGGGCAAGTAATATATATATATAGTAACACCAAAGTGGAACTTACATTATCTGGGGATGATGAGGAAGACGACGAGATGGATGAGGACACAGATCCCCTTCTGCCCCTGGTTCTGGGTGGACTGTTTGCTTCAGGATTAAAGCGGGCACTTCGAGATGGATTTCTTCTCACCTCCAAGTCATCAGCAAACTTTTTCTTGTACTCCTTGGGTTTCTAGAGATTTAATTAATAAAGTTTAGTTTTGATTCACACGACTCAATAATACAGTTATACAAGTGCCTCAAACCCTTTTAATACAATGTAACTTTAATTATAGCTGCAAACAAGTATACTATAACATTATTTACAAACTATTTTTAACTGGGTATGTATGTATGCATGTATATATGTATGAATATATATATATATATATGTAGCATTTAATGGCACCTTAGCACCATGATTACATACCTTGTTATTGTCTACGCGGGCTTCAATTTCTTTTCTCTATTTATGTGGACAACTATATCACTAAAATTAAAAAACTGGGTACAGAGTTCAAAGAAAATATTTTTCAGACACAGGTCCAGGGCTGGTGCCTTGAAAAAATTCACAAGCCCTGACTCAAAATCCACAAGCTCCGACTCCAATACCATGTGCCCAAAGGGGCCCTATTTTTTACTATTATTTTTATGCACACACGATTGCTGGTTTCTCGTTTTCAGTGTCACTTAAATCAGCAAATGTTAACTCTAATCTAATGATGGCAGTATCCAGAGCATCTTTCACACCCCAGTATCTGCAGCCTTTAAATCAACTACATCGACCAAATCGGTCTTCACTATACCGTCATGTACATATCTGATGTACACTAGCTCCTGTTCATTCACCGACTCATCTGTGCTGCCGTCTGCCATAATAGTAATGAATCTACTGTGCATCACCTTTTCATTCTTGTCATCCATGCTGCGATTAAATTCTTTCGCCATATCATTTGTATACATTTCCCACATTCATGCCATTTAACCCATGCAAATCACATAGTCCTGTGAAATCAGCAAAAGGTCTAGAGTTACTGGCTAGGTAATATGCAGTATTGAACATTACTCGCATTTTATTATAGTTTGCCTCAGGTAGTTTCTTGAACATCTTTCCATATGGGGTGTCCACCAATTTCACATTTTGCATACATCTCTTTGGTGTTGATCACTGATTACTCTGTTCATAAAGAAACCGTGTCATACATGCCTTATGTGCAGCATTAAAATGCAATGACTTAACTGGGTCTAACCTAAACTGGTCAGTTCCGGCGGCAAACACATTTTTCTATGCTAGTATGAGATACTTCTCACAGTATCTACAAAACATCTTCTCACAGCTCTCGTCTGCAGTTCTCTTTTTCCCCGTATTTGGAGAACTTGGAGTAATTTCATTTTCTGCATGCTGCAAAAATCTCAACATGTTGCAATATTTAAGTTTAAAACTAAAATAAAGTCTGAGAGCCACTAGTCCTTTTTATATAAATCAATAAATACAAGATCTTTAAGGTTTTTAGTTAGCTCATGTCATAGTACAGCGAATGCCATCAGAATGATAGAAAAAATATAATCTGCGGCATCAAACTACTTGAAATTAATGGATTAAAAGTGTAATATCTTATTCTTTAATGTGAACAACTTTGTCTTGGATGCTTTTATAAATGGCAAATCCTGAAGTTGATCTTAATTGTCATACAATCTGATAGGTGCCAATTATTAAGTTTAACCAGTGTTGCATTACTCTAGTAGAAGCGTGAGCAAGAGGCAGCTCAATTATTATTCCTTGAAGCCAACTGAGCACTAATTAAAGGTACATGTAACCCCAGGCAATCCGTTCCCCATTCATAGGTCACATGCCTTGCGTTGTACACCAAGTTTACAGCTTTCTATAGAATTGTGGTCAGTAGATGAACTTCAAATGACTAAGAGGCCCAAATGGGGATAAATATTTATAATGTACTGGTTTTTCAACAACTTTAAAATAAAAGTCTGGATTTAGTTAGTGAGATTTAAGTTTTCTCAGGCAAATTTAGATTTTTGTTTTGACAAGACCGATGGGCTTTTCACTTAAAATATAGGAGGGGCCCCGATCTGAAATTAGATGGGCCCCGGGTGTCAGATTTTTTGAACACTGGGGTAATAAAAATTCAATATTTTCCTTTACAAAAAACTTATCAGAATTTTTAAAAAATTTTGAATTCACATTCATTTAGGAATACCAATTTTATTTTCTTTCTACAAAACGCTAGTTGTAAGACACAAAGAACACTAAACCATCCACAACCCATTTTATCCTGAATATGACTACGTTCGTAGTATCTCATTCTATCCTGATTACGCCTACAGTCGTGGTATGCCCTTCTATCCTGAATATGACTATGGTCATAATCTACTACGCATTTGTGTTGTCTCTAGAGAAACATGTTATACATCACAAATAGTTTTGTACTTCGTCACCAAATAAGGAAATGGTCAAAGCACGCCTGGGCAGTGAGATTCTACAAAAAAAAAACATGGTTGGAAAAGTGCTTGCTTGATTGAAAATCGATCGATAAAATCATGGACAACAACTCAGATGTTAACTTGGATGTTGACAGTGAGGGTAGCGATATTGAAGTTGAAGATTCTGATGATAATAATGATTTAAATGATGGATTAGAATTGCATGAAGTTGACCAAAATGATGACACCTGGCTTCACGCACTGTTTGACAGTGATTATGACGAAATGAAATTTGAAGGTTTTCAAGGGGAATGAGCCAGGGATAATTGTTTACCTCGGCTGCAACCATGATTTAAATTGATAGAAGGGGCAACAGTTCAACACCCAGAAGAAGCCAATTCACAGCATTAATTTGAATTACTCTGGGATGATGTCATTTGGAAAAAACTGGCTGACGAGACCAACCGTTACAGTGAACTGAAGCGCAGACAAATCCCCCACCCACCGCACTCCACCGAAATCGCCAAAGTGGACGCCAGTAGATGTTCCTACAATGAAGCCCTTTATAGGGTTATGTTTTGCCATGGGAATAATTAGACTTCTATCAAGACATAACAATTGCTGACAAAATAAGTACGTTTGTCACAGCTTTTAATAAAATAAAGTCTTGTGACAGATTTGATCTTATTTGGAGATATTTACATCTACATTCCAAAAATGCCATCAGTTTACCAGCAAATCATGAAAGGAGTGGATCTCTGTGACCAGATAGTTGACTATTATCTTCTCAGTCACCGGTCAAAAAAATGGCAGAATAGAATTTTCTTCTATCGCATGGAAGTTTCTGCCTTTAATGCGTACATAATTGCGTGGAACACCAATACAAAGTAAAAAGTATGTGGCCAGCATTTCAAAGCTCGTTTTTCTTTCAAATCATATTTCAAAATGCAGTTGTGAACATATACATTGGTAAATGATAAAAAAAACATGTATCATCATGTTGAATATTTTACTTCCTTTTCAGAGATATATAGTTTTAAATACTTTAATCAAGAAATAACATTACAAAATTTTTAGTAAACATGGTGAAGGTCATCATAATTTCAGCTGCTGCTGCTGTATGATGCTCCGTTTTACCACACTGTATTTGGAATTGCTTCTCAAGAATCAGTCACTGCAGTTAAAATTGGTAAACAGGATAAATTGGCTTAAAGACCGATGTAAGACAGGAATTTGTATGACACAAAGAACACTGAACAATCCTTAAAGACAGATGTAAGACAGAAAGAACATTGAACCATCCTTAAAGACAGATGCAACACTGTACACACTTCCTAATGACAGTAACATCCATGAATTCATGCCCCAACAAAAATTCTGCTTTTTGCTCAAGCACAAAAATTGATATGGCAAAAATAAATCAATTACAACAAGATCAGGAAGCAGACATAGCCCATTTCTAGAAAAGTAAATTTACTGCATATCTGGTCTTCCATGCTTGCCTTTATATAAACAAGAGTCGCTCAAAGGAACTGACACTCTTCTGTCCAAAAAGAATTTCCAGGAATTCAAGATAAGACGATTCGTTTCTTTTTAACTGCGGAGTGTTGAAACCATTTCTGATATTCTTGATCGTTAAGACTTTCGAATCAGCCACTGTGGCAGCCATATTGGATGAAAGATCAGCAAATTTTTTTCACCCAGGACAAACTGGACACCATTTGAATTCTTTTGAAAAACCCATGCTGAAATGACTATCCATTCAAAAGAATTAGTGACAAGATTTTCAATATGTTCATTCTGGCAGTCTATTTGCAGTCAGATTGGCACCAGTTTCATTCAGGACCAACTAAACATTAAAATTAGTCTCCTGGTGAAAACCCTATTAATTCTAAGAGTTTCTTTTTAGGAAGAGTAGCTATAGAAAAAGTTTCAAGATGGCTGCCATGGTGGCCATACTAAATGCCAGATTGGCACCATTATCATTTAGTACTAAACTATGATATCATAAGAAGTATTCTGGTGAAAACCCAATGTAGATATGACTTTACATCTAGGAGTAGCAGCAACAGGATTTTCAACATGGCTCCTGTGGTGGCCATATTGGATATCAGATGAGCACAGTGGTTACTTAAGACCAACTAGACATCATAAGAAGTCTTCTTGTGAAAACACCATGTCAATGACTTTCCGTTCAAGTAGTAGTGATGACAAGATTTTCACAATGGCTGCACTAGTGACCATATTGAACATCAGATCGGCACCATTTTCATTGAGGACCAACTTGACACCATTAAAAGTCTTTTAGCAAAAACCCATGTTGATATGACCATCTATTCAGGAGGAGTAGCAACAAGATTCTGAAGATGTCTTCAGTGATGGCCATATTGGATGTTGAACAGCACCATTTTCATTTAGGACCAACCAGACCATGGGATGAATGTCGGTGACAATGACCAACTAGACCATGGGATGAATGTCGGTGTCAAGGACCAACAAGACCATGGAATAAATGTCGGTGACAAGGACCAACTAGACCATGGGATGAATGTCGGTGTCAAGGACCAACAAGACCATGGAATAAATGTCGGTGACAAGGACCAACTAGACCATGGGATGAATGTTGGTGTCAAGGACCAACAAGACCATGGAATAAATGTCGGTGTCAAGGACCAACAAGACCATGGAATAAATGTCGGTGTCAAGGACCAACCAGACCATGGGATGAATGTTGGTGTCAAGTTTCATGTTTAATACTCCTCTATGTAGCATAACCTTTTGTTGGCACTAGATAGCCATTTTTGTGCTGATGTGCCATAAAACACTACTACATACAAAGTTGATAACTAAAATTTGTGAGAAGAAACCACTTTTCTTCTTTCAGTCACGGTGATCTGACCTTGAATCTTTTGACCCCAAAAATTAAAGTGGCTTCTTCCTCATCCCTAGTGTAATCCATCCACGGTTTGGTACAAGTCTTTGATGTAGAAATAGTGTTATTGTGTGGAAACAATATTTATTCTTTCAGTCATGGCAAACTTGATCTTTGATGATGATGGAGAACTCAAATATTGTGCAGATCTCACATATTCTTATTCCAGTCACAGCTGAGATGCTGCCAGGATTTATCTAAAAGGGGGAGCTCCCCACTTGGCACCAAAAAAAGGGGAGAGTCAGAAAAAAAGAGGGGGAGATGGAAACTGCCATAGTTCAATATTTACCTAACACATAAATAGCCATCTGAGTCTTTCTTCCTGCTCCACTCTACTAGATCTCTATTGATATCAACATCCTCAAAAGATGTCTCCTCTAGTTGTATAAGCATTATTCTGTCAAGTGTTTCTGAGCTTAATCTGAACAGAGATGATGATAATTGAATTTTAACGAGTGTAATTCGAAATGACAGACAGTACTGAAGCGGCCGCGATGTGTATTCCGATTTTGATGAAAATATAGACAATTTTGTAGGGGAAATTTATATTTTAGGCAGTGGGGATTGTGATCTTGTCAAATGAACTGAGCAGATGATAAATAATTGGTATTTTTGTTTTGGAAGAGTCATGATAACAAGATTTTCAAGATGGCTACCATGCTTGCCATTTTGGATATCAGATTGGTACCATTTCAATTTTAGGACCAACCAGACATCATAAGAAGTATTTTGGCGAATGAACAATGTCGATGTGACCAACCATCTAGGAGAAATAGTGACAAGATTTCAAGATGCCACTGCCATTGTGGCAGCCAGATTGGAAGTCAGATTGGCACCTTTAAAACTGACAACCAATTAGATACCAGTCTTTCAGTGAAGACCCCAAGCTGATATGACCATATCAGCATCAGTTTAATTTGGGACAAACTGTACATCATAAGAAGTCTTTTAGTGAAAACCCCATGCTGATATGACAATCCATTCAGGAGGAGCAGCGACAACAAGACTTTCAAGATGGCTGCAGTGGATGTAGGGGCCACGTTAGACTTTAGATTAGCACCATTTTCATTCATAACTCACTAGACATCGGAAGTCTTATGGCGAAAACCCCATGTCAATCTGACTTGCTGTTCAGGAGGAGTTACAATAAAAAGATTTTCAATATGGCTGCCATACTGGATGTCCGATCAGCACCATTTTCATGTAGAACCAACTAGACACCATAAGAGGTCTTATGATAAAAACCCATCAATCTATCTTTCCAGGAAGAGCAGTGAGATGTTTTTAAAGATAGCCACTGTAGCAGCCATACTGGATTTCTGAGTGGCAAGATTTTCATTTAGGACCAGCTAGATCAATGGATGAATGTACATGTAAACAATCCTCCAAGTAGTTTAGTAGCAATAGCATACTTGTGCCAATGGACAGACGGAAAGACAGACAACAGACCATCTGGTCTATGACCAGTCAAGCAAAAACAAAGTTTGCAGAACCTAGTGTCTCACTGGAGTCTTTATGCTTGTCAGTATAACCAGTTTCTGATTTTAATAAACTTGTAATGCAAAACTTTAACACTGCTGACACTGATGCCACCTGAGAAGTAACTTACTATATCTTACCATGCTTATGCAGACGAGAAAAAAAAAAAAAAAAAAAATAATAAAAAAAAAGATAATGTGGGAGAATGAACACATATATAACACAGAATTTATACTTACTCTTGGTGGAACTATCTTATTTGGCAGCTGATCTTTGATCTCGCTCATCAACTTTTCCAACTGAAATAGTTTGAAGTATATTCATTACAACAGTCATCTTAAAATGACATATCACCTTGGTATCCTACTTGCACAAAGATTCCTACTGAAAGTAAATTCATTACAATGGTCATCTTGTGATATATCCCCTTGGTAACCTGCTTGTGCAACGACTCCAACTTAAAGCATATTCATTACAATAGTCATCTTGTGATAATATATCCCCTTGGTACCCTGCTTGTGCAACGACTCCAAGTAAAGTAAATTAGTTACAATAGTCATCTTGTGATGATATATCCCCTTGGTAACCTGTTTGTGCAACATCTCCAACTAAAGTAAATTCATTACAATAGTCATCTTGTGATGATATATCCCCTTGGTAACCTGATTGTGCAACGACTCCAACTTAAAGTAAATTCGTTACAATAGTTATCTTAAGATGACATATCCCCTTGTACCCAACTTGTTTAAGGACTCTTACTGAAAGTATCTTTGGTCCAGACCTCTAAATTTGTATTACTATCTATGATATAAATTTGTATTGCTATCTATGATATAAATTTGTATTGCTATCTATGATATAAATTTGTATTACTATCTATGATATAAATTTGTACTACTATGATATAAATTTGTACTACTATGATATAAATTTGTATTACTGTCTATGATATAAATTTGTATTACTATCTATGATATAAATTTGTATTGCTATCTATGATATAAATTTGTATTGCTATCTATGATATAAATTTGTATTACTATCTATGATATAAATTTGTATTGCTATCTATGATATAAATTTGTATTACTATCTATGATATAAATTTGTATTACTATCTATGATATAAATTTGTACTACTATGATATAAATTTGTACTACTATGATAAAAATTTGTATTGCTATCTATGATATAAATTTGTACTACTATCATTGATATAAATTTGTATTACTATCTATGATATAAATTTGTATTACTATCTATGATACAAATTTGTACTATCTATGATATAAATTTGTATTGCTATCTATGATATAAATTTGTATTACTATCTATGATATAAATTTGTATTACTATCTATGATATAAATTTGTATTATTATCTATGATATAAATTTGTATTACTATCTATGATATAAATTTGTATTGCTATCTATGATATAAATTTGTACTACTATCTATGATATAAATTTGTATTATTATCTATGATACTACCCTCTTACTTTATATACAACTTATGCTACACTTTGTTTCCATGGTAACATAAAAGATATTGAATGTTGAAAATTCCAAGTATGAAAAAAAGATACATTCACATATTACATGTTTGACACATGTACAAAGTTTGGTTGCAATATCTCAAGCAGTTTGAGAGTTATGCTCCAGAAACAAATTTGTTTATGGATGGACAGATGGATGAACATTGCAATAGTTACATTACACACCTCCCACATTACATATGGGGTGGGTGGTGGGAAAATTAAAAAAGAACAAGATGGAGTCTTCTCCAGGGATGCTAACACTACAGAGTAAAAATAGGGATGTATTGCAAGACTCATAACTTGAACATACAAATCATGACCTGAGCATACAGATAGAAAGCTGAACATACAAATAGGAATATTTCAGACGTTTATCCAAGAACTTATTTTAAGTAGTAAACATTACTACCTGAAAATGAATTTTGCTGAAATGTGCTTTTGTAGTCTTCTTTTTCGCTGTGTCATGCTCAAGTCAATCAAGAAAAGACTGCAAAAGTATCTTATTTTGAATTTCTATAACCTTTTCCCCCCCCACCCCCAATACAAAACATTTAATTGGTTATTATGTTATACTATTTCTGTAGTTGCCGTTGGTGATATTTGTAAAAGCAGTTATGTTTTACACAAAGACAAAGAGGAACATCATACTGCTTGCACATAATGGACACCTCATGCTGCCTTTTTTCTGGCAAACACAGTCTGGCTGCTCTTTCATACATTTTGCTGCTTAGTTGTTAGTTTCAGCCACAGTTTTTTAATTAAATACTAGGGGTAAATATTTAAAGAAGAAATCGATCTCTTTTTGTTTTTTTCCCCTCATCCAAAATGAAAGTACATGTAGGACCAACACTTTCAGTGAACTCCGTGACTTGTGGAGCACATGGTTCTTTTGTCCACACTGCACTGTCTTCATCATCTGATTCTATCTCAATTTCTGACAGACTGGACCAAGACAATAATTCAATGTCACTGCCAACACTTCCTAAATCAATATCATCAATTTCGTCCTCTGAAAAACCTGAAAATTACAATTCCGAATCACCAACAAAAGCCATTGTTTCCAGAAAATCTCTGTATTTAGTAGCCATATTTAGAATATGACATCATTCATAGCAAGAACAATCATTTGTTAATTCTTTTTTGATTGGTTAAATATCCTTTTACTACCCATTACTGGTGAACAAGATTGTTTGTAACATGAACATACACAGCGGATCTATCCATCACTGGGGTCTAGGGCACACAACCAGCAAGCAGATAGTAGTGCTTTTGTTTACAAGTGGATTTTTCAGTCCCTGCTGAGGCAAGGTACATGTATGCAGCGGATACACAAAGAGTTAAGTAGTAGTGAAAACAAAATTTTCAAGACAGCCAATACTGGATGTGTGACCAGCACCATTAGTTATCACAAGTTTTTGTGTGAAAAGCAAGTGTCAATATAACCATCCACTGCGTAACACTAACAAGATTTTCAAGTTGGATACCTTGGTGGCCAAACTGGATGTCAGTTTGATGCCATATTCATTTAGGACCAACTAGGCATTTTAACAAGTCCTTTAGGGAAAACCCCATGTCACAAGATTTTAAGATGGCCAAATGGCAGCCATTTTGATGTTTGAGTGGTACAATTTTCATTTGGGAACAACCAGACCTTGGGTTGAATGCATGTATCAAGTTTCATGGCAATCCTCCAATTAGTTTGCAAGGAGTAGCAGTAACAAACTTTTGCTTATGTATGTAGTGTTGTTTAACTGAATCTCAGCACAACAGTAGTCATATGGTGCCAATTAAAAATTAAATTTAGCTTTTTTTTTACATTAAGCATTATTAAAAATTACCAGGAAGATAAACCCTTTCAAATAAACGTAAACATGAAGTACAACAATATTAAATATAAAAGGTAACGATGTTAAAATGTTGTAAATGATATATCAAATGAAATATAAGGATAATACTTCTAAAATTCTTAAACAATTGCAGTCATAATTTGTCATATAAATTGCATTCAATCAAAAAGTCCAAGATTTTCTCTGATGGAAAATCATCATACAGTTTCTTCACCATCAAAATACTTCTGTCTCTAAGGTCAAAGTTGACACACTCAAGGAGTATGTGCTCCATTGTCATTGGACACTGCCAAGGTATGCACTCTGGTCGAGGTTCACCCTTTAGGAGGTATGAACGAGTCAGGTGATTTCATCTCTGATTTCTTTAATATGTGGGATGCCACTCTTCAATAGTGATTTTGATGTTCTGAAGTTTGTGGAATTTTCATTCCTCATATTTTGACAAGGCTGTAAAAGATACTTATTTATATAATATTTTAAGTCAGTATATGGAATCTTCCATTCAGAAACAGATGACAAGCACAGCTTTGGCTGCTTCATCTGCCCTTTCATTACCCTTTTTGTGACTAGGCAGACAATGAGCAGATCAAATTTCATTAATATCTGGAATATTAACAGGTTCTTTGATTTAACTTTTGCAAGGCTTTCGGTGTGGAAATGGAATCTGAAAATATTACGAAATTGTTTTTGCGAGGTTTCAATGTAGTTCCAAGCTTTGAGCGTGGCAGTAACTTCTGCAGTAAAAATTTAGGCTTTATCCATTAACCGGCTTCAAATGGTGCCATGGGGCGACGCCATCTTTCGAACTGTCTGTACACATGGACATATGGTTACTAAAAAATGCTCTCATTTCACTAAATTTACTCTGAAAAAAGAAGAGGGTTTGTTGAGAACTTTCAAATTAGCAAAGATCAAATATAATTTTGGGGTTTTTGATAACCAAGGTAGTGATTTTGGAATACAAATTTTTCAGTATTCCCAACACTAATTTTTGAGGTTTTTAAGTGAGGATGAATTTGTATGCCAAAAGGTGAAATTAAATTTGGTTACTGAGCATACCAAGTTTGGTATTTGGGCCTAAAAACTATATCATATGTTGGATTAGATGGATTAGAAAATAGTTTGGTAGAATACTGAGTAGCCAATTTCATTCATCAGTGATAAAGTGATGGTTTATTTGTCTCAACACAAAGGCTTTCTGAAGGGAAGTTCTAAATGCATCCAGATAAAGTGATGGTTCATTTTCCTCAAAATAAAGGCTTTCTGATGGGGAAGTTTTAAATGCACCCAGAGAAGTCCAAGTCCCTAATTGTATATTGGATCAAGCATCTGGATGACTTAGAGGCTGATCCATACAAAACATATCCATGGTCAAACCAAAGCAAGGCCTTCCAATCTGCTCCCTAATCTGTTTGTCAAAACTTGTATTAGATCCAGGTCTTTTTCACATTTGTCCCTAAAATATCTAATATGTGAAAGGAAACTTACTTTACGGTCGAAATAAGACGTACAAATTTGCTCTCCTCCACAAAAGGAATAAGACAACTGTCAAGTCAGAGCTTTGGGTCATGGATTTGATGTAATTGGCAGAAGTGTATAAAAATTTTCAAGACTGCCCATTTCTAAACTCTATTTAAGCTCATCTGCAGTTGATGTTTAAAAGCATGCATACTCTTGGATCTACAGCAGATCAACAAGTCGTTGACAGACATACGAGCCGTCAGTTCCTGGATTAAACATTTCTCTATGCTGTTAGTTTTTATACTGAACAGAGAGAATGACAATACTTGGACCACTGGTGTAATGTGTGTACCAATCTGAACCACTAGTGTGGGGGCATGCATCATATTCTTCTACAGCAAACTAATTTGTTCAGCTATAGCACAATATGGTAAATAGCACGATATTGTTTTGTGGACCCCAATCATCGTGTTATAGCAGTTGCACTGCATATACAATAAAAGATAAAAAATCTTTATAATATAGGGTCAAATTTTTTACAAATATAAGCTGCATTCCCTCAAAAAGTCATATATTTTCTCTGCTGTTACATCATCATAAAGTTTCTTAACTGAGTTCATGTAAGAAAAGTTCCGCCTCACAAGGTGGACATCAACAGCTTGGGAAGCCAAGTGCTGTATGGACAAGATATTATGTACAGTAAAAACAGCTATAGAAACCACCTGCATACAAAAAATCCACCAGTATGTAAAGGACATGTTGTGCAAGTCCAATTTATATGAAAATCAACCTTTATATTAGGCTACCTGCTTATAAAGACTACATCTAGATGGTTCCAGTCTTAAAATCCTTTGTACAGATTTCTTCTACTTAAAGTGTTTCTTGCATGAAATTACTTACAATAACTTTATTGTCTGCGATGTTCTTTTGGCGCAACTCCTCGTATAAGCTTGTTTTCTGAAGAAAAAAAAAGAAGAAAGCCATCAGTGTAATTTAATTTTCCTTGCTACATAAAGGTGATGAGCAAAACTAAAAATTTTACCCCTCTGTATTTTTAAAACATTTGAGGTAAATTTAAATTGCCCCATTCAAACTGAAGGTATTTAAATTTACCAAGAATACAGAGACCATCCTAGCAGGGCCTGAAAATTTCGCTTCTGTCTCACTGGTACAGGTCCAGTAGGACCTTACACTTCCCAGGTCCGCATAAGCCACGGACCAGTCCAGCAGCTAAGTCTGACATCCAAATATTTACTGCGGCTGCACAGTGCATTAACATTAAAGAAAAACAGGAAAAAAAAATATCTATGCAAACCGAAAATTCTTACAACTACTTTTAATTGGTGCCTTCAGCAGTTAAGGGAGCAAACAATGGAGTTTAGAAAAGATGTACAGCTGTGACTTTAGATGTAATTTTGTCCCAAATCTAGATCATTCTTTTGCTGAATATTACAAGCTAACTCAAAATCAGAAAGGCTTTCCTGCTTTAATCATCCCATATAAGGAGCTGCATAGACATTAAAACCTTTTCTTCTGATCTGCACACAACTTTGTAAAGGCTTGAGCAATTGGGGTCTTGCTGATGGAGGTGAGGGGGGGGGGTCATTTGATTTACTAGCACGAACCTTTCTGGTGCAAGTAATATGATCTTTGCTTGTTTGTTGTGCTATCAGTGGGTCAGTTTTAAAACTGGACATGCCTTTGAATAAGGCATTTGAACAATTTTCTCACTCTTGGTATGCTGTGCATGCTGAACAAAACATAACTGACCTCTTTTCATGATACTCAACCCATGGCCAAGTCTTTTTCCAGTGAACTGGGATGTCCAAATACGTTTATTTTTTTTCATAGTTTGCGTCCATTTTGGACCTGGATCGTTTGAGGTCGCGGTGCAACATGTCTTGTAGCAGATGAAGTCTCTATGGTCAATTCTTGCACCCTGCCAGTAATTCCGTAATTAAAGAAACTCGTGGTCAATACTGTTGATAGTCAGTTTTAGCTATGACCGCAAACAGACAAATGTTTGATTGACGAAAATGAAGCAATGACTGGTGATCTGCGTATTGCTTGCTAAATTTGCCAATTTCCAGTAACATTTTACACCACCTGTTTCTCACTATCAATCAACTTCCGCTTGCATCAGTGCACAATTTATAGGAACAAGTAAGAAATATTAAACGTCCGACGGGCTAGTGCTGCTAACATGACAGGTCCATAGCTAAAAGAATTCGGTCCCGGACCTTGGACCACCGTTATTTTCAGGCCCTGCCAAGGCTACCAAAATGGAAAGAAGCCACTTCTCCTTCAAGGCAGAACATATAAACACCATATACAGGACTTGAAATTAACTTTTTTTCAGTACTAGCAGCATTTTGATAGTTGCAATATTTTCATCTGGCAAAAATCAGGCTATTTCAATTTCTGATTACAAGATATCACTAGCAAGAAATTTTTTTATAGTTCTTCTTTTTCTTCAGGCAGCAATTCACTGGCATATTAGATTTGTAACTAGCAAATTAATTGCTAGCACTAATTTAGAGTCCTGTATGATGTAGACTGCAGTAATTGGGACACCCTAAGAAAAGAAAACTTCATGATTGTCAAGATAGTCAAACATAAACCCATGACGTGGTCACACCAGTAAGACAAGGTCATGCATATCAAGCCAATGTTCAAAATATCGCTGAAAAACTCTGTTCAAAGTATTGCCAAAAAGCTAACAATCTGTTGATACTGACTTGCTTCCCACAAATGTGGGCTCAACAAAAATGTCACATTTAGCAATTATGATGATTAAAACTATGCCTAAAGTAGTATTACAAATTTTGCCTCCAATATTATTGACAATTACATCCTCTTGACTCCCATGAAAGTCAAACAAGAACATGTGGCATTCATAGGCATGGGCCATGACTATGGTGTACAAGGTTCTAACAAATTTTTTAGTGATTTGACAATCAGAAAAATAGTTTCAGGTTAGCAAAATAAAGTAAAGAATCAACAATTAACTCTGCAATATCCGTAACCCTAAAGAATTAACATTCTTTACCCCTGTGAAGAATCGTAACATGGTCATCAAGGCCATCACAATAAGCATATAAGCACTAAGAATTCAGCTTTTAATAATCTTCAGCTCCAGAGAATTAAAATTACTGACAACCATGATGGAATAAAAGAAATCTGTGTCATGGTAAACACAGCAATCACAAACTTTTTATATCTACTTGGAATTTTGTTCTGCTTATTACTTTAATTATATACATTTATATGATGATTAAAATTCATGAAGAAAACAAATTATGGCACATGGGCACGGAAAGTAATGGTCTGCAATGTAATCAACTATGAAACATTTGTAGAACTACAATTAACTTTAATACCGGACATCAAATGTGAATAAGAAATAAGCTCAGTAGGTCTGCTTAGACTACTGATATTCCCGATAGTGTCTTTGAGATGCATAGTCATGATCTTGAAAACTGAAGTGTTCATGAAACTACTTTATATAATATAAAAAAAAAACATTTAGCAAATTAAGGACTCCATAGGCGGTATGCAATACAACGTGCGCTAATTTTATTAGTAACATGGTCTAAATAATCTACGTTAAAAAAAAAAATTCTAACAAATGGTTGCCTCTAAATGCGTAAAATTGCTTGCAAAAATGTCAAAATTGTCTTTTGTTTCAAAGCGTTTTTTTTTTTTTTGTATGCCTCAAAGCCAAGCCGAGAACAGATGGGGTGGGTAGGGGAAATTCATTCAATATCGATGCATATCTGTTTCAACAAAACAGAATAACATCCGTTTGCTTCTGTCGTGAAATAAACCTGCTTGTTTGACATGATGCTCGTGAAAATTGAAAAAGACGAGTGAATATTAGGCTTGCTGAAAGGTTGCGATCCACGCCGTCTCTAACCCACGTGAGTTAATTTCCCCGGGAAATTTAATTGACTGGTTCAGATTTGAGCAATATGTTATCATGCGCTTTAAAATTATCAATCATTGAGGATAGCAGTCTACATAATTCTTTTCAAAACATCCGGTTCAAGACTTTCCGAATGTCGCACGTGCCGATTCCCAGAAAAGTAACAATATCCTTTATTTGGCAGGCCACGCGGGCAATATTTCCTCGATTGTTTTCTCAAATGGCCGATCTTTCAGGTGCATCTTCTTTGAGACGTCGACCCAGATAGATTAGGAGAGTGGGGTCACCCTCATAACTAGATGGGTCGACAGCAATAGGGCATGATTTTTCCAGAATTATAAAATATATCAAAGTGAAATGTTTTCTACATGATTCCAGTATGCATAATTAAAATATTAACACCTCTTTATTATATCTTTTGAAATAAATTCTCAGGAAACATTCAAACACGATTTTTAATATATGTATTTTGTAGCTGTTTCAAATTCCTGACCAAGTGATATTTCATACTGAAATTTGCATATTTCTTAGATATGGTATTTATAAATGGTTGTAAACATTAAGCTTTAAAAATGAATTGACTTTTTCTGTTTTCCAGGTACTTTCGAAGCCTTTCTGAGCATTTTTACAAGGCGCCCCAAACATTTTTTTGTATTAAATATGTCATACCTGAGTCGTACACAAGTTGAAATTATATGTTACTCTTAAAACCAATTGTGCATATTCATTGCAATGTTCTTGTGCGTTATGAATTCACAATTTAGTGAATAACAACTGCAATTTTCAAATTTGGTTATGATAAGATATTTTTTGTCAGTTTTCATTACTTCAAAAATAAAAGGAATGACCGAAAAAATAAAAATTAGAATTAACTTATTTTGAATATTTCCACAGTTCTACTTCTGTTTATCAAGTTTATCTTCTCATTTTCATTACAGGAAGTCATCAGGACTTCTAGGGTGTACATATTAGAAGTGAAGTCTGAACATTAAAGTTTGAAAGTCCCAGATTTGTAATACATGTATTTATAATTTTTACCATTACATAGTTCATGAATGAGCAAGTAGAGGCAAGTGTTAAAATGTGGAATCAGAGAAGAAACTGGCACCAACTTCATTTGCAAAAACTATTGATGATGTTTTTTAAACAGAGGAACATTGGACTACAGATTGCTTTTCTGCTTATATTGTTATTCACAAGGTTTCTTTTAGTTTTCTTCAAAATTCTGTTTAATAGTTTAACTTTGACCTATTATTTGTCTATGTTAAATATGAACATATTCATTTTAATACCGCTTCCTTTGATCTTCTTGCAATTTAATTAATTTTATACTGAACTGGTTCAACATTAGGTCAGATGTCTGTGAGATATCACAGGCATCTTTATGACAAGTCTAACCTTAAAAATATATTGCACCACAAAAGTGATACCAAAATCTTGTATAAATTTTGTATAAAAATGACTACGTTTGTATAGTCTGATCACATGGTATAAATATCTACTTTTTCAGAAACCAAAGTGTTTTTGAGCCCAGTTATGTCATAATGTCATCTTTGTAAGGTTTTGTTTACATTTTCGTAGGCATGTGACTACAAGAGTTACCATTCTTGCAGTCATGAGTGACCTTTAAGAAAGACATAGGGAGTCCTGGGTGGCTGAGTAGTCTAAGGCATTACCTTTACTCACAACTCTGTCCGCATGGATTTGAGTCTCAGCTCCATCAATGTGGGTATGTGAGAAAGCTTGTCTGTAGCTTCACATGGATCGGTGGTTCTTCCTGGGTTCTATTCCTCCACCAAATATTCTGGCCACCATGTATAGCCTATCATGTGCTGAAAAATGATGTTAAACTCGACAACAAAATAGGCATAATTTAGGGGTTTTACACAAATATTCAAACACATTTCACCCTTATTCTTGTAAAAACAACTCTGTTTAAAAAGCAGGAATAGATGAGTGTATATGGTCGGTTACTTCATTTGTTTGCATAGTGAAAAATGTATTTGATGTATTTGATGATTTATTACCACCAAATATGTTGTGGAAAATTCCCATATGTCAAATATGGGCAGTTGACCCTTCAACCATAAATACATTCGGATGTAGAACTGTTGGATTTTTACGTATGAAAGTGGAGAAAATACCAGGTGTAATGAAGTTGCCATTTTGATGACATTAAACCACCAGCACCCTTAAGTACTGGTGTCTGTTGCAACATAACTATTCAGAATATAGATTTTACTTCACTGATAATTGCAAATGATGTGAAGTAAATCATGTAACCAGTATGGACTGATTTACAGCTTTTATCAAACGAAATAGTTACATTTAATTTGTACATTCCTATGTGTTGACAGTAAATCTATCACGTTTGTACGTGTAAATGATCGTTTTTTGTTAGCCCTGTAAATGTTAACAAAACCTGTCTTCTGTTTAAGCAATAAATAAATCAGTTAGCCTTCCAACATGTTTTGTTTTCCAGAAAGAGGAAAATAATGGCAATACTGGCTAAGCATCATAAACTTAAAATAAAACTTGACTCTGAATATTTTTAGATACTGATCTTCCAAGTTACTATATAATTCAACTAAAAAAAGAGTCTGAGATGTGTGCGGTTAATTAGTAGCTCTGCTTAAGCAATGGTGGAATAACTCTTAACAACTTTTTGAAAATAGCATAGGATCCGGATTTCCAATGTTGGTCTGTTTTTGTCCCATGGTTTGTAGTCGCACGATCACTTTTTACAGGAATTTATTGGTATTTATGCAAAGTGAAAACCCCAAATATGCGTATCTGGCCTTATTGTAATTTTAGCATGCATTTTGAAGTGAGCAAAGGGAAAGACGAAGTGTCCAAATTGTGTTTGGTCCTCTTAATCTGCAAAATACACACTAGACTCATACATTTTTAGAAAGGGCAACATTAGAAACCTTTTTTATGATAATTTTCAAAATTGTAAGTGATGCACCTTGCCTGAAATAGAATTTTTTAAATTAAGTTGGGCATTCTGGAAATACAACACAATACCAACGATGGCTGCTTATCTCACATGTCATTGGCGATGAGCAAAAAAATTTGTAAACTTTTCAGGCCAAAATCTATAGACAGCAGTACTATTTAACATCTTTTCAGTTGCCAAGTATGTTGTTCAATAGAAATATTTACCAGCTTAATAATTGTAAACTTTTATGCCTCTTTTTTGATGAATTTGACAACGGCTAGTACCACCTATAAAGTTTTGAACACAAAATCCTTTTTGGCAATTGTTGTGAAGAATTTTTGCGATTTTTAATTTAGTATGGTGTTTTCAGGGACAATAATGATTATAATTGTAAAAATGAACGTCACAACATGTTTGAATATTTTGTTTCTCCTGAATTATGCCTTTTCTAATCTTCTATAGAGGATGATGGACCATACATAGGAGAAAATATTTTGTTTGCATTTTTTATTCACTTTTGGAAATGCCTGAATATCACATTGTTTCTTTGTTTTAAGGTTTAAAAAAATGTTTTTATGTTGGAGTTGTGTGAAATTGTACAATTGCTGATGAGAAAAACATTGATAGCCAGATTTTGGAAATAGTGAATCTGTGTTATTTTGAGATATGAACTTTTGGGTTCCTCCTACAGTAATATGCTAGGGGTAAGGGGAAAAAAATTATAAACATGTGATATTGAGGCTGCAGTAAATCCAAAAAGTTAAGATTACTAATTGAAACCAACTATTTAAAAATACCTTGTGCATAGCTATAATTAGGTCTTATCAGCAATCTCTGCTGACATGTGATTGGTCAGTTTGTAGGTGTGGCAAACTGGTGGGTGGAGTGGAAGTAAGGTCAATTAGATCACAAATTTGGGGTGATAAACCCAAGACAGTTATGGAGCTATACATCAGCGATAATGACCAAACATACTTAGAATTGAAGATAATGACATGTGTTGATGTACCACCAGACTTAAAAACTGCATCCAAATGGATTAGTGTACAATCATACATTGAGTAGATACACCCCCACCCCTGTCTGGGTTGTGAATGATTTGGTCTTTTATGCTTGGCACATCACAGTGTTGAAATAAAGGTCAAATTGCTATACTTAAATAATTTACATAAGTGTGTTGAATTATTTAAAGCGGAACTGATCAACAAAAATATCTTATGAAAATTACTAAAGCACATGATAAGGTCAGTAAATTCAACCCCCCAAAAAGGTCCAAAACCAAATGATTTCATTACATTCTGGCATTTTTAAGTGATCCTTCATTTAACTGAGATGAAAGCTCTATCATTATCCTTATTACAGTCATTCTAGTACAGACTTAGTCTCAAGTGTTTTATGAACTAAAATCCTGAGAAAAACGCTGACAGTTTTCTGTATACTGGGCACATGATTTTTTGAAGAATTCTAACATACTGTGTCCCAGGACTTATTTTTCTCCAAATCTTTAACAGATATATATATATATAGATGCAGTCAAACCTGTCCTAATGGTCACCTGTGTTCAGTGGTCGCCTGGTCACAATGGTCATTCTAATTTCCCCCTGGCAAATTTCTTATATAAATGCCCTGTATTTAACAGTCAACTGCTGTCAGCAGCCAGTTGTTTCCAAACCAAACACTGGTTTCACCCTGCCTTAAGCATTCACTGGAGCGTATCAGCAGTGACTGCTCCAAGTGTGCAAATTAAACACTTCTTTTGTTTGATGAGCAAGGTAATGTTTAGATAAAGGTATATCATGTGAATTGATGTTAAAGCATTTTATATCACAGTTGTACTTACCATAGTCCAGTCATGCTGTCAGTCAAGCTTAAAGGTGTCAACATGTCGGGTTTGAAAGTAAAGCGGTTTTTGTCCTTACATGAGAGAATCAAAGCAATTCATTTGCTGGATAGTGGAAAAAGTAGTCGTGTAGTTGCAGCAGAAATGGGAGTCGGGCAAACTCAGATCCAGGGGATTATTAAGTGAAAGCGAGATATTATGTCCGATTTTGAGAACAACGTTAATCCATAGTGTAAGAGATTATGTACAATCACACAAAATGATGAGATTAATGAACGATTCTGGAAATGGTTCCAGGATTCTACATCCTTTAGAATCAATGTATCAGGACCATTAATCTTCGAGTAGAGATTCATATACAGTGCACTTTTGATATCCCTTACGGTTTATATGCTACTAAAAATAGCCATAGAAAGTTTCTTTTCATTCCCTAATCATCAAAGATCTCCCACAAAAGTTTACTGTCTTTTGATCTCGGTGAGTTTGAGCAACTGCTTAATCCATCAATTGTTTGAAATGTGAACACCTGTTTTCATGCCTAATTATACAAGCTGGCCTAACAAAAAATCAGTCCTTTCTTTGACAATCACAGGTAAGCTGTCAATTAGTAATTTTATTTAGACGCTGTTTCTACTGATAAGTGATGAATTAATGTACATGATGAATTAAAGTGGAACTTTTTATTTCATTATTTTGTTATTTTTCTTTTTGCTAAATAGGTAAACTAAATACATGTATCTTGATAGCATACTACTACTACTAATAATAATGCTAATGCTATTCGGTGCATGGTACATGTATAATAAATCAAGTTTGAGAGCTGAACCTGCCTTCAGAGTTCACCTGTGTACAAAGGCCACTTTGACATTTTCCCATGGGTGGCCACTGTAGGCTGGTTTGACTGTGTGTGTGTGTGTCTATATATATATATATATATATATATATATATATATATATATATATATATATATATATATATATATATATATATATATATATATAACTTTATAACTTGTAGGTATGAGAAAACCTTACCATAGTACAGAAGATGCCTTTGACATAGATCATCTCATCTCGTTAGATCCAATGCAGCAGTTTAAGGCATGGCTAGATGAAGCTTGCCAAGAGAAGACCATCTTGGAGCCAAATGCAATGGCGGTCGCCACAGCAACAAAGTAAGTTATCTTCTGTAACTCCATATTTTCTTGCAGGATACCAATGTCACAAAAGGTAAGACACAGCAGTCAGATGTCTTCTAGCAACAAGCAGTTAACAAATTTTAATTTATGAATAGCCAGATCTGATAGCAACTTAAATGGAGCAGTTTTGGGTTGATGGTGAAAGTTCTTCAAAAAATAAGATGAAATATACTGAATTTAACCAATTTCATATGACATTTTGTTTTGTAAAAACATTTTGTTAAACTATTAATGAACCATGCTGCTAAAGAGTTTGATAAAGTTTACACCTCATGTGTCATTAAATCATATTTCATGCATAGCTGAACTTGAGATTGGTCAGCTGTCCATTTAATTTCAAATACACAGTGGTAGACTGACAGCTGGTGATATGTATCAGAAGGATAACGATTGGTCAATTGACAAATCACCATACAAGTTCCACCTCACTTCCTTTAGCTGTCAGTCACTTGCACATTTTGAAGTTTCAATTGAGTGCTCATCAGTCTTGTTTTAATGTGTATAAGTTGTTAGTAGTAGTAGTTTGAATCATTATACTAGATCAAATGCATTGACTTGTCTTAATGTGTGTTAGTTACTAGTAGTAGTTTGAATCATTGTACTAGATCAAATGCATTGACTTGTCTTAATGTGTGTTAGTTACTAATAGTAGTTTGAATCATTGTACTAGATCAAATGCATTGACTTGACATTGTCTTAATGTGTGCTAGTTACTAGTAGTACTTTGAATCATTGTACTAGATCAGATGCATTGACTTGTCTTAATGTGTGTTAGTTACAAAGAGTAGTTTGAATCATTGTACTAGATCACTTGCATTGACTTGACATTGTCTTAATGTGTGCTAGTTACTATTAGTAGTTTGAATCATTGTACTAGATCAAATGCATTGACTTGTCATTGTCTTAATGTGTGCTACTTGCTAATAGTAGTTTGAATAATTATACTAGATCAAATCCATTGACTTGTCATTGTCTTAATGTGTGCTAGTTACTAGTAGTAGTTTGAATCATTGTATTACATCAACTGCATTGACTTGTCATTGCAAATCTCCACACTGTTTACTGCATATTCCAATGTTCCAAAGGTCACACGCATCACTGTTACTCAGCCCCAAGCCAGGGCAGTGCACAGGGGAACATAATTCAACATTCACCACATACATGATACATGATGCATCTTCCTGCAGTAATGACATATATAAAGTTTGGTCAGAAAATATTTGGAATGTAATTGTAATTGTAATTTTGTGTACATTTGATCTTTGACCCCCTCCCAGGCTTGGGAACCAGTAAGGGCCTCATCATGAGATGCACAGATGGTCACTGCAGGGGCAACACAGTTTCAAAATTTGTGAATTTCTTTGTTGTGGTTTAGGAGATGTGCTAATGGAGGGTTTCAAAATATATTTGATACCTTTATAAAAGCATGGGGATAATCATGCCGAGAGAATTTAATATTTCTAACCTCCGTCCACCATGGTTTTGACACCAAGAGAGTTTTCTCCATTCATCATATGAAAATTCAAACATTTGTCACTTTACCTTTCATTCATTTTTGTGTGTGACATTTTCAACGTATTCAGCACATTTTGCAAAAAAATCATGCATTTTTTTCCAGAGAAAAACTTTTTAACATTGAAAATCCTTGCACGGCTGGCAAGTGTTGTTTTGACAGCTCTAACACTCATTAGTAAACAAAGAAAATTATGGGATAGTCTTTAGAACTTGCACATTATGGGATAGTCTTTAGAACTTGCACATTATGGGATAGTCTTTAGAACTTGCACATTATGGGATAGTCTTTAGAACTTGCACATTCAGGTATATTGAAAATTTTAAGTGATGAGTATGGTACCCTGTCCACCTGTTCTATCATTTTAAGTGATGAGTATGGTACCCTGTCCACCTGTTCTATCATTTTAAGTGATGAGTATGGTACCCTGTCCACCTGTTCTATCATTTTAAGTGATGAGTATGGTACGCTGTCCACCTGTTCTATCATTTTTAGGTGATGAGTATGGTACCTTGTCCACCTGTTCTATCATTTTAAGTGATGAGTATGGTACCCTGTCCACCTGTTCTATCATTTTAAGTGATGAGTATGGTACCCTGTCCACCTGTTCTATCATTTTAAGTGATGAGTATGGTACGCTGTCCACCTGTTCTATCATTTTTAGGTGATGAGTATGGTACCCTGTCCACCTGTTCTATCATTTTAAGTGATGAGTATGGTACCCTGTCCACCTGTTCTATCATTTTAAGCGATGAGTATGGTACCCTGTCCACCTGTTCTATCATTTTAAGTGATGAGTATGGTACGCTGTCCACCTGTTCTATCATTTTTAGGTGATGAGTATGGTACCCTGTCCACCTGTTCTATCATTTTAAGTGATGAGTATGGTACCCTGTCCACCTGTTCTATCATTTTAAGTGATGAGTATGGTACCCTGTCCACCTGTTCTATCATTTTAAGTGATGAGTATGGTACGCTGTCCACCTGTTCTATCATTTTTAGGTGATGAGTATGGTACCCTGTCCACCTGTTCTATCATTTTAGGTGATTTCAGTTTTGAGCTGTCTGTACCTGAATCTCACTTTGCATGTCTGCTCTCAATGGATCAAAACAAAAAGCATGTCACAGATATTTCATTCAGAAAGCATTGAGTTTTAAAGCAACCAATGATATTGCAGTGTTGATCAGCCAGATTTATAGACAAACAATTTTTTACCCTATTGATATTGGTACAGCGACAAAGCTATACAGGTATAGTATAGTGACAATACAGGTGATTTGTTGCTGAATGGTTGAAGGTCAAGGACAAAGGAGCTTGGCATTGGATTGCACCCATATAGTCTAAATTACATGTGTAGTATAATCTAGAAAAAAAGTAAACACTCTAAAACCTGTTGTCAAGGCATGCCTGAAATATCTTACATTATTAGGAAAAAATCTCATAGAATTTTGGACCATCTCACAGTCACACTCCTTGACTTCCATTTCTTAATGAATAATATATTTAACTAGCTAGGACTTTTTCCCTATTGATATTTTAAACCAAAAGACTTCAACTATACTTTGCAAGACTTTTCATCATAAGTTGCATGTTTGAGTAAACCTGTACAAGGAATGTAACAAGGATCATTACAGTCATGATTGTGTTTTATTCCACACAGTCGGCAACTTATCGATGTATGGTGCAAGTGAATCAAAGGACAGTTTGTTTGCATTTTGCCTTAGTGTATATGTATGACCTTGGTGGAACAAAGAGATCTCACAGAAATCTATTAGAATTTCATAAAGAATATGTCATCCAATTCAAAGTCTGGTGCTCTGAAAGAATCAGAGATACTGTATATATGAAGGTACCAGTGAAGGGAGGAAGAGTGTATTCCGTAAGGCAATACTGTATATATGAAGGTCCCAGTGAAGGGAGGAAGAGTGTATTCCGTAAGGCAATACTGTATATATGAAGGTCCCAGTGAAGGGAGGAAGAGTGTATTCCGTAAGGCAATACTGTATATATGAAGGTCACAGTGAAGGGAGGAAGAGTGTATTCCGTAAGGCAATACTGTATATATGAAGGTCACAGTGAAGGGAGGAAGAGTGTATTCCGTAAGGCAATACTGTATATTGTGCTTATTATGTACTTAGAGTTTGACCCATAGACTTAACATAGGAGGTAACTACATAATATTTTCCCATATAATATATGTCATCAAGCGGTATATGTCATCAAGTGATACACCTTGTCCGTAAGTACATGCATTGTGACATTGTGCATCAGCCAGCTTTTTAAAAATATGACATATCCAACATTCATGCACAAGATGAATGGAATTATGAGTGATGATGAGTAAAGAATAAACAAGCATATTTATTTTGATATTTAAAATTTTTTAAAGTGCATAATAAAAAGGTTATTGTATGATATTTTGGATGGATTCATTGTTTTAGCATTTTCAATGCCCAAACTCATCAGCCATATGCACAAAACAACTTTTCCAGATAAGATACCAGATAGTACATATACAATAATCTATAATAAGTATTTTTCAGTAAATTTATTGCACAGTTTGCTCATCTAAAACCCTTTGCCATTTTAAAACTTGAAGTCAGCAGCGAAGTAGCATTAACCTCATGCCTTCATCAGTTATCACTACGCCTTATTACACATGTATGCATGTGTACCCACCTCCACAAATACTATGCTCATGCTTTCATCAGTTATCACTACCCTTATTACACGTATGCATATGTCCCCAATTCCACAAGTATTATCCTCATCCTTTCATCAGTTATCACTATCCTTTATTACAGATATATGCATGTGTCCCCACCTCAACAAGTATTATCATCATGCATTCATCAGTTATCACTACCCCTTATTACAGATGTATGCATGTATCCCCACCTCCACAGGCCATTATCCTCATGCTTTCATCAGCTATCATTACCCCTTATTACAGATGTATGCATGTGTCCCCACCTCCTCAGGCATTATCTGCATGCTTTCATCAGTTATCACTACCCCTTATTACACATGTATGCTAGTGTCCCCAACTCAGCAAGTATTATCCTCATGCTGTTATCAGTTATCACTACCCTTACCTGTATGCATGTATCCCCACTTCCACAGGCATTATCCTCATGCTTTTCTCATTTATCACTACCCCTTTTTATAGAACTATGTATGTGTCCCCACCTCCACAATCATTATTTAGGGATTTCCCCTGATTTTGAACACAGAGTCAATGCAAGGACTCCTGGCTCCAAAAATCGGGAGTCCCAGGGAAAATCCTGGGAGTCCCCAACCAAATCATGGAGACCCAGCCCCAGTGTAAGAATTAAATATGTTCTGTTCTATACCTAATGCAGTACAACATATTAACATGATTTTTGAAATTTTTAGTATAAAATAATGGGGGTAGGGGGGCGTAACAGCACTTTGAACACAGTTTTGCCTGTATACTGCCAAGGAAATGGGAGCTAAGTGCCTTTTCCAAGGACATACAGAGGTAGCTGAACCAGACTGGCCTGAGCAGATATCAAACCCATGACTCTTGGATTACGAGTCCAATGCTTTACCATAAAATAAAAATATATATTTGTTTATTGTTGTATTGGAGAGAGAGAGAGAGAGATTTTCTGTATCTGCATTGCAGGGGTAGAAAGATGGTCAAAGAAAACTGATCAATATTTGTGATGTTTATGGACAGAACCATTTTGTTGAAAAACTTTCAGTTCAAGCAGAATCGGAAATGTCACTTTTTCTCCCAAGCAGTACTCACTATCACAGCATGTACATGATCCAGGTTTGTCTTGTGTCAAGTAAATGTAGAAAACTGCAAATTATTAATTCATTCATGAAAGAGTTCATCTTTCTACATTGCATTTTCTTTCTTAGCCAAGGGAATTTCTCTACCCAATCTGACCACCATTGTCATTTGTTTTTAACCTCTGACCATCATTTACCTTATCATCCTTGTTCTGAAGTTGCATCCAAGACCATTCTTGCATCTCAGGTGAGCTAGTTGCTGGACATTTAAAAAAAAAAAAACTTTGTAGAGAAAGCTGACTCGTGACCACTTTGGATACAGATAATTGAAAGTAATCCTCATCTAAATAATCAGAAATATATACAACTGTCTAAGTGAACTTAAATGATGATGATTGGTTGATTAATAGCACTCATTTCACTTAGGCCTAATGCCAACAAGTTTAATTTTTACAATCGAAACAAAACTATTAATCAAAGGCAAATTTGCCACTCACTCAACCAGATAGACAACACAGACTTAAATAAAGATAACGCTAAGACAAAGACTTCAGTAAAGATGGCAGTAAATCTTTTATTTGATCTACATGTGTAAGAAGCCACATACCCTCCAAATTTCTATTTCATTCTTTTTGTTTCAGGGATGGTGTTCCATCAGTCAGGATGATCCTGATGAAAGGATTTGATGCTTCTGGTTTTAGATTCTTCACCAATTACAACAGCAGGAAGGCAGCAGAGCTTGTAAGAAGAAATATTTGAAATAGTACATTGTACATAGTACAATAGTAATACTAGAAATAGTACACTTCATGAAACTTCTCAAAACTAAAAATATTTTGAACAAATGTAATTTTTAATTTTGAGGGTTTATATGTTTCTGCAAAGTATCCAGTTAATTTGTGTGTGTTACTGTTTTGGGTTTTATTTTATACTACTTGACTCTAAACCCTATACATACATATTATTTTTGGGGACTACATGTTTCTATTTTTTTGATTGTATTTATCTTCCTAATGTTTCTTTTTTACCAGTCTTTTAGCTCTACTGTTGATAGATCAAAAGAAGTTATGAGGTGGTCTTTGGCCCGTGGTCTGTTCATCTTCTAACATCCAGCCATTAGCACGAGTTTGTTTTTGCTACTTCTAAACTAATTGGAGGATTGCCATAAAACTTGGCACACACATTCATCCCATCGTCTAGTTGGTCCGAAATGAAAATGGTGCCACTCAGGCATCCAATATGGCCACCACAGTGACCATCTTGAAAATCTTGTTATTGCTACACATCCAGAATTGATGATCACATCAACATGGAGTTTTCACTAAAAAACTTCTTAAGATGTCTAGTTGGTCCTAATGAAAATGGTGCTGATCTGATTTATAATATGGCTGCCACTGAGAACAGCTTGAAAATGAATAAATGGTCATATCAGCATGGGTTATAATGTCCTGTTCGTTTGGAATTAAAATGGTGCTGATCTGATGTCCAATATGTCCACCATGGTGGCCATCTTGAAATTCTTGTTACAGCTACTCTTAAATGGAAAGTCATTTTGACATGAGGTTTTCATCAGAATTGTTTTTATGGTGTCTAGTTGGTCATAATGAAAATGACTGACCCTCCATATGAACACCATGGTGGCCATTTTGAAAATATTATTTCTGCTACTCCCAAATGGGTGGCTATATAAACAAGGAGTTTTCACCATTAGACTTCTTATGATACCTAGTTTGTCCGAAATGAAAATGGTGCCAATCATACATTCAGTATGGCTGCCACAATGGCTGTCTTGAAAATCTTGTTGTCACTACTCCTTCAGAATGGGTGGTCATATTGACAGGAGGTTTTCACCAAAAGACTTCTATTGATGTCTACTTGGTCCTAAATTAAAATGGTATCAATCTGTCAATTTGACATTCAGTATGTCAACCACAGCAGCTAATTTGAAAATATTGTTATTGCTGAAGAATATCAGAAATGGTCTCAACACCCAGCAGTTAAAAAGAAGAAATGGTCTTATCTTGAATTTCTGGAAATTCATTTCACCCAGAAGAGTTTCAGTCCCTTCAAGAGACTCTTGTTCATTTTATATAGTGCTAATTCAAAGTTAATATCCAAAAATATATTTTAGACCTTAATTTTGAATTGACACTATATAGTTGGTATTGTGTACTAATTGGCACTATAAAGTTGGTATTGTGTACTAATTGGCACTATATAGTTAGTATTGCATACTAATTGGCACTATATAGTTAGTATTGTGTACTAATTGGCACTATATAGTTAGTATTGTGTACTAATTGGCACTATATAGTTAGTATTGTGTACTAATTGGCACTATATAGTTAGTATTGTGTACTAATTGGCACTATATAGTTAGTATTGCATACTAATTGGCACTATATAGTTAGTATTGTGTACTAATTGGCACTATATAGTTAGTATTGTGCTGACATTCCATTAAAACTAATGCATACTAACGTACATACTCAGACCAACAAAATTTTCTATTCATTATTCTACCAAACTACCGGTATGCTCTTGGCAGATTTTAACCCTAAATTGTAAGAATTTTATAATTTTTACATTTACCTTTTATTTTTAATATCTCTATTAAAGAATTAACATCTCTACCTTTTAGCCTGTAAAACTACATGTTTACATTTATTTGGAAAGGTTATCTTTCTTAAGAATTTGTGTATTTTTTCTTATGAATTGGGACTGTATAGCCAATATTGTGCTGATATGCCATTAAAAAAATTGCCTGTCATTGTAAAGAATCTGATCCCAGATTATCATTCAAAGAGCTTTCAAACCATAGAAATTTAGCGACAGCCTGAAAATAATCAATTTTCAAAAAAACAATGATGAAATGAATTTTTTTGGCACTTTGTTCCATTATCATTCATTATTTTGTATGTGTGCTCTTCATTTTCTTCACATTGCATTCTTCATTTCACTTGCATTCATTCAGCATTTTTTGTTTGCATTCATTATATATTCTGTCTGAATTCCAATTTTATTTCACTGCTAAAATTACCCATTCAGGGTCTGTAGTTGCTGTCTGCTATTTTATTCATGGGGTAACATTTTTGGTATATTTCAGGGTTGTTATAAACCAGAAATTTAAATAACCAACAAACAATTATCAATATGTGAATTAAATGGTTAGTGTTCCTTTATTAAATTTCTAACAGTAATGTAAAATTTGCATCAATAATTCTAAATTTGGTTTGTAATCACAACATGGCTCTATTGTTCCCCACCTTATCATGTTAAGAAGAGGACATAGTATCAGCATTTCCATCCACCTGTCCTTCTACCTGTACATCCATCACACTTTCATTTCCATCCACCTGTCCTTCTACCTGTACATCCATCACACTTTCATTTCCATCCACCTGTCCTTCTACCTGTACATCCATCACACTTTCATTTCCATCCACCTCTCCTTCTTCCTTGACATCCATCACACTCTCATTTCCATCCACCTGTCCTTCTACCTGTACATCCATCACACTTTCATTTCCATCCACCCAGTGGTGTACTGGCCATTGGGCATAACGGGACAAATCCCGGTGGGCCGCCGCAAAAAAATCCGTTTTTACCGGTGTTTTACTGGTGTGAGCAAAACCCCGGGCCTGCCCTGGCAGACCGCCGCATCGGTGGGCCGTCAAAAAAATTCCCTTTTTACCGGTGTTTTACTGGTGTGAGCAAAACCCCGGGCCTGTCCTGGCAGATAAGTCCAGGACCGAGTTGCTTACCCAGTACACTCCTGCATCCACCTGTCCTTCTACCTGTACATCCATCACACTTTCGTTTTCATCCACCTGTCCTTCTACCTGTACATCCATCACTCTTTCATTTCCATCCACCTGTCCTACCTGGACATCCATCACACTTTCATTTCCATCCACCTGTCCTTCTACCTGGATATCCATCACTCTTTCATTTCCATCCACCTGTCCTTCTACCTGTACATCCATCACACTTTCATTTCCATCCATCTGTCCTACCTGGACATCCATCACACTTTCATTTCCATCCACCTGTCCTTCTACCTGGATATCCATCACACTTTCATTTTCATCCACCTGTCCTTCTACCTGTACATCCATCACACTTTCATTTCCATCTACCTGTGCTTCTACCTGTACACCCATCACACTTTCATTTCCATCCACCTGTCCTTCTACCTGGACATCCATCGCACTTTCATTTCCATCCACCTGTCCTTCTACCTGTACATCCATCACACTTTCATTTCCATCCACCTGTCCTTCTGCCTGTACATCCATCACACTTTCATTTCCATCCACCTGTCCTTCTACCTGTAAGTCCATCACACTTTCATTTCCATCCACCTGTCCTTCTACCTCTACATCCATCACACTTTCATTTCCATCCACCTGTCCTTCTACTTGTACATCCATCACACTTTCATTTCCATCCACCTGTCCTTCTACCTGTAAGTCCATCACACTTTCATTTCCATCCACCTGTCCTTCTACCTGTACATCCATCACACTTTCATTTCCATCCACCTGTCCTTCTACCTGTACACCCATCACTCTCATTTCCATCCACCTCTCCTTCTTCCTTGACATCCATCTGTCCATCCACCTGTCCTTCTACCTGTACATCCATCACACTTTCATTTCCATCCACCTCTCCTGCTGCCTGTACATCCATCTGTCCATCCACGTGTCTTTCTGCCTGTACATCCATCACACTTTCATTTCCATCCACCGATACACCCATCACACTTTCATTTCCATCCACCTGTCCTTCTACCTGGACAGCCATCGCACTTTCATTTCCATCCACCTGTCCTTCTGCCTGTACACCCATCACACTTTCATTTCCATCCACCGATACACCCATCACACTTTCATTTCCATCCACCTGTCCTTCTGCCTGTACATCCATCACACTTTCATTTCCATCCACCTGTCTTTCTACCTGTACATCCATCACACTTTCATTTCCATCCACCTGTCTTTCTACCTGTACATCCATCACACTTTCATTTCCATCCACCTGTCCTTCTACCTGTACATCCATCACACTTTCATTTCCATCCACCTGTCTTTCTACCTGTACATCCATCACACTTTCATTTCCATCCACCTCTCCTTCTACCTGTACATCCATCACACTTTCATTTCCATCCACCTGTCTTTCTACCTGTACATCCATCACACTTTCATTTCCATCCACCTGTCCTGCTGCCTGTACATCCATCTGTCCATCCACGTGTCTTTCTACCTGTACATCCATCACACTTTCATTTCCATCTACCTGTGCTTCTACCTGTACATCCATCACACTTTCATTTCCATCCACGTGTCTTTCTACCTGTACATCCATCACACTTTCATTTCCATCCACCTGTCCTTCTGCCTGTACATCCATCACACTTTCATTTTGCTCTATAACTTTAAAGCCATTTGTGATTATGAGATGAAACTTCGTATGCTTATGCATCATCATTAGAAGGTGAGTCATGTACCACATTGGGGGTCCTATCTTCTAGGTCAAGGTCAAGGCTCATTATCTTAAGTTTTCCCTCACACTTTCCATTACACTCTATAACTTGATAGCTTTTGAGTTTAAAGAATGGAACTTGATATACTTATACATCATTATTAGAAAGTATGTTGGATACTACATGGGGGTCCTTTTTTCAAGGTCATGGTCACAGCTCAGTAATATAGGTTTTCCATCACACTTTCCATCCCACTCCATAAAGTTTGAGCTGTTCACAGTAAAGGCATGAAACTTGGTATACATTGTTACGGAATTATGTATATGGAATCTATAATGTGCGTAAACTTTTGGCCTATGAATCTACTTTAAAGTTGTGTCAAAAAGTGAGTCATATTTAAGTTGGTTTTTGTTGTACTATTAATCAAATAACAACATGTTTACTGACCTTTTGTTCAAGGTCAGAGTTGTTTACTGTACCTGGAGTACTTTTTCATGAAATAGATGCATTTAGTATTGCATTCTGGGTCATAATATGACACTTTTCCTGTTGTGAAATGTGCCATTTGCAAGTTGTATAAAAGACCTGGAAATGCAAATTATTTCCATTTTATTTTAGATCTTGAGTTGAAAAGAACTTTTTTTATGAGCAGCTTTGGAATCATCAGATCGTTTGAAATAATAGCCGAGCTGGAATCCTGTAATGCTGCTGTAATGCCACGCTGTATAGATAATTTGAAAGGAATTATTTATTGGACCATTCATCAGAGCTACCTGGAGTTATATTTAAGACTTTCTTGGATGCCTCTGAATGTTCTTAAAGATGATCTGACATTATCGTTGGTACATTGGAACATTACAGACTCATTCATTTGGAACCATCATCTATCGGAAAATTACAGACTCATTCATTCGGAACCATCATTCTTTCAGAACATTCGTTCATTACGAAGATTCATTTGGAACATTCATTAACTTGGAACATTCATTCATTTAGAACATTTTATAGTTTCTATATATATATAGGACTTGTGATTAGGACACTAATAATTGTTGGATTATTTGGATTATAATACATGATAATGTAAGTGTATTTTGATTTTCACATTAATTATTTAGAATAAATTGTTTGTTGATTTTTACAAACATTGTTGGTTTCACTTTAATTTTGTTACATTTGTTCGAGCCATAGGGTCATAACAACATAAATATCTTCATTGGAAGGTGTGTTGTGTACTAGAAGTGGTGGTCTTATTTTCAAGGTCAAGGTCACAGGTCAGTATTTGAAAGTTTTCCATTACGCTTTCCTAATTGCTGTTGAAATTTAGAGCTCTTTAAACTTTGGTGATGAAACTTGGTATACTTATACAGTATCACTATAAATTCTCTTGTGTAACACATTTGGAATCATACCTTCAGAGTCAAGGTAATGGGTCAGTAATTTTAGATTTCCTTCATACTTTCCAATCTATAACACTAGAACTATTTAAGATTAAAGGATGAAACTTGCTGTAAGTTGTCATGTACCATGTTGGGGGTCTCATCTTCAAGGTCAAGGTCACAGGCCAGTATATTAGGTTTCAGAAGCATTTTCCATTCCACTCTGTAACTTATCAGCTGTTTAAAGTAGATGAGTGAAATTTGGTGAACTTGTATATTGTCACTAGAAGATGTGTTGCATTCTACATTTGGGGTCCAATCTTCAAGATCAAGATCACATGTATATATTTCATGGTTGCTTTTATTTTTATTTCTATTTATATCTTACAAGCTATTTGTGGTTTAGGGATGAATCATGTTACACTTAATGTTTTTATTTTGATGTCATCTCATGTATCGCAGTCAAGGTTTTATTTTCAAGGTCAAGGTCAGTGGTAAATTTCATATTTTCTGTAGCTCAGCTCTAATGCCTTTTGAGATAAAGATAAGGCATACAACTTGATTGCTTTCCATATCCACTGTTTGAAGATCAGAAGAGCTTATATGATCTTCTTGCATCCATTGTCTGTTAGCAGTTGTTTTTTTATCGCTTCTCCTAAACTTCTTGGACTTGGAAGAAAGTCATGAAACTTGGCATACAGTTTCATCCAGAGGTCGATTTGATCACCACTCTTCCTGAAGGTTACCAACATGATTCAAGACTTTTTATGAAAAATAGATAGTCCTAAATTAAAATGGTGCCAATTTGACACTTAACAGAGGTGCTATGGTGGCAGTTCTGAAAATCTTATTATTGCAGATGTTCATATTGACAGTTTTTACTGAAAAACTTCTTATCACATGTAGATGGTCCATATCAGAAATGGCACTGATTTGACATCTTGAAAATCTTTTTATCTCTACTAACTCCTTCTGCAGATGGTTAGATCAGCTTGGTGTTTTAATTAAAAGATTTAATATGACATGTACTTGTTATAAAATGAAAATGGCATGAATCTCAAGTTCAACAGGGCCACTGTGGCAGCCATCTTGAAAATCTTTTTACTTCTAATTCTCTCGAGCAGATGGTCATATCACGTAGCACTAAACAGTTTTTAGCTATGACTCTGGTCAAGGATGTACACTCTCAACATTTAAACCACCCATTTTCAGAATGAAGCTACATAACCATTAATGTATACTTTCAAATTCTTTAGAGAATGCTGAAGTCGAGGATGTACCTTCTCAACTTCGAAGCCACACACTTTCAAAATAAAGCTCCATAACTATTAACATGTATACATTCAAATTCTTCAGAAAATGGGAAAACCTAATCAGCAAAAACATTGGCACAGCAAAGCAGATTTTTCTATGATTACTCCCTTTATAGTTATACCAACCACCATACCTGCATCATGTGAAGATCTCAAAAACTTGAAATTTCAACCCTAAAAGAACTCAAAGTAAACAAAATTGGAGATATTTCATATATAAGGTGTTGACTATGGCATCGCAAATATAACTTTAATGAAGAGGAAAGTGGGCCCTCAAAATGACTCACTATGAATTCGAGTAAATTCCTAAAAACAGAGCTTGGTAAAAATGGGCAGGTGCTCATTTGCACTTTAGGTCCAAAATTATTCTCATAACTGGCTAGCACACACGTGTTTCTACACTAGAATCATATTCTCATACCTGGCAAGCACACATGTGTTTCTACAACAGTACAATCATATTCTCATACCTAGCTAGCACATAATATTCTTATACATGGCTAGCACAAATGTTTCTGCACTACAGTCATATTTTTATACATGGCTAGCACACGTGTTTCTACACTAGAATCATATTCTCATACCTGGCTAGCACACATGTTTCTACACTAGAATCATATTCTCATACCTGACTAGCACACATATTTCTGCACTAGAATCATATTCTCAGGCCTGGTTAGCCCATGTGTTTCTACATACACTTGAATCATATGCTCATACCTGACTGGCACATGTTTTCTACACTGGAATCATATTCTTATACATGGTTAGTACATGTGTGTTTTTACACTACAATCATATTCTCATACCTGGCTAGCACATGTGTTTCTACATTACAATCATATTCTTATACATGCCTAGCACACACCTGTTTCTATACTACAATCATATTCTCATACCTGGCTAGCACATGTGTTTCTACACTACAACGATATTCTCATACCTGGCTAGCACACACGTGTTTCTACACTAGAATCATATTCTCATACCTGGCAAGCACACACGTATTTATACAGTACAATCATATTCTCATACCTAGCTAGCGCTGTGTGTTTCTACACTAGAATATTATTCTTATACATGGCTAACACATGTGTTTCTACACTAGAATCATATTCTTATACATGGCTAGCACACATGTTTCTGCACTACAGTCATATTCTTATACATGGCTAGCACACATGTGATTCTACACTAGAATCATATTCTCATACCTGGCTAGTACACATGTTTCTACACTAGAATCATATTCTCATACCTGACTAGCACACATATTTCTGCACTAGAATCATATTCTCAGGCCTGGTTAGCCCATGTGTTTCTACATACACTTGAATCATATGCTCATACCTGACTGGCACATGTTTTCTACACTGGAATCATATTCTTATACATGGTTAGTACATGTGTGTTTTTACACTACAATCATATTCTCATACCTGGCTAGCACATGTGTTTCTACATTACAATCATATTCTTATACATGCCTAGCACACACCTGTTTCTATACTACAATCATATTCTCATACCTGGCTAGCACATGTGTTTCTACACTACAACGATATTCTCATACCTGGCTAGCACACACGTGTTTCTACACTAGAATCATATTCTCATACCTGGCAAGCACACACGTATTTATACAGTACAATCATATTCTCATACCTAGCTAGCACTGTGTGTTTCTACACTAGAATATTATTCTTATACATGGCTAACACATGTGTTTCTACACTAGAATCATATTCTTATACATGGCTAGCACACATGTTTCTGCACTACAGTCATATTCTTATACATGGCTAGCACACATGTGATTCTACACTAGAATCATATTCTCATACCTGGCTAGTACACATGTTTCTACACTAGAATCATATTCTCATACCTGGCTAGCACACATATTTCTGCACTAAAATCATATTCTCAGGCCTGGTTAGCACATGTGTTTCTACACTAGAATCATATTTTCATACCTGGCTAGCACACGTGTTTTTGCACTAGAATCATATGCTCATACTTGACTGGCACATGTTTCTACACTGGAATCATATTCTTATACATGGCTAGCACATGTGTTTCAACACTGCAGTCATATTCTCATACCTGGTTAGCACATGTGTTTCTGCACTAGAATCATATTCTTATACATGCCTAGCACACATGTGTTTCTACACTACAATCATATTCTCATACTGGCTAGCACATGTGTTTCTACACTACAATCATATTCTCATACCTGACTAGCACACACGCATTTCTACACTACAATCATATTCTTATACATGGCTATCACACATGTGCTTCTACACTAGAATCATATTCTCATACCTGGCTAGCACACATGTTTCTACACTAGAATCATATTCTCATACCTGACTAGCACACATATTTCTGCACTAGAATCATATTCTCAGGCCTGGTTAGCCCATGTGTTTCTACATACACTTGAATCATATGCTCATACCTGACTGGCACATGTTTTCTACACTGGAATCATATTCTTATACATGGTTAGTACATGTGTGTTTTTACACTACAATCATATTCTCATACCTGGCTAGCACATGTGTTTCTACATTACAATCATATTCTTATACATGCCTAGCACACACCTGTTTCTATACTACAATCATATTCTCATACCTGGCTAGCACATGTGTTTCTACACTACAACGATATTCTCATACCTGGCTAGCACACACGTGTTTCTACACTAGAATCATATTCTCATACCTGGCAAGCACACACGTATTTATACAGTACAATCATATTCTCATACCTAGCTAGCGCTGTGTGTTTCTACACTAGAATATTATTCTTATACATGGCTAACACATGTGTTTCTACACTAGAATCATATTCTTATACATGGCTAGCACACATGTTTCTGCACTACAGTCATATTCTTATACATGGCTAGCACACATGTGATTCTACACTAGAATCATATTCTCATACCTGGCTAGTACACATGTTTCTACACTAGAATCATATTCTCATACCTGACTAGCACACATATTTCTGCACTAGAATCATATTCTCAGGCCTGGTTAGCCCATGTGTTTCTACATACACTTGAATCATATGCTCATACCTGACTGGCACATGTTTTCTACACTGGAATCATATTCTTATACATGGTTAGTACATGTGTGTTTTTACACTACAATCATATTCTCATACCTGGCTAGCACATGTGTTTCTACATTACAATCATATTCTTATACATGCCTAGCACACACCTGTTTCTATACTACAATCATATTCTCATACCTGGCTAGCACATGTGTTTCTACACTACAACGATATTCTCATACCTGGCTAGCACACACGTGTTTCTACACTAGAATCATATTCTCATACCTGGCAAGCACACACGTATTTATACAGTACAATCATATTCTCATACCTAGCTAGCACTGTGTGTTTCTACACTAGAATATTATTCTTATACATGGCTAACACATGTGTTTCTACACTAGAATCATATTCTTATACATGGCTAGCACACATGTTTCTGCACTACAGTCATATTCTTATACATGGCTAGCACACATGTGATTCTACACTAGAATCATATTCTCATACCTGGCTAGTACACATGTTTCTACACTAGAATCATATTCTCATACCTGACTAGCACACATATTTCTGCACTAGAATCATATTCTCAGGCCTGGTTAGCCCATGTGTTTCTACATACACTTGAATCATATGCTCATACCTGACTGGCACATGTTTTCTACACTGGAATCATATTCTTATACATGGTTAGTACATGTGTGTTTTTACACTACAATCATATTCTCATACCTGGCTAGCACATGTGTTTCTACATTACAATCATATTCTTATACATGCCTAGCACACACCTGTTTCTATACTACAATCATATTCTCATACCTGGCTAGCACATGTGTTTCTACACTACAACGATATTCTCATACCTGGCTAGCACACACGTGTTTCTACACTAGAATCATATTCTCATACCTGGCAAGCACACACGTATTTATACAGTACAATCATATTCTCATACCTAGCTAGCACTGTGTGTTTCTACACTAGAATATTATTCTTATACATGGCTAACACATGTGTTTCTACACTAGAATCATATTCTTATACATGGCTAGCACACATGTTTCTGCACTACAGTCATATTCTTATACATGGCTAGCACACATGTGATTCTACACTAGAATCATATTCTCATACCTGGCTAGTACACATGTTTCTACACTAGAATCATATTCTCATACCTGGCTAGCACACATATTTCTGCACTAAAATCATATTCTCAGGCCTGGTTAGCACATGTGTTTCTACACTAGAATCATATTTTCATACCTGGCTAGCACACATGTTTTTGCACTAGAATCATATGCTCATACTTGACTGGCACATGTTTCTACACTGGAATCATATTCTTATACATGGCTAGCACATGTGTTTCAACACTGCAGTCATATTCTCATACCTGGTTAGCACATGTGTTTCTGCACTAGAATCATATTCTTATACATGCCTAGCACACACGTGTTTCTACACTACAATCATATTCTCATACTGGCTAGCACATGTGTTTCTACACTACAATCATATTCTCATACCTGACTAGCACACACGCATTTCTACACTACAATCATATTCTTATACATGGCTATCACACATGTGCTTCTACACTATAATCATATTCTCATACCTGGCTAGTACACATGCATTTCTACACTAGAATCATATTCTCATATCTGGCTAGCACACATGTTTCTACACTAGAATCATATTCTCATACCTGGCTAGCACACACGCATTTCTACACTAGAATCATATTCTCATACCTGGCTAGCACACATGTTTCTATACTTGAATCATATTCTCATACCTGGCTAGCACACACGTGTCTCTACACTAGAATCATATTCTCATACCTGGCTAGCACACATGTTTCTACACTTGAATCATATCCTCATACATGACTAGCAGATGTGTTTCTACACTAGAATCATATTTTCAGACCTGGCTAGCACATGTGTTTCTACACTAGAATCATATTCTCATATCTGGCTAACACACGTGTTTCTACACTAGAATCATATTCTCATACCTGGCTAGCACACACGTGTCTCTACACTAGAATCATATTCTCATACCTGACTAGCACATGTTTCTACACTAGAATCATATTCTCATATCTGGCTAGCACACGTGTTTCTACACTAGAATCATATTCTCATACCTGGCTAGCACACGTGTTTCTACACTATAATCATATTCTTATACCTGACTAGCACACGTGTCTCTACACTAGAATCATATTCTCATACATGGCTAGCACACGTTTCTACACTTGAATCATATCCTCATACCTGGCTAGCATGTGTGTTTCTACACTAGAATCATACCCTCATACCTGACTAGCACACGTGTTTCTACACTAGAATCATATTTTCATACCTGGCTAGCACACACGTGTCTCTACACTAGAATCATATTCCCATACCTGGCTAGCACTCATGTGTTTGTACACTAGAATCATATTCTCATACCTGGCTAGCACTCATGTGCTTGTACACTAGAATCATATTCTCATACCTGGCTAGCACACCTGTTTCTACACTAGAATCGTATTCCCAGACCTGGCTAGCAGGCAGAGTGGTCTAAGGCACTCGCCTTTACTGATCACTGCCATCTCACCTCTGTCCGTGTAGGTTCTAGTCTTGGGCTCGGCCAATGTGATTATGTGAGAAAGCTTGCCAGTAGCTTCCCATGAGTCGGTGGTTCTTCCTGGGATTTTCTGTATTGCCTATCATGTGCTGAAAAATGGCATTAAAACCATAAACCCCAAACCAGACCTGGCTAGCACACATGTATTTCTACACTGGAATCATATTCTTATACCTGACTAGCACACACGTGTTTCTACACTAGAATCGTATTCTCATACCCGGCTAGCACACATATTTCTAGACTAGAATCATTACCGTGTTTATATAACATGAAATTATGCATTCTTGACACAGCACTGTAAATAAAGAGGGAAAAACATGGAGATAAAAGATGGATGTTCAAATTGCTTTCACTTTTCCTTCTACACTGAGAATGTCTGATGACTTTTTGCAAGAACTTATTCTTTTATTGGCAACTTGTAGTTATCATACAAGATGCTCAGTGTTTACAAAGAAAGTGCACTTGTCACATGATCAACTGATTTTAGTCTGGTACCCTTTCAAGTACATTATGTAATCTATGAGAGAGAAGACACAATGGCTAATATACCATTTTTACTTTCTGGTGACTGGATGTCATGCTGACTTCAGCTGAATAATACTGTGCTTCTCAGCAGTTAGCTTTTGTCATTTTGATAATTATTGGTGGTAATAATAGACAGTATTTATTAAAGTGACAAAACGTAGCATGTAAGGAACACACAGCAGTTAGGATAATCAGAATACTTACCTGTTTGCATGGATTAAAACTACTTTATTGGCATGTTGGAACAAATGTCAAGTGTGTTGAAATTAGAAATCAACAAATAATAGAGATTTCTGTCTGTAAACACCATTATGTGGCTGCTCATGAGGGATAAGTTTTGACAGTTTTTGCACTAATATGCCAGTGGCTGGCCACATTAGAGGGGTGTCCATCCTAGAGAGGTACTTTTAAACACAAACTTGTCTGTGTCATGGGATTATGGCTGTATAAAGCAGGTGGCCTCTGGTCAGAGGGGCTGTTCAAGAGGAGGACCACTGTATGGATGAAAATGTGTCTAACAAAACCTTGAAATTTGATATTCATAATAAAACATAATTTTGCCATAATTAGCATGTTCTATATTAGACAGGTTATTATTGAAAAATTGGCTGCAGTTTGTTTTATGCTAGTTTACTGTATTTTTCAGAATAGCAATCCAAGGGCTAGTTTGATGTTTTACTGGGAACCACTGAAAAAATCAGTAAGTTACAAAGGTTTCAACATATATATTGGGTTTTATTAATGCCATTGTGGATGAAAAGGAGACAGATTAATTTATAAACATGGATTTATAATGCAGGTCACATAAACTCAGCTTTTCTGCAACTTTTTGAAAGGTACACATTTATACCAGCTTCCAAGATTACCAGCTTCCAAGATTTGGGTGTACAACTGTTAATGCACCCTTGCAATTGGCTGAATCAGTACATGCATAAGCCCAAAATAGCCTATGTTGTGCATCATTGCACTCATGTATTTTAAAACCTGTCTGTATTAGCAGCCTTCTCATTGTCTTTTGAAGTAGCTGGCTCAAAATTGAATTTAGAAGGCCAAGTCAGTGCAACAATATAACAAAAAATGTTACAATGTTGTAAAAGTAGACATCTCAGCTGCAAAAGTATATGGTAATTGAGCCAGCAGCCAATTGATAATTAGAAGTCTATATCTATTAGGAACCAAGAAGTTTTACACAACACCTGCATTTACTTGCAATATTTATATGCCTTCAGTTATCACTATAATACATATTGCAGTGTTTGCACAATTTTGAAAAGTGCTTAAAGTTTGGTGCTTACCTTAAAAGTCCTTGAATCTGAGGTCGGTTCAAAAAGTATTTGAAATGTGCTTTAAAATGCTCAGTAGTCCTCGAAAACAGCTGGATTTTTTCAAAACAAAAACATTTCATTGGAAAACATTATTTCAGTGATATAAATATCAAGAAAAAGTAAAGATCCATTAAAAAGTAAGAAACTCAATCTCGCTGGAGTTGAACTTTCATGTTGGGTCACATATATTCAGTAAAAGATGTCCATGTTGGATGACATATCTGCTTATTAATATTACACTGCCTCATTTGAGATTTTAACCACCTCACGATGTTTAAATGAATGGATGCTGTGTCAACTGAGCCATTAAGGCCAATACAAAAAGTCAGTCTAGCACTTTGCAATGGGAAGTGTATTTTCAAATGTGATTGCCATATGTGCTGTATATGGGAAGTGTATTTTCAAATGTGATTGCCATATGTGCTGTATATGGGAAGCGTATTTTCAGATGTGATTGCCATATGTGCTGTATATGGGAAGTGTATTTTCAAATGTGATTGCCATATGTGCTGTATATGGGAAGTGTATTTTTAAATGTGATTGCCACAAGTGCTGTATATGGGAAGTGTATTTTCAGATGTGATTGCCACAAGTGCTGTATATGGGAAGTGTATTTTCAAATGTGATTGCCACAAGTGCTGTGTATGAGTAAGGGAACTAAATTATAAAGAGCTATGTGCTTTTTCTTTTTTCCATAGGAAATTGACATTGGATCAGTGAGTGGAAAGAATGAAAAGCACAAAGGAATGAAATATTGACAATAGGAAATTCATTAAATTTAGAAGAGTTTTTGCTTGAGCATGAAAAACTCAAGAATGAGTCAGAAACTGTAGCAAATTAGACTTAAATCCCAAAATAATGTAAATAAGATTATTACACCCATTGCTCCCACACCCCAAGTCCACTTGACTACAGAGTCTTCATCTATGCCAACTTCAACAAAACAGTATTTAAAAGTTATTGTCTAAGAATTAAATACATAAATAGGAAGTATTGTGCATACTACATAAATAAACATTCTTTCTAAGTGTACATGAAATTATAGTGCTTGAAAATTTAATTTTTCTTCTAAAAAAGCAGCTTCAGTTTTCTGATGAAATGTCTGCATGTGTTCATATTCATCCCTGTGCTTTCAAAAAAGCATGGAAATGTTGTGATACAGTCCATCTGTCCACATGTTTGTATGATTGTGCATGTGTAATACAGTCCCTCTGTCCACATGTTTGTATAATTGTGCATATGTAATACATGTTTGTATGGTTGTGCATGTGTAATAGGGTCTGTCTGTCCACATGTTTGTATGATTGTGAGTGTGTAATACAGTCTCTCTGTCCATATGTTTATATGATTGTGCATATGTAATACATGTTTGTATGATTGTACATGTGTAATACAATCCCTCTGTCCACATGCTTGTATAATTGTACATGTGTAATACAGTCCATCTGTCCACATGTTTGTATGATTGTACGTGTGTAATACAGTCCCTCTGTCCACATGTTTGTATAATTTTACATGTGTAATACATGTTTGTATGGTTGTGCATGTGTAATACGGTACATCTGTCTGCATGTTTGTATGGTTGTGCATGTGTAATACGGTCCATCTGTCCACATGTTTGTATGGTTGTGCATGTGTAATACGGTCCATCTGTCCACATGTTTGTATGGTTGTGCATGTGTAATATGGTCCATCTGTCCACATGTTTGTATGATTGTGCATGTGTAATACAGTCCATCTGGCCACATGTTTGTATGATTGTACATGTGTAATACATTTTTGTATGGTTGTGCATGTGTAATACGGTCCATCTGTCCACATGTTTGTATGGTTGTGCATGTGTAATATGGTCCATCTGTCCACATGTTTGTATGATTGTGCATGTGTCATACATGTTTGTATGGTTGTGCATGTGTAATACGGTCCATCTGTCCAAGAGTTTGCATGATTGCTTGTGTAATACAGTCTCTCTCTCCACATGTTTGTATGATTGTCCATGTGTAATACATGTTTGTATGATTGTGCATGTGTAATACAGTCCCTCTGTCCAAGAGTTTGTATGATTGCGTGTATCATACAGTCTCTCTCTCCACATGTTTGTATGATTGTGCATGTGTAATACATGTTTGTATGATTGTGCATGTGTAATACAGTCCCTCTGTCCAAGAGTTTGTATAATTGCGTGTGTAATACAGTCTCTCTCTCCACATGTTTTTATGATTGTGCATGTGTCATACATGTTTGTATGGTTGTGCATGTGTAATACATGTTTGTATGGTTGTGCATGTGTAATACATGTTTGTATGGTTGTGCATGTGTAATACATGTTTATATGGTTGTGCACGTGTAATACATGTTTGTATGGTTGTGCATGTGTAATACATGTGTATATGGTTATGCATGTGTAATACATGTTTGTATGGTTGTGCATGTGTAATACATGTTTATATGGTTGTGCATGTGTAATACATGTTTGTATGGTTGTGCATGTGTAATACATGTTTGTATGGTTGTGTATGTGTAATACATGTTTGTATGGTTGTGCATGTGTAATACATGTTTGTATAATTGTACATGTGTAATACATGTTTGTATGTTTGTGCATGTGTAATACAGTCTCTCTCTCCACATGTTTGTATGGTTGTGCATGTGTAATACAGTCTCTCTCTCCACATGTTTGTATGATTGTGCATGTGTCATACATGTTTGTATGGTTGTGCATGTGTAATACATGTTTGTATGGTTGTGCGTGTGTAATACAGTCTCTCCACATGTTTGTATGATTGTGCATGTGTAATGCATGTTTGTATGATTGTGCATGTGTCATACATGTTTGTATGGTTGTGCATGTGTAATACATGTTTGTATGGTTGTGCGTGTGTAATACAGTCTCTCTCCACATGTTTGTATGATTGTGCATGTGTCATACATGTTTGTATGATTGTGCATGTGTCATACATGTTTGTATGGTTGTGCATGTGTAATACATGTTTGTATGATTGTGCATGTGTAATACAGTCCCTCTGTCCAAGAGTTTGTATGGTTGCTTGTGTAATACAGTCTCTCTCTCCACATGTTTGTATGATTGTGCATGTGTAATACAGTCCTTCTCTCCAAGAGTTTGTATGATTGTGCATGTGTAATACAGTCCCTCTGTCCAAGAGTTTGTATGATTGCTTGTGTAATACAGTCTCTCTCTCCACATGTTTGTATTGTTGTGCATGTGTAATACAGTCCCTCTGTCCACATGGATTATAACTTGAAAACTATTAAGGTCCCCACCCTATAACCAAGTACATACTTGCTGGGCATAAAAAGACATATGCATATACCCAACTGACATTGCTACTGGGGCAGACGTTAGCCTTAGGGACCAGCCCAAGAGCCACAAACTTAGGGGTGGAGATTGAATCAGAGAAGTGTGAGGATACATTTTTTTTAAACACATAATTTTAATTTTGTTTTGCCTTAATGAGCCTGTATTGGCACTAGAATTTTCCAAGTAGTTAACAGATTTTTTCCTAGAAAAATAGATATGTTTGTATGATTATTGTTGTTACAGAAAAGGACTGCACTTTTGAATTTCCTGTTCCTGATCTTGCTCTCATTAAACTTAAGTTTTGACTCCTTAAATAACTAATAGTGGTTTTTTTTTTTTTTTTTTTAATTTTTTTTATGGAATATTTCTTTACAGAATAATAAATATTTTATTTAATACTGTATGGAGTATGTCTGGAAGTAAGATGCTAAAGACATAGAGTTCATGTATCATTTATACAAACTTGAAATTACAGTCTTGTGACCAAAAGGGTATGAAGATTTCAGTAACAGTGGTATTTGACTAAGCCCACTGTTTTCTCACTTTCATTAGTACATGTGGAGGTATAGATATAACTTTGATGGCAGTACCATCAACACTAAAGTTTTGTGTCAAAATTTTTTTGGATTTGAGAAGTTTTAGGTTCACTGAGGTTTTTGCAGATGTGAAAAAAGTCTTTTTCTAAGCACTTATGTGATGAGAGAGAGAGAATGTAATTATGAGAGCATCATTGTCAATATTTGTAAGAGTGCACAAAATTAAGAAAGGTGTTATTTATTTTTTAAATACATGTATTTAATGAAGAATTAGCTGAACAATATATGTTCCTTCCAAAAATCACATCCTGTCACATGTATAAATACAGTTGTGCCACAAAGAAATACAGTCATCCTCACAAGTATAAATACAGTTGTTCCACATAGAAATACAGTCCTTGTCACAAAAAACATCTGAGGAATGAGATACTTTTATAACTTTACTATAAGTCCATTAGAATTATGAATGATACTCTTGAATGTTTAAATACTCCATATAATTCATAATGTTCACAGTTCAAGAGCCTGTTTTGAAGAAGGCATGGAGCATTGGCTGTTTTTTCTTACATCTTTAACTAATGTGGCTTGTGTTAATGACTCCATTTCTTGTGCCGTAGTCAAATAATGCTCATTCTTAGCAATCGCAAAGTTTTTTAAATCTATGTATAAGATCTAAAACTTCAGAGAATATCATATCACTGCCAGGTGGCTCAGAACATACATTCTCATCATCATATTCATCACTTTCATCATCTGCCTGATTGCTTTTATGAAACGGCAACACAAGTTCACTCTCCCAGTTATAGTAAAAATTATCCTCAACTGGAAAATCATTGTCTGAATTATATAGGCATTCAGGGTCAATGTCCAGTGATAATTCATGAGCCAGTCAAGCCAAGGGAACATCGTCCTCATCATCATCCTCATAGACGTTATCATTGTCCACATTAATAGGGAAGCTGGCAACTTTAAAGCACTTCTTGATTGTACCAAGCGTCATCTCTGACTAGGCTTTTGAAATCCAGTGGATAGCATCCAACATAGTGATTTGTTTACAAAGTTCACTAACACTGTCCGCAAAATCAATCTTAGCCACAAGACAACACAGCAGATGTTTCCGATATCCAGCAGCTCAAGGCATGAATCAAATGTGAGGCCACATGCCTGGTTAATAAAGCCCTGATATTTAATTAAAAAAACAAGCAAATAATGTTCTATTGAGCATGTATATAAATGAATAGCATCAGTCACGGATAATAAGCAGATAAACATAGTCTTTCTTAAATGTGATACCTACAAGCATTTAGTTATTAACAATTTGCCTTAAAAGCTGGCTCTTTTGTATGGTGCAAAGACTTAAGCTTTGCCTATTGTCAACCCTAATCTGTGTCAGCGCACATGTCAAGTATTGTTTTAACCTCACGTGCACTTGGGATATTTTTGGATCTTTGTCTCACAGATCAGCCCACTACAGTACTTGCTGAATGTAATTAATCTGTTCCAGTGTGTGTCAGGAATTAAGCAGCTAAAATATATTTCCAAGTTTTGAATAAAGTTTCAGTTTTATGGTGGTTTTTTTAGGTGTAAATTTGAACTTCAGAATCAAAATTTGTTTCTATATTTGGAGTTGAGGGGTTTCGGTTTTTTGTGGAAAAAATGATATTAAAAAAGGAAAAATTTAGGACTAAAAAATTTTTTTGGGTCTTGAGCAGATTCCGGTATACTGAGGTTTCACTTTTTACGAGTTTCATTGTACTACAGTTTTTATGTTAAAGGTTTTGCGTGAAAATTAATGTTTTGTGTTATAGTTTGTGTTGGAATATTAATGTTCTGTGTTAAAGGTTTTGCAAGTCAGATGCAGCAGAAGTATATGATAACCAGGTGTACAGATGGAGATGCTTTGCTCTACAAAACTATTATAATGACACATTTTAATGCCATACAAAGACAGCATCTTCAAGACCAATAAAAATGTACACATCTTGACTTGTTTGGAATGGCAAGGAGATCAGTCAACATAGACTAAACTCGATTTTACTAGTACCTTCTGCCTGTCAGAAGTGACAGACAGTTATCTTATGGTCAGCTAATACAGCTGTCTTTTTCTGTCATGTGACTTGATGTTAATGATACTCTTCCATATAGGGAGGTTGCCATGGTAGCTCATTTGATACAGTGTCAGACTCTTAATCATGGGTTCTGTACCTGCCCAGTTGAGCCCAGGTCAGCTGTCCCAGTGTGGTCTTGACAAAGGCACTTAGCTCCCCCTATCTATGCATGATATAGGCAGTAATGTGTTAATAGTGTCCTTAAAGCCAGCAAAAACAAAACAAGACAATCCATATTGGGATCATACGTCTTGTTTCTGATATAAATCTTGAATCCCAAGAGAGTCATTGAAGCCCGAGTCTGAATGGCAACGGTTTCAAAATATCCAAGGGATTTAGCAAAAATGATGCATGAAATCTAATGTTGATGAATCGATATAGTCACATTCATACACCTCATCTATCAATGCTGTACATGCATTTTTATTCAAGAATTGGGGATAAATTGTTTTTTCCCTTGATTGTCTGCTATAAACAGGTTTTACTTTAGACAGTTTACTATATTGCTTGGTTTAGAAGTTGCCTTTTTTGTTGTTGTTGGTGGCTATCTGATGAGCATTCACTTTCCTCAACTTCAGAGATAACTACATACTACTGTGACTGTATGCATTCAGAGATAACTTCATACTGCTGTGACTGTATGCATTCAGAGATAACTTCATACTACTGTGACTGTATGCATTCAGAGATAACTACATACTACTGTGACTATGCATTCAGAGATAACTACATACTACTGTGACTGTATGCATTCAGAGATAACTACATACTACTGTGACTGTATGCATTCATAGATAACTACATACTACTGTGACTGTATGCATTCAGAGATAACTACATACAGTACTACTGTGACTGTATGCATTCAGAGATAACTACATACAGTACTACTGTGACTGTATGCATTCAGGAGTAATAACTTAAAATTCTGTAAAATGTTTTCCACAAATGAAATACTGTTTCATTGGATTTCAGGTTAGAATAGAAGGGACAGTGGAGCAACTTTCAGAGGAAAAGAGCATTGAATATTTCAGTGTCAGGCCCAAAGACAGTCAGCTGGGGGCTATGGCCAGTAATCAGAGTTCTGTCATATCAGGAAGAGATGTAAGATTATATACTCTATATAATAGGTTATTTTTGTGGAGGTTTTATTTTCACTGTGTTTACTTGACATCATTCTTCTGCTGAATTAAAACGTCCATGACAATGTCATAAAATGTTGAATAATGATAATATAAATAACAAGAATAATGTCTGACAGACAGTAAAATGCTCCAAAAACATCACTAGATGCCAAGTGTTACATTTTATCACCATAAAAATAATTCACAATATTTTATTTACTTGGGAAAATTTGCTAATAAATTTTAACTTTTGCGATAAATAATAAAATAATTATACCACTTTGCCCTCTTCTTCATTTGCTTTCTTATTTACTTTTTAAAGTAATAAAATTTTATTATTTGTTTCCCTAGAAATTTTACTTCTGGCAAAAAGATCAAGTCTTTTCTTGTAATTGTTGTTGTGATTTTTTTTATGACTTTTGAGTGAATTGGAAAGAATGTTCCTCCACATGCTAACTTTCTGGCATGATGATGCCAAAGCTGTTTATATTATTTTTTTAAAACTTGAGAGGTTTCTTCTTACATTTCATAGATTCCACAAGTTTTCACTCCTCTTGAGCAATCTTTGATGAAGTTATGGCCCTTTTTCCAGTGTTGGTGTTTACTTATCACACAATTTTCAACATTTGACAAACTTCTTCATTAGAAACCCAGTTAAATTTTCACACACTGAATAAAATTTGATGTAGTTATGTCCTTTCACAGACCTGGTATTCAGTATAGAGTGAAACTTTGATACTAAAACAGACTTATGGTACTCAAGTATGCTTGTTTTATAAACAATACTAGTACACAGAGGTTTGGTTACTAAGAGATTGACCTTATTAGGACTACAATATGTCGCCAGTTGGGGGAGGGGCAGTCATGTTACACAGAGGCCCCTTTTAGGGAAGTTTCACTCTGTAAATATTACATTTGTGGTAGGTTGATATTGCATGTTATCATTCCAATAAAAGATATTATCAACCAAGGCAGTCTTTTATACACGGATGACAATACACAATATCATTCCAATAAAAGACATTATCAACCAAGGCAGTCTTTCGTACAAGGATGACAATACACAATATTTTTTTTAATATGGGTAACAGGATTTTCAAATTCTTATGAATCAGTTAGATATTATGAAATTTTCATCAGGTGGTGTAATAATTTAAAATGACACATTTATGACAGAAAAGATGGTACTTCTGTGAGGCATAAATGTTTTTAAAAAAATGTATAATTTGAATTTTCTGGTTTATCTTAATATTCAGTTGTCGTATATATTTCAAGTATAAAGTGAAATGAGAAACTGAAGTCTTCTTTATAATGCTTATTGAAAGGACTCACTACTTTATAGCTACTATCGCTGATATATCATAAAATGCTACTACATAACATACATACATATATATGATTATAAGGAAATATTACTGACTTCCTATTTATATGTGAAAAACCTAAATATAGGATTGGGTTCCATCCATCTATCTATCCATCATTCACAATGTTGTTTCCAGATAAAAACTTTAAAACCATTCCAGATATCTGTATGAAATTTGGTACACATATTAAACTAGTGGTCCATAAGCGTATTTTGAAATTCACAATTCTTAAGTTTCAATATTTTTTATGTTTTTTTTCTATATGTCTGCAGGAGCCACAGTGGCTCATTGGTTAAGGCATTGAACATGTTACTAGAATGGTATGTGTCATTCCTACCATTGGTTTGGTGACTGAGGTGTGTCCTTGGATCAGGTGTTCAGCTCTACTTGCCTCAGCATGCAGCGCTTTACAAATTTTATAACAGCTGACTGGAAAATTGAACTTGCCCTTTGGGGATTTGAGCTTGCCCAAAATATGACAACAAAATATCACAACTAAAGTAAAAATGTATGGTAAAATAAAATACAGGATGTTTTAAGGAAATCATGTTATATTTATTTTACAATATAGAGCTTTTGTTTTGTTTTTATGTTTGTTTGCATCTTAAAACCTTATGTCAATAATTAAAGTTATAAAAAAAGATGCATGTAAATAGTACATGTAGATATGTAGATGAGGGAAAAAAGGAAGGTTTATAATGCTGATATAGTTAGAAGAGCAAAGACAGACATATAAATGTATAAAAATAAATACATAGATAAGGGTTTTGGAAATAGTTAGATTTTTGAGAAAGAGAGAGATGTTTAGGTAAAAGACCTAAAACTAAAGTATTAAACAGCCAAGAATAGAACTTAATTTTAATCATGTTTTGATATATCATAATATTTTTTTCTTTATCTACATTTTCACTTAAAGTTCAGTTGATTCTGCAGTTTTTAGTATCCATCCAGTAAGAAAACAAGATAAAACAGAGTTCCTTACAGAAATATTCCAATATCAATTAATCACCCTTTGCTTTTTTTTCTGGGGAGTGTTGTGTCTACTCACTAGTCTGCTTCCGCTTCCACATCATACAATTTTCACCTTGAAATCATCGACACGCATCTAAACAATCTTTGACAAGCTGACTTTTGAGAATGATTTTAGAGCACTGTTTTATCCATTTAATTATTTGCCAAACAGTGTGTATCAATCAGGCACCTGCAATAATTACGTAAACAATAGATGATAAACACTGCTTGTGAATGCTCGATTTTCAGGTGGCTAATCATTAGAGATGAGTGCCTTTTATTTCCAAACACACCTGTCAAAGAAATCTCACAAGTTAGATTGTTAACAATTATCACCTAGTCACCTTGAAATTAGCAACATGCATCAAAACAATCTTTGACAAGCTAATTGCTTAGAGTCAGCATTCTCTGTACATTCAGAGTTCACAAACTGCCCATGGCTAGGTTAGGACTAGAGTTACCACCTGTTACATATTTTAAGGAACCATTCTGAATTGAATAGTAAAATGTAGCATTGCAGTATGTTAATTTCATTAGGGCTCACATATGTGTTTCATATTTTGGAGTTTGATAGATGGCGAATCCTGTCTACATATAAATATTACAATTAAAATATAACTGACAAGTTAAAATATAAATATTTATTTCCTATTTATCAAAACTTGCTTTAAAATAGTAACTATTCATATTATCATATCTGTATGAGAAAATGCAAGATTGACCTTGATATTGACTACAAGATGGAAATGACAGACTTTGAGAGTTTATCATGTGAAATAAAGGATCAATAGATGAAAGAAACTGCTGACAGTTATATAATCGAAGAATGTGGTACATATAAATGTGATATATATATACTGTGGCAAGATCACAGAGTATAAAACTTGATGATGATGTACCACCTGAGAAAATCTTGGATTTTTTGAGGGAATGCAGTTTAGATTTAAAAAATGTTGACCATATCTTTTAATGATTTTGCATGTGTTACTTTTATCTTTTACTTTTTTTTATCTATTTTACAGAATTTTACATTGTTATGTTATATATTTTATGTTGTACTTCATGTTTACGTTTATTTGGAATGGTTTTACCTTCCTAGAGTTTTTGTGCAATTCATTATTCCTTCTTTTTAACATTTTTCTTCAGTTGGCACCATATAGGCACTATTGTGCTGATGTGCTGTAAAGTACTACTACATACATACTGTTAAGAAATCATCATTCTTTTAATCAGTATCTTTAAGATTTTTCTATCTGTTTGTCCATCTCTCCATCCATTATACACACTTTCCTTTCTTGAATAAAAGCAAAGGCTGTTCAGGTACTGCCAGTGAAGCTTGATATACACATCAGATTTCTTGTCAAGATATTTCTTGGCTCTTTGGAATTCTTAAGTAAAAATTATATACAGAAAATATATGCTGACTCATACTTTTGTTGTTATATATGTACATGTCACCAAAAGTTAAATTACCAATAATGAATTTCAAATTAAACAAAGTCACACACTTGATGCCTATCATATGAACTTCCTATATATATGAAATCTTTGACAAATCCTTCTGTCTACAAATATGTATATATATATATATATATATATATATATATATATATATATATATATATATATATAGGCATAGGGATTATGTTTTTAAATAATTAACTGAAGTCTGATTACTTGAACTCAAATTAATGTTCACTAGTATTCACTTGTTTTGTCCCCTTGATCTTAGACACTCATGAGTTATTAACCATAATAGCTATACAAACTTGTATTATCTTATTAAGCATATTAGCTATATAAACTTGTATTACCTTCTGGGTTTTTTGACAGGCTTTGCTGTCTAGATACCAGGAACTTCAAGAAAAATATGCCCAGCAGGACTCGGTACCAAAACCCGATTACTGGTGAGACTCACTATAAGTACTTGTGTCTCGCCTGCAGAACATACAAGACACAATAATATAACTTTTCAGATGTAGTTGTTACCTGTTTCCTCTGCATCATTGTTGTTTTTTTTTTGTTTGGGGGGGGGATGGTTTTTTTTTTTTTTGTTTGGGGGGGGGTCTATAACTTTAATACTGAACTACTATTGCACATACAGTGATGAATTTTAGTTGGTTCATTCATCTTTGGGGTGCTAATCAAGATTGCAAATAGTAGGTTACAGAGACCTACATCTACTCTTTATTTACCAATGATTATGAGGACTTTTTGCAGTGGTCTCCATTTCTTCCATTACTTACATACAGTTTGCACATTCTGTCATCAAACAAAATGGATCTATTCAACTTGAGAAGTACTGCTTCCTTATACCAAAAGTATGCCACACAGAACTAATATGTTGTCATATTATAAAGTTACTCTGGCTATTGATTTGTGGATGTCTGTCCATCCATTCATCTGTCTATCCAGCATCAAGACTTTGTTAATACTCGTATTTAGCTAACTTTCTTCAAGACTCCAAGGGAGAAAGAGTGAGCAAGAGAGAGAGAGAGGGAGGGACATTTAGGGAAATCTGATAAAATTATTTGGCCATTAGAGGGACAATTATTACACTAATGTGTGTGTGTGTGTGTGTACGTGCATGCATGCCTGTGTGAATTTTAAAAAATCATTGATCCAAGTGTCAAAACATACCCATTGTAGTCAAGCGCTGGAGGCATACAGTTTTTGGCCCTTGGTTCATAACTCGGAATCTATTGGTACCTTATATACATTTACTGTTCATGATCAGATAAAATCAAGTTTGCAACTGACATTGGCCTATGAGTCAATCTTACTACAGCAAGTTAGTCCTGGGGAACATTTAGGGAGCGAGATGAAACAGGTGAGCATGGGGATGTGAGGGGTATTTGAAAAGTTGTGAATATTTTGTTATAACTTTTTTGTTTCTTTGAACCTGTCAATAAATGTAATGCCAATCAATAGACAAAATAATGTTCTATAAATTGATCTGCATCTGCATGTACAGCAGGCCAGACACCTATAGATATATGTATGTGACATAACATCGGTAAATGACCGTGATATAAAATTAAGCTACTGAGCAAAGAGCATACAGTGAAATTTGAGCGCACTTTGGTTACTCTCTGACTGGTATCAAGGCCAACTTGGATTAAGTTTAATTCTCTAATATCCTACAGTTTTGAGGTGGTTTCATCATTTTAAAGATGGTCACAAATCCATGGATGATGACCCATGTTCTGGAAGACCCTTGTCAGTGACTGGTGAGCAGGAATGTTTGCTGTGATGGAGCAAATGATGAAGATGCTTGATACACAGTGGAATATATTGAAAAATCATATGAAAATAAGAAAGGTTTGCACAAGATGGGTCCTGATTTTATTGAAAGCTGATTAAAAACAGACTCAGATGGAAATTGTTACAGATGATGAAACATGAATTTCTTTTTTGAACCAGACTGAAGAAAAAAAATAAAGTTTACATTGGGGAAAATGAGCAAAGATCAAAAAAAACAGTTCAACATAGTCAAACTGTCAAGAAAGTTTTGTCCACATTATTTTCACCTGTTCCTGCCACTGCTAGTGTCCCTAGACATCTTATGCCTCCAGAGTGTTGCCAAAAGTTGTGGAACACTCCTGAACCATCTGTTCGTGCTCCAGTACCCAAGTTATCCATCTACTCCATGACAATGCACCAGTGCATAAATCCGTCAGTGTCACATATTTCCTGAAGGAGCACAGCATCCAAACTTTGCTATATCCTCCATACAAACCTGTTTTTTATCACAGATTTCCTGAGGGGCAGACAATTGGAAAGTCACCATCTGGTTTGAGGTGCAGTTTTCCAGTGTATGAACAACATACATTGAAGGGAATACAAACTGGCATTTAATAATTGGATAATCAGACTAAGAATGTGTGTAGAGGTGTATGTGTAATATTAAGGGGATGCACCGACATATTGTTCACTACTAAGGATTTTGTTGTACAGTGCAATAATGTTCAGAACTTTTTAAATACCTCTCATGTGTCATGCAAATAGAGTCTAGTTTTATTTCTTAACTTGGTATACTAAAACACAGTTACTGTACCCTCATGCAACAGCATCTTTTTTTGGCCATCGTGTATGGTTGCTGTATTGGAATTAGTGACTAATGCCTTTCACTATTAAGTTGGGCAGTATTCACTAAATCAGGTTAAGCAGTAATACTCATGACCACAAATATTTCTGTTGCCCTGGAATGTAATAACTGCATGCTTACTATTGGCTGAATTCATTGTACTCCTAATATCTCTGTCTATGTTTTTCTTTTTCTTCAGACTCAGTGGATCAGCTTTATTGAAAAGATTGAATTTAGATTATAAGAGGGTTTCCAGTATCACTTTGGGATTTATGCTCAGAAAACTTCAAAAAGGGTCCAGTTACATGGTCAGCTGTAGGTAACCTACCCTCTGACATCCAGGGCTGGATCATTCATCAATCACTTGACAGCTCTCGGTAACCATGGATGCAAATTAGCTAGCTTAGCAACATCATGCACATTTGAGACAAACTGACTGACCCAGACCCCATTGCAATCATTCTACAGAAATATATAGTTCTAATATTGAAACTTGTGCAAGATCATTTACAGTGTAGTGTTGTTTTGAGTGATGTTATATGATGCAATGCAGGAACAAATAAAATGGTCTTTAATTTTATACAGTGTACCACAAACTCATCACAATACAACATGACAAGAAGCAAATGTAAAAACGAAGAATATTTTGCTTTTTATGATAAATATTGCACTCTACCACACTACTTTGTGCCTGAATGACCACATCATTGTAAACTGCTGAGTATTACATCATGATGAACTCACTGCATGCATGATGCTGCACTGCATCACACCACAACCATGTATCTCGGGCTTATTGCATCATCCTTTTTTTTTTCTTTATATTTTCAGGGGAGGCTATTTACTTAAGCCATTTGTGTATGAATTCTGGCAAGGGCAAACCAATAGGCTTCATGATCGACTGCGCTTCCGAAAATTAGGAAAAGGAGAAAACCTTGATGAATCAGTGATGCGCAGAGGAGAAGATGATTGGATCATTGAAAGGCTTTGTCCATGAATACCTATAGTTGAAATGTGTTCGAAAATTTTAAATTTGAGAAATGCAAAAATATATTAATTGTTTTGACTAAGCAAAACACATATGTATGTATAGATAAAACCTTATTTACAGTCTGCTTCAGTGTGTTACATCCAGTGGCTCATTTGATTTGCTCACATCTAAAATTGAAGAGAAGATCTGAGGAAGCAGATTTTGGCATCTAAATCAAACACCCCTCTTACTTGGATACAGTATTGCAAGATGGCAACCTTCACTACCACAGCTCTAAATCAAATACCCCTCAGACTTCAATGCAGTGTTACAAAATGGCAACCTCCACTACCACAGTTCTTAAACACCCCTCTGACATGGATGCAGTATTACTGTAGACACTTTTGTTGATGGTGATCAGTTACAAGAAAGATTTGTACATTTTTGCAATCTGACCAGGATTTTGCAATTTTATTATCAGCTAGTCTAGATTAGTTTGAGAGAGAACAAGTCTAAGTTTTCCAATTGCGCCAGCCTGTACATGGATGCTATGCGTTCTTTTCATTTTCAGCGTTCATCATCTGCTGGATATTTGTAAGAAGCAAAAGAACTGCTGGAAAGAGATGCTAAATCAGATTAATAAAAGAGACACCTTCCAAATTGAAAATTGAACTGAACACAGATTTCAAAGTTTACCAGTAGTTGTTGTTGTGCTGTAGGGTGTTAAACTTTGGTTTAGACAAATCAGATTTAGCTGACATCTGTTAGGAGCCCTTTGGAGGGTAATCCATCATCTGACCACGCCCCTCCATCATAAATTTGTATTCAGTATTTCTAGTAGTAAATGTTCCTTCAAATGGGGAAATATTATTCAGCTGTGTAAGAAAAGCCTTTTGATTCATTAGGATATTTTCAAGTAAGATTTATTTGAAGTCTAGTAAGTTTATAATGGTGTGGGGGAGGGTAGTGAGACAAGCCCCATTATCAGGAAACTGAGCATAAAAATTGAACTTAGAACCAATACTCCAGATTTCATAGTTATACTATGAATCTTTTTGTTTCATTGAAATTTTCTCAAATATGTAGAAATAATATTGATGTCATAATCTGGAAATGTTCAAGATTCAAATTTTACTCCAAGTAAAGTTATTCAGGGTCATTTTTTTAAAAAAATTGAACATGAATTTACTTAGAGATTAGGCCAGGTAGGCTACAGTTCTTCCCTGTGATTTTTAATGTAATATAGCCTTATGCTCTTGCCAACTGACTGTAGTACAACCAGTGCTGGAATCACAGAGTATATGCCATTCAATCACAATAAACCACATTCCACATCACCATGAGTGTAGAATTTTGGGATAATGGTCTTATATTTGAGGGTTTGATGACATTTTAAAGTGATTTTTCTGTTGCAGTTAGAGTTTTGCCAGCAATGTTTAAGCAGTGCTAGTTAAACAGATCTGTAAATGGCACTGGTAAAAATGCCTAACTGTCATGTGCATTTAAAACCCCATTAAAAACATTTGTTGAAAACTTGTCAAAAATGTAATTCTTTGTGGCACTATTTAACAAGGAGAGTCATGACCTTGCATTAGCATCAGTTGTGGAACTATGTAACAAGGAGTCATGACCTTATATTGGCATCAATGTTTCTGACAGTAAATCATGGAATTTTGAAAGCTTGTCAAACATGTAATTCTCTGACACTATGTAACTAGGAGGGTCATGACCTCACATTGGCACTATGTCACAAAAAGAGTCATGACCTTACATTGGCACTATGTAACATGGAGTTGTGACCTCACTTTGGCATTAACTGTGGCTCCATGTAGCATGGAGAGTCATGACCTCACATTGGATTAAACTGTGGCACAATGTAAAAAGTAGTCATGACCTCACATTGGCATCAGTGTTTCTGACAGTAAATCATGGATTTTTGAAAACTTATCTCAAATGTATTCTGTGGCACTATGTAACAAGGAGAGTAATGGCCTCACATTGGCACTATGTAACAAAGAGAGTAATGGCCTCACTTTGGCACTATGTAACAAGGAGAGTAATGGCCTCACATTGGCACTATGTAACAAGGAGAGTAATGGCCTCACATTGGCGCTATTTAACAAGGAGAGTAATTGCCTCACTTTGGCACTATGTAATGAGGAATCATGACCTTACATTGGCATCAACTGTGGCACTTAGTAACATGGAGAGTTATGACCTCACAGACATCAGTATTTTATGGAGTGGGATTACCACCATAATTCTATGCATGTATTTTCTATTCTTCACTGATGCAAATTGTAAATGGCTTCTTGCAAGTGCTACTTTCATAATTCTATCTATGTATTTTCTAATTTTCATGAATGCAAACTCTACATGGCAGCTTGCTAGTGCTGCTTTCCTTTTGCAATAACAACTATTTTCACTTTGTAACTTTGTATCTTGCAGTTTACAAACTCCTGATTTCGTTCTGCAGTTTGCTGTTTGTCAGTTATTACAAGTTTGTATATTCTATTTATATTACAAATTACATCATTCCAAATGCTGATTTCATTCTGCATTGTACAGATTTTGCCTTTACAACAATGTAAATTCAAAATTTTCTCTTAGTCCATGCATTATGACAGATCACAGTTTTTAAATCATCATTAGGATTTAGCAGCAAGCATGTTGCAAGTTAACATCACACAATTTAGCATAAAATAATGCCTCATTATGACAACAGATGGCGCTGTGACACAGCAATTTCCTACAAAATGACTACTCCCCAGACCCTAGCGACAGGAGATAAGACCAGGCAGGCTCTTTCACTATAAGATTTAACTTCACTGGATTATATTGCTGCAGGTAATGGCATATTAAGCTTCAGAAAGGGGATGGTCCGCAAGAAGGATAAAACAAATTAGATTTATAGAATTGTTCATTAAATACATTTATAGAATTGTTCATTAAACAATTTTCTATTTCGTACAGATAACTATGTTATTCATGAATTTGAGAATAAGACCTGTAAGAGGAAGAAACATGACTGATGTCGGTTTTTTTTCTTTCTTTTTTTTTTAAACATTAGTATGGGTAATGATCCTTAGTGGAAGAGGGGGTGAGGGTGAGTTGCACAATGCAGTGCCATTAAATTGTTGCAGAATTAGTCGATTGTGCAGATTAAAGATTTGCATGCCATCTGAGTGTTTAATTCTCTGATATTATTCCGTAAATCTGTTAGTAATTGAAGAACATGAAATGATAACAACAAAAACTGTTCATATTAAATATATTTAGTCCAATATATGATTCTAATTTTTTTTAAGTCGTAATTTGTTTATATGATATTTTCATTCACAATGATATCAGTTTAGAGTGTTTTAATAATTTAGAGTGATGCGGTGCAATTTCTGCATTTTGTATCAGTAAAGGCCCAATGTTGATACATATAAGTCAGAGCTAATAAAGTATAAGCAAATTGCAGATAATTGCACCTCAAGGTCATACTTTCTCTTCCTTGCAGAGATAGAGAGAGAGAGAGAGAGAGATAGATAGATAGAGAGAGAGAGAGAGTACATTGCTCAGGCGAGGAATCTGTTTATTCTCCCATCCCTACGAAATTATTAATTTTTACAATTAATCTGATTGCAGTTTACAGTGGCCGTTTTAATAGCTGAATTTAGAAGATTTGATAACCATTACTGAATGAAGTCTTAGCTTGGAATGTTTGCCCTAATAACAATTACAGCTTTGCATTTCACCTTCCTCTGTGTCACTAACAATCTCTGGAACTGTAAAGTTTTGGACTGTTAGCCAAAAAGCAAGAACTTTAGAATTTTTATACCTCCCATATCATACTAGTGAGGTTCTCAGGCTGTACCCAATAGTTGCGCTGGTGATTTGTCAACAAACTCCCCCAGCACAAATGAACTTCGAAATTTTGCCTTGTATCACATGGCATGGGTGTTATACATTTTCAAGCAAGTACTACCATGGAATGGCATACTTTTATCAGAGGTTTCTCTGTGCATGAATTCAGTTGTGCAATGATTAAGAAACCTTCATTCACGCCCTATGATATATATATATATATATATATATATATATATATATATATGTAAAATCTAAAAGTAATGTAAATATTCATGTTCTACAGGATTTCCATATATGTATGGCATGGATGATTGTGCATTACCCAGCAAGTATTGCCACTAGATTCCACACAAGAAATATCTCGCCTCCAATTCCAGTTTAATACAACAGCAAGAGGCGAATGGCCTGAAAGAAGGACATTGCATACAAAGCACATACTGTGTATGACATAGCCAAGCTACAAGAAAAGGTGTAGAATTTATTTCATAATAAAAGAAAATAAATCATAGGAGTATCAAATACATATGATTCTGATACAAAAAATTTCTTCACATTTAACTTTAAACTATTTCTTTCGTTTCAAATCATATGCATACATATATCTACCATGGAACAAAGGATAAGGTAAAGTCCATAATTTAAATGACTTAATCACTCAGCAGACAGAGAGAGAGAGAGAGATTCATAATTAAGCTAGTTTTCTTCAGTATAATAAAAACCACTAGCCAATTTCTGACCACAATTGTGAAATGTCTGAACAGAAACTAACGGCTACTTTATAAGCATGCAATACACTTTGATGTAAGTTATTGGCCCTAAGTACTATTTATCAGATAAGATGCAAGACGCGTAGATCTAATGTTAATAACTTCTGATTCTGCTTGCCCACAAAATTAATGCTGTAAAGCAATCTAACTTCATGTGGGGAGCAGTCTTTCTCTTGAGGCAAAACTTTAGAATTTTCTATTTAGAGCGACATCTGTTGTCATAATGCGATGCTAATACTGTAGTATTCCATTATGTCAACAGATGGCGATTCAAGTTAGACAATACAGAGAAAACTTGGAATTTACATTGTTGCAAGGCAAAATCTGTAGGAACGCAGAATGAACTTAGCAGTTGGAATGATAAAATTTGTAACGTATCAAGTTTGTAAATAGAGTATAGACTTGTAATAACTGACATAGCATTTGCCATACTGCAGAATGAAATCAGCAGTTGGCAAACTGCAAGATACAAAGTTACAAAGTGAAAATAGTCGTTAATGCAGAAGGAAAGTAGCACTTGCAAGTTGCCATGTAGAGTTTGCATTAATGAAAAATAGAAATTATGAAAGTAGCACAATAATAGAAAATACATGCATAGAATTATGCGGGAATCCCCCTCCATAGTATTTCTGAGAGTGAATCATGGATCTTTGAAAACTTGTCAAACATGTATTTCTCTCCCACTATGTAACAAGGACAATCATGACCTCACAGAGCCATTAACGTTTCTGACAGTATACCATGGTTTTTACTGTTGCAGATTTTGATAATGAACCAATCTGAAAATGATTACTTTCACAGTTGTTTAAGAACAGACAATAAAGTTCAATTGCATGGTATATTACAATGTAGACTTTCTGGACTCATACTGGGACATGAATCAATCTTGGGTCATTGGTCTTGCAGATATCTGATAAAACATAGATGCTGTGAATTAATTTTTTTTTCATATGTAACAATTTTCATGGTTTTGCAAAACATGAGAATTTCATAGGTGCTCAGATTCCTGGATTGGGGAAGGAATCCTATTGTTTCCACTGAAGAAATCCTATTGTTTCCACGGAAGGAATCCAATTGTTTACACAGATGGAATCCAATTGTTTCCACAGAAGGAATCCTATTGTTTCCACAGAAGGGGTCCTGTTGTTTCTACAGAAGGGGTCCTGTTGTTTCCACAGAAGGGGTCCTGTTGTTTCCACAGAAGGGGTCCTGTTGTTTCTATAGAAGGGGTCCTAATGTGTCCATAGATGGGTCCTATTGTTTGTCGAGTCTTTAAATTTGTAGTATGTAGCAACCATGCTATCCACAATTGGTACCCCATGCAAGAAATAGTTCACATTATGTGAAATGTCCAGATAGTTGATATATGACATGTTTTTTTTTACATTACTCATGTTGAGTGAAAAGTCATTTAATCAGGTCTGTAGCTAATCTTTAGCATTATGTCTAGTCCAGATAAATGATTTTGTGATATGTAAATAATGACCATTTTTACCTAAGAATGGCGAGACCTAAAGTACAAGTCATACAGGTCATGTAGGCATTCAGTACCGACTATTTCAGTAATGGGTGTCATTTTTTAGAATTTGATTACACATACTTTTAAATGGCAATTATTTGCTTAATTTGGATCCTCATACATCCATATTCCTTTGGAAGGTCATTGTTTACATGTCCTGAGAAATACATATGGCAAAAATCAATGTTAAAGTACGTGTGCATTTTTGGATGAGGTCAACTGAAAGGTGTGATCCAGTATAAACCGGATTGATGTCACAATGAAAGCTACATTTGTTGACAAAAAATGTGTACTACCCTGTTAGTTGTTGATTTGACCTGATATCCTCCTTTCTTGACCCAGTTAAGTACCTGACCACCATTGTAAAAGTCCATAGTGATAAATAATTTTTTTCTGGAAGATTTTTTATGACATTTAAGGTGCATAGCATTCAACAATCAGGATTGAATAGACTTTGCTTAAAGTATATTAGTATTAAATTTTAGAAACAATTAATATTTATTTTTAAGATGAGTAAATGCACCTACATGACCTCATTGATATACACTGTAATTACTGCTTTTCTGGTGTTAGTACTGGCAGTAATACCAACATTATGATTATATGTTAAAGTTTTTAAGTTGTATAACTTTTACATCAATGCTGTATGCAACAGAAACTGTGATATGATACTATTTTATGTCTAATATTTTTACCCCGATATGCTAGAACTTCTTTCTTGCCTACATTACTGACTATACAATATAATATAATGCAGAGATACAGGGAAGACACCACATTCTAAGGAACCCTGTGTAGATTACTGACTATACAATATAATATAATGAGATACAGGGAAGACACCACATTATAAGGAACCCTGTGTAGATTACTGACTATACAATATAATGCAGAGATACAAGGAAGACACCACATTCTAAGGAACCTTGTGTAGATTACTGACTATACAATATAATATAATGAGATACAGGGAAGACACCACATTCTAAGGAACCCTGTGAACATTACTGACTATACAATATAATATAATGCAGAGATACAAGGAAGACACCACATTCTAAGGAACCCTGTGTAGATTACTGACTATACAATATAATATAATGAGATACAGGGAAGACACTACATTCTAAGGAACCCTGTGTAGATTACTGACTATACAATATAATGCAGAGATACAAGGAAGACACCACATTCTAAGGAACCCTGTGTAGATTACTGACTATACAATATAATATAATGAGATACAAGGAAGACACCACATTCTAAGGAACCCTGTGTACATAACTGCTAAATTAAGAGCAAGTACAATCTTTCATGTATTCTGTGTAATAGTTGCTTTAAAAATTGTTGCATTTACCCAGCTAATAATCAAATTCTACCCAAATATGTAGCATATATACTTGTGCATTTGTTATAGTGCAATAGAGAGGGATGGACAAAGAAAGACTGAGCAAGACAAAAAACCTGGATTTGGTATAGAAACAAATTCCAGTGGATATTGTTTGTAAAAAGGAATAAAAGATATGTAAAACAAGGAACATAACAAATTATCGGAGTTGGGTTGTTTGATAAAAAGGCACATTTGTGAACAAATAGGAAGAATATATTATTGTTGTCTTAGATATATGTATGTATATTTAAGTAATTTTGTATCCAAGTTAAAAGAAGACACATTAGATTCAGAGTTAGAATGTGACATTGTAACAGGATGAAACCGGGTTGGGATTGGATTAGCGAAGACACCGAAAGCAATTGCGTTAATGAGATTATTTATAAATGCAACTTAACGATGAATGAATCTGATACCATTGAAACAAAAAGATACAAGGAAAATTATATAGTTCTCAACATGGAACCAATCAACAACAAGTGTCTTCAACGAGAAAATCAAATAATAATCAACAAATAGAACTTATAAACAATTGTGAACACTGTTCTATCGCAAACCAACGAATGAAAGTATATGATTGACACCCTAATACAAACAAGGTCTTATTTAGCAGCAAGGGTGACCAAAGCATGTGATTTATATACAACTGTGAATAATGTATTGTTAATCATTTATCCACAAGTTGGACGCATGTATTATGAACTTATCAATATATCACTCATTTAGCAATATTTGAATTATGAATTCATGAAGTTATCACTCATTTAGCGATATGGTAATATGAATCCCTGAATTTATCACTCATTTAGCAATATTCAAATATGAATTTATCACTCATTCAGCGATATTGAAATATACCAACTACAACATGGAACACACATATATATATATATATTGTGGCGTCCAGTTGACAACCAAGATGTATTTCCAGTTCCACCCACTCTAGTCAATGGTCAAGGAGCCACCACACATGGTCCGCCCCTCCCAGTCTGTTGAAGGATCCCTCAAGAGCCTTCTCATTCAACACAGACCGAATGGTCACGAAGCCTTGGTCCCTCACATCGAGAACACCAGTACTCTCTCCCATGCCAACGTCGCCAGACAGCAGCGTACAAGTCAAAAGGAACCCCACAGAGTTCTGCGACTGCACATCACCAATTCATACACAAAAGCAGCTCTACAGCTGAAGATTGCTCCCGTAAAGTGGTAAGCTTCCTGACAAGACTCGTCGTAATGTAATTTGACATAGAGAATTCGCTCTATAAGTACCCTAGCTGTGATAAATATGCACAGCTAGAGAACTCGAGGTACTTGGGTTTTCACTGCAGGCAATTTGCACATGCAGCATGGGTTGAATCGCGCTCAGTATTTTGAAATAACTAGAGCCGAAAAAATAAACCACCTTGGGTAACACTACGCTGCAACGAAACCCGAGTACATTTTCGTTCACATATATACAATGATATAAAGTATACACAATTCCGTGATAGACATGTCAGTTTTAAAATGTAGTTTCAAGTATTTTTTTTTAAAAACTATTACAAGGGATTTTATTTTAAAACCATAAGTCTTTTAAACAGAGGTCAAACAATATAAAGTTGACAGCAGGGTTTAAACAGTCTTGAAAAGTTATTGATATTTTGTGGTTACTCTAAAAAGTGCTTGAATTTCAAAGTAATTGCATTTCATTCAAACAGATTTCATTGGAAAATCTTAATTGACTGATATCAATATTAAGAAAAGAAACAAAGATATGTTAAAAAGGTAAGAAACTTGATCTTCCTGGAATTGTGTTTTCATATTGGGTCACTTATTAGCTCTACTGGTCATAGTCCAGAGAGTTTATTGGATGGTCCATTTTCAATCATCCATCTGTCCATTAGTTACGCCTCCAAAACTACTTGTAGGCTTGCCATGAAACTTTACATCCACATTCTTCTTTGGTCATAAATGAAAATGGTGCTGCTCTGACATTCAGTCTTGTTATCACTACTCCACAGGATGGTCAGATATACATGGGGTATTCACTAAAAGACTTCTTATGATAAATAGTTGGTCCGAAATGAAAATGGTACTGATCTGACATCCAGCATGACTGCCATGGAAGCCATTTTGAAAATGTCGTTGTTGCTACTCCTCATGAATTGATGGTCATATCAAGATGGAGTTTTCACAAAAGCCTTCTGATGATGTCTAGTTGGTCCTCAATGCTGATCTTACATCCAGTAAGGCTGTCATGGTGGTCATCTTGAAAATCTTGTTACTGCTGCAGAATATCGGAGATGGTTTCAACACTAAGCAGTTGAAAAGAAGAAATGGTCTTATCTTGGGTTCATGCAAAATACTTTTCGACCAGTAGAGCATCAGTTCCTTCAAGGGACTCGTGTATATTCAGTAAAACTTTTGGTTGGGTCACTTATGTGCTCCTTAGTATTCAGCATCATTTGGAATTGTAATCACCTCATGATATTTAAATGAATCATTAAGGCTAGTAAAAAAGTTTGTCAAACACTCTGTGAGGGAGAGTGTATTTTAAAACACGATTGCCATTAGCGCTATATATGGGTAAGGGTGCCAAGTGATAAACAAAAAGATATTTCTTGTGTTTATCAAAAAGAAATTGATATTAGATCAATGGGTGAAAGTGCTGAGAAGTGCCACTCCATGGCAAAAGTGAAGAGAAGAATTTAATATTGACAGTAGGAACTCAAGGGGTTAGGAACTCTGGCTGATTCCCAAATTGATGTACATGAGGTGATTACACCCCTTACACACAAGCCTCCTCATCTACAGTGCTGATTCCCAAATTGATGTACATGAGGTGATTACACCCCTTACACACAAGCCCCCTCATCTACAGTGACTTCACTGAGGCTTAGTTCAGCAAAAACTAGTTTAGTATGCTTGTTTAAGAATTAAGTACTTAAATCGGAACTTTCATGGACTCTACATACAATAATCAATATTTCTTCCTAAGTTGAGATGCAGTCAGCTATAGTGCTTATAAGTTAATTTGTTGTCCGTGAAAAGTGGTTGTATTTCCTGATGAAATATATCTGTGAACCATTGACTGTATATAGGTTGTATAAGACTGTGCTAACTGTGTAGATTTTATATATTAGAGTTTGTCCAGTTGGTATTCCTTCCTTATTTATACATAACCTTCTCTATCTATTTCCCCTGGAAACCCAGCTTCATTTTCTTCATGGCATTCCAAATTATATTCTGCATGAAAGTTTTTTAGTTTAAGATTTCTTTCAGTTACACCTTTCAAATAACTGTCAGAAACTCAAGGCATGGATGGCCAGATTGTAAATCAATTCTGGCTTATGGATTCCTGATATCCATCCATCCCATCTGGCATCAACACTTAGAATGGAGTTTGCATTTAGGTCATTTTTTCAGACACTATTTCTCACATGGTCTCATAAGTTGATGTTTAGATGACTGTGTCATTTTGAGTACTACACTTTTCAGTCAAAATTAGATCACTGTGGCCCTTATTTAAGGTCTAGTGACTTTGGTTAACCTTGGCATTAACTCATTTTCTCATGTACCATATTTTTCTGCATGTAAGTTGACGTGGAGTATAAGTTGAACTTGCTAATTTTATAAATTTTCCATCATTCATCCATATATAAGTTGATGTGGAGTATAAGACAAAGCCAGATCAACACCTTGGCTTCGTTTATTTGCAAGTAATTTGCAGTTTCATGAATACTAATGGTATCATTGTATGCTATTCCAGATTAAGTGGGAAATTGCAGTCACCGATGCTAACATGCTTTTTACCCAGGTTCATTTTCAGTGTACTTCGTCACTTAGAATTAAAGAGCCAAACTCGCCAAGTATGTCTGTGGTATACACTTTTAAGTGATACTGATTTATTTCAGCATGCGTAAATGCAAAATTTGATCCACATTTTAATTTTTGATATCTCTAGTCAATGTTTTGCATGATTTCAAATTCACAGACATATGGAGTTCACATTTACTTTAACACAGAGGTTAGTCATTCTCTGATTGGATACAGTGGTAAACACCTCCAGATAAATTACCAGTATTGTAATCAGTCATGTAAAGCAGAGGAAGACAAGATAGAGAGAAATGAAAAGAAAATTAATGATGGAGACAGAGAAACAGAGAAAAGTCATGTAAAAAATTCAATGCTTGTTTTATAATTCTTTAATACATCTATGAAATACTACAGGAAATTTACACAAATGAACAGTTTGTAATACATCTTTGAAATACTACAGGAAATTTACACAAATGAACAGTTTGTATTACATCTTTGAAATACTACAGGAAATTTACACAAATGAACAGTTTGTAATATATCTATGAAATACTACAGGAAATTTACACAGATGAACAGTTTGTAATACATCTATGAAATACTATAGGAAATTTACACAAATGAACAGTTTCATAATGCATATTCTTAAAACATGTTATCAATTATAATTGAAAGCACCTCGATGTTCTAATTTTATTACTGTTGCATGCTTTAATCAATACAAGAATGGGTAAGAGCTCACTTAATCGTCTCCAACATCAGTATCAGAATGAAAGATGGCAGCCAGCTCTGGCCTCAGAGAATTGGAAATGTTCTCGTTATCCTTGATCTCCACCTCATCCTCATCATCTGGCTTTTCGATCCTGCTGACAATTTCTGCTTTAATAAAGCTATTCACAATAGCCAACTCAGGCACACTGTCCTATGCATCCTTAACCCAATGTGCAACCAGGGTATGTGTAGCATGCCACATACATCCTGTGTTTGTGAAACTGTGCTCGCCTGCCATCATCCAGTTTTCTCACAACTTTTGAAGCTTAGCTTTAAAACGGCGATTAACAGAAATGGCTTATGGCTGTAATAACTTGGTCATACCACCAGCGATGATGCCTAGCGGTGTCTTTTTGGTTTCTACTGTCACCTTTGTCTCGTCACTGATGTGGGCATGCATAGAATCCATTATGAGGATAGACCTCTTAGTGAGGAAAAATCCACCGACTGGATGTAAGAACATCTGTCTGTTCACTTCCCCATCATGTCATTTTCCATCCATCCTTTGGGATTGACTTAAGTCATTATTCCACTGGGGAATTTCTCCTTTGACATTGTTTTTCTTTTAAAATTCAACATTGGTGACAACTTCCCACCATCGGCAGAACATGACAGAACTACAGTGAAACTCGACTTTTCATGACCTGTAGTCCTAATTGTAATACTCTTCTTTCCTTTAAGTTCAGCTGTTCTGTTCATTGGAATGTCGAATGTTAATGGCACTTCATCCATGTTTATCACGTTCTACATTTCCAAATCTGTCAGTCAGAATTTTGTCATGCACATATTCACAGAAATCATCCAATGTCTCCTAAAAGTCCACAGGTAGTTTCTGTGCCATAGTAGTGCATTGTCTTATACTAAGGCGCTTTCTTTGCATGAATCTAAAGCACCACGATGTACTGCCACTGAAACCTTAAATTCCTAAGTCATTTGTGATTTGCTTGGCCATGACTCAAAGTTGACCAGAGTTCATTCCACGAAATGCGGTGCATTGTGTCAAAACATATTCTTCTAACTTGTCCTCAGTGTTACTCCATCTTGCTTTGCAGCCATGATTTGGTTTCTTAGTTTTCTTGGTAGTGCATAATGCAACCTTAGCTTTACATCAATCCCTGACACATTTTTCACTTACACCATACTCTCACCATTCTCCTCTGCGAACTTAACAACTTCGAGCTTAAAAGATGCAGTGTAAAACTTAGATGGCTTGATGGGAGGCATTGTGAGACAAGTTGGTGGATTTTTTGGGGGATATTTATACAAATGATTAGGACTAAAAGAATTGATCAGAAAATGCCTAACTCATTAAAATGTACCAGTATTACAACAATGAAAACAGTGGCTAACATTCATTATTTACATCCAGAGAAGAGAGAAGCCATTATTTCTTGTGGTTCTCAATCCACTTGAGATCGTAAAACTGGTAATTGATTGGATTAATGCTAGAAAACAAAGGGGTACCAGCATTGCCTATTATCCAAAGCTAATATCGGGGTTTAAACAGTTAATCCATCAATTATAATCCAAGAGAGATGCTGAAAGATGAGTTTGTTAAGAATGATTACTGGTAATGTGTTGACATAACATTTTGCTGTAAGCTGAAATGCAAAACTAAAAATGAATCAGTGATGATCTACGAATAGTCTATCTCTATTCTGAATTTTAATCTACATTATGGGCATTCTTTAGTAATTATTTGACTTTTTGTGAATATATGATAATTATGTGCTTAATATTCAATATTTTAAAATTAATATGAATTAAATCCCTTTGTTGGTAAATCAAAAATATCAATGGACCTATGGCTAAAATGTGATCAGGCAGAATAAGGTATGGTAAAAAAAGATGAATAAAGCAAAATCCATTCATTATTGTTTTTTAATTATTTTTAGGAACAAATGATATGTTTTGCATAAGTACAGTACACTATAGAGTAAAGACCATAAGTACTATGCAGCCCGTGAATTGTGAAATCTTTAATTGTTTTCTTTTATTTCATGTTGGAGAAATCAGAAAATACAAGCACATACAAATGCATACAAAATAATAATAAAAATTATAATATAAAAGCAGTCATATTAGTTTATAACAATTTATTGACATGTTAATTGAACAAGAATTGGTACAGCTGTGTGATGTATTTTTGATTTTGCCAATTACATCTCAAAATCGTGGCATTACCGGTACTTAAAGCAATTTCAATGACATAATCCACATATAAGTTGATTCAGAGTATAAGACGAAACCCAGACTTCCAGGTAAAAGAGTATCAACTTATATGCTAAAAAATACAGTACTATTGCTTATGGAGTCACATAAGTTAGTTGTGCCATATGGAGAACTACAGTCAGTGAAAACCAGATCACTTGATCTATATTTTTAATGATTCAGTGATTGGTGTTTACCTTTGGGTTGAGCTGAGTTTCTCAAGGTTCGAGTTTGCATTTTAATAATGTTCTCAGACACTTTTACCCATAAAGTCACATAAGTTAGTATTAAGATGTGTCATTTTGAGTACAACACATTTAAGTGAAAGTTAGATCACTGTGAACTGTATTTCATGGTCCAGTTATTTTGGTTATCCTTTGTATTTAACTCATTTTCTCATGCACTATTGCTTAAGGAGTAATATAACTTGGTATGTAATTGTGTCATAAGGAGAACTACAGCCATCAGTGAAAACTAGATCACAGTCACCTACATTTTGAATGACTGATTTGTCCTTACACTTGGGTTGAGCTCAGTTTATCTAGGTTAGTATTTGGATTTTGGTCATTTTCTCAGACACTTTTACATATACAGTCAAATAAGTTGATATTTAGATGTGTCATTTTGAGTACTACACCATTACATGAAAATTTGGTCATCATGACCTATATTTCATGAACCACTAATTTTGTGTAACCTTTACATTTAGATCATTTTTACAGGCACTATTGCTTCTGGAGTCATAACTTGGTGTGTAATTGCATTATGAGGAATATTGCAACCATCAATGAAAACTAGGTCACTGTGACCTATATTTTTTGGTTCACTGATTTGTACTTACCTTTGTGTACAGCTCAATTTCTCAAGATTACGGTTTTCTTTTAGATCATTTTCTAAGACACTGTTGCTCATCGAGTCACATAAGTTGTTAGATGTGTCATTCAGAGTACTACACCTTTCAGTAAAAATTAGATTACTGTGACCTACAATGAACAGTCAGTGATATTGGTTAATCTTTGTGTTAAACTCATTTTCTTGTTAACTATTGCTTGTGGATTCACATAACCTGATATGTAATTGTGTCATAATAAGAACTACATCCATCATAATAAGAACTACATCCATCAGTGAAAACTAGATTTTGTGACCTATAGTTGTATAATCAGTGATTTTTATTTATCAGTGAGTTGAACTCAGTTTTGAGTCAGATGAGTTGGTATTGAGATGTGTCATTTGGAGTACTACAATTTCAGTGAAAATTGGGTCACTTTGACCTATGTTTAACATTCCATTGATTTTGTTTAACCTTTACATTTAGCTTTTTTTAGGTGCTATTGGTTCATTGATTTGTGCATACATTTGAATTGAGCTCAGTTTCTCAAGGTTATGGTTTGCATTTAGAAAATATTCTCAGACACTATTACTTATAGAAGTCACATAAGTTAATGTTTATATGTGTCAGTTCATTGTTTAAAGAACCAAAATATCTAAAATATTGGTACCCCATGAACAAAAGTGAATTTACAGTGTTCATGGTTTGTAATCCAACCATACTGCAATTTACAGTGTTCATGGTTTGTAATTCAACCATGCTGCTGTTTACAGTGTTCATGGTTTGTAATCCAACCATGCTGCTGTTTACAGTGTTCATGGTTTGTAATCCAACCATGCTGCTGTTTACAGTGTTCATGGTTTGTAATCCAACCATACTGCTTTTTACAGTGTTCATGGTTTGTAATCCAACCATGATGCTGATTACATTGTTCATGGTTTGTAATCCAACCATGCTGCTGTTTACAGTGTTCATGGTTTGTAATCCAACCATACTGCTGTTTACAGTTTTCATGGTTTGTAATCCAATCATGCTGCTGTTTACAGTTTTCATGGTTTGTAATCCAACCATGCTGCTGTTTACAGTGTTCATGGTTTGTAATCCAACCTTGCTGCTATTTACAGTGTTCATGGTTTGTAATCCAACCTTGCTGCTATTTACAGTGTTCATGGTTTGTAATCTAGCCATACTGCTATTTACAGTGTTCATGGTTTGTAATCCAACCATGCTGCTATTTACAGTGTTCATGGTTTGTAATCAAGCCATACCATCATTTGCATTTTTGTTTTTTGCTAGCCATAACATTTAGGTACCAGTAAATGTTGTCCAAATGTTTAGTGTATGATTCATTGCATTAAATTTGCTTAACAACCAAACTGCTACTAGTGTGATTTGTATCATATATTGTATCTGAGTGTGGACATTTCACAGTTTTCATCCAGCACATATTAGAACCTTAGAGATGATTCCCAAGTGAAGCAGAATTGTAAAGGTTCAGATGTGTGTAAGAAATTTTTTAGCTAATTCTGTTCATAGCTGTTTGCAGCTATGAAATCCTACAAATTATGATATTTTGGTGTCACTGAATTTTCACAAATTTAGAAAATGTTTTATATATGTTTTATAAGATTATTCTTGTTTATAAACGTTCCTTGTAAAATTCACGTCAATTTATAATTTATGAAAATTATATGATTTACTATATACAAATGAGTAATAATGCTTATAATGTAATGGGAGGTAACTCACCTGTTCCCCAATACAACAGGGTATGTAAACTTTAAAGAATGACTAGTAATAGAGTACAGTCATATTGGCTATCTTTATTATTAAGCAGGGATGAATTTTTTCACAAAATCATTTCTTAATATTATACAGTTTTAATCTCTCCACCAAATTTTGACATATAATAAGTTTTATGTCAGTATATCCATGTTGTATTAACAATCTTTACATTTTTTTTACTTTCCCAGCAGAGGTGGGAATGGTGATTGTGTTGTCAAATAAGGTTAAGATTAAATTGTAAAACATTTAATGTTACATATCTTCAGCAATTTTATATCAGTTACTGTACTGAGCTGAAAAGTTGGTCAAATATTTATGTCTTAAGTTTTTACCCAGATATTGCAAGTGGTTCATGTCTTGCCTGTGTAAGCAGAAATTTCTGCAAGAATAACACCATTCACAGGCAAGACACCAAGTTCCAATTAACATTTGTGTATGTCTACTCTGTTTGACAATTTTTTAAACTTCTTCACACTATACTTTTAATGTGTTTGAACTTTCATAATAATGATTTGAGCCTACATGTTAACTATTTTAATGTTTCTATGAAACCAAGATATTTATATTTGTGTATGTAAATTTGCTGTGAATGGTGTAATAGCATGGGCAAATATTGTCAATTTGTAATTAAAGTTTTACTGTGGAGCATTTTGCAGTTTTACAGTCCCTGTCTTAAATTTTCAAATTTGAACAAATTTTTAAGATAAAACAAATGTAAGATTTGGTTCAGATATTTTTCTAAACAGACCAGAATATTTTCATCTTGAAAATTAAGACTGTAGTTACAAGTTTAGGACAAAAAACCCAGCAAACAAAAAATAATGTTCTTGGTGGCCGTTATAGATGATTTCTAACCTGATCTTTCTGATGAATTCGATTATCATACTCACTCAGATATTTAATAAAATTGGTTGTTGGATCCTTAGGTTTTAACAGCACTTTTAACATGTTAATGGCTATTTCCCAACAACACACTGAGGCAGCTGACCCAAACTGGCCTGGGCAGGTATCAAACCCACCACCCTTGGATTAGTAGGCCAACACTCCACCAACTGAGCTACCTTGACCCCCCATTATTAATAAAAGAAGGAATCATAAAATTACATTTTAATTATGCTTCAGTTTTAGGTGGGTGGTCCGTGTTGAGGTATCCCGGCAAGTTGGCCTGTCAGATTTGTACAAATCATATTGAATGATGGCAATCTGACATCAATTATGGCTCCTGTTACTAAATATTAAACAAATGTTGATTTCTTTAAAAAAGAAAAACCTTAACAGAAAGTGTCCCAGCTTGAAGGCCTTTTAGATTTATACAAATGATGATGATCCATTACCAGAATATGGCCACTGTAACTGAAAAAAATGGAAGAACATTTACACAACTTTATTAATTTAAAAAAAAAAAAAACAACTTTGACAGAAAGCATCCTGGTAAAAAGGCCTTTCAGTATGTATAAATGATGCTGATGTGCCATCAAGTATGGATATGGTACAAAAAGTACAGAAACCTTGAAACAATTGTCTCAACAGCATTGAAAGAAATTTTTATTATAAGCATCCTGCTGACCCAGATTTCTTGGCCAAATGCTCAAGCTTGCACCTGCCTATTAGGCAGATGTCATCTGTGTGTGCTGTCTCAGGTGTACTTGGGCCCATTGTTTTTTTGTGTTGTTTTTGTTTATTAAAACAATCTATTCTTGTTTGCATCTTGACTTCCCACTGCTTATATATGCCTTAATCTTATATGTATATGAATGCTCAACTATTCATTATATGGTCCTGTATTGTGTATGCTGTCAGTAGTACATAGGTAAACAAAGTGTAATTTTTGTGATTCTTGTACAGGGCATGCAAATGTTCTCTATAGATTTTTACATTTGTTTGAATAAGTGCTTTGAAATAAACATATAAATCACACCTTGTCATCGCTTGTCTTTTCAGTTTTCAGCTATAATACACTTTATTGTGAATTGTGCCCTGAAAGAAGTGAAACATTTTCCAGTGGCTTTTTCCCTCCACAAATGTGAAAGGTGCATTTACTGTTGCTCTTGTCCAAGTTGCCCTTGTCTGTCCTTATTTAGGTCACTGTGGAGTGGTATTCAAGTTCCATAAACAAATCTAGTTTTGAAAGTACCAAATTTCTCAGGACATGCTTTTATTTCAATGTGATGAAGATTTTCTTTTGTATGTGTGTGTATGTGGAGAGGTTGCCTATACAGTAGAACCATGTTTAATCCAACCTTATATATTGTCTGTCCAGTGAAGTACAGGCAAGACAAAGCTATTATTTTTATGATGGCATTGTCATCATTGTGGGCATAGGCATTAATATTAAGTTTTAGCATTTGTCTCAATTCTCTGATGCTATTTTTTGTTGCATGTAGAGTTATGAAACTTGATGGGCACAATCTTGAGGAATTCTATTCACTAAATGTAAAAGTAAGTCACAGTGACCTACTTTTCCTCCATAAGTGAAGATGTAATTTTTTTGCATTTAGCTCCATTTCTCTGAAGTTGCTGTATGTACAGGACACATTAAGAGTGCACAGACCATGAAGGGTACTGCACACCAGGGATATCGTTTCTGCATTAAATTCATTTTCTCAGAATCAAGCCTGTTGGAGGCACATAATTTGGTATGCAATTGTATCATTAAGAGTATTATAACCATCAGTGAAAACTAGGTCACTGTGACCTATATTTCAGGGTCCATTGACTGTTGCCAATGGAGTCACATAACTTGGCATAAACGACACGTGCAATACTACAGCCATTGGTGAAAACTAGGTCACTGTGATAGATTTCATAATGCAGCGATCTGTGCTTACCTGTGCATTGAGCTCATTTTCTCTAGGAAATGGCTTGTGTTTTTAGGTCATTTTCTCAGACACTGCTACTCCTAGAGTCACATATGTTGGTATTAAGATGTGTCAATTTATGGTTCAAAAGAACCAAAAAATACAAAGATATTTCCATAATAAAAATGAATTACAGTATTTATGGTTTGCAATCTGACCATACCGGTATTAAAGGAAACAACGTCATAATCGCGAACATGCTCCAAAGCCCGCTAATTATGCGAATTCTGGGCTGGCAGGCCCAAAAGCGGTCACATACTGAATGATGGCTACCCTTGATCACTGGCCCAGTCTTTTTATCCCTAGGACGGGATGGCAGTCGTATATCCACCACCGCCTCTCGAGGGTGTGGGCGGTGATTTGGCACCGACCACTGTACCAGCCTCTACTACCACAGTGGTAGCTGAAAATCGAGGTAGCGCTAACCAAATTTACGCTATGGTAAAGGCTGCCTCTGCGACATTTTAGTAAACTCAGCGATACACTAGTGGTCACTTTTTCCTGTATCCCTAGACCCACGTGTCCCTAATTAAAAATCAAGCAACTAAAGGGCGGGATAAATAATAGCTTGTCAGCTCCTACTCGAGCGCGGGGTAAAAAAACGTTTCAGCCACTATCCAAGGTACCTTGAAATGAGGGTTTTTTAGTATTTCTACTCATTACTTGGGGGGGGGGGAGTTTTTTTTTTTTTTTTTTTGCTTTGATTACTACCCTTTTTTACGCAAAAATCCTTGCACTGTTTATTTCAAATTTGTTTGGCGTCATATTTTCACTAGGTAAGTTTGTTTTGGTTTGCTTAAGATTAGAGATTAAAATCGCCCTACTTGATTGGAGATCTTCGACATTCTTTCTAATTGATTGGAGATCTTCGACATTCTTTGTAACTGATTGGAGATCTTCGACATGCTTTGTAATTGATTGGAGATCTTCGACATTCTTTGTAACTGATTGGAGATTATCGACATTCTTTGTAACTGATTGGAGATCTTCGAAATTCTTTGTAACTGATTGGAGATCTTCGACATTCTTTGTAACTGATTGGAGATTATCGACATTCTTTGTAACTGATTGAAGATCTTCGACATTCTTTGTAACTGATGGAGATTATCGACATTTTTTGTAACTGATCGGAGATCTTCGACATTCTTTGTAATTGATTGGAGATCTTCGACATTCTTTGTAACTGATTGGAGATCTTCGACATTCTTTGTAACTGATTGGAGATTATCGACATTCTTTGTAACTGATTGGAGATCTTCGACATTCTTTGTAACTGATTAGAGATTATCGACATTCTTTGTAACTGATTGTAGATTATCGACATTCTTTCTAACTGATTGGAGATCTTCGACATTCTTTGTAACTGATTGGAGATTATCGACATTCTTTGTAACTGATTGGAGATCTTCGACATTCTTTGTAACTGATTGGAGATTATCGACATTCTTTGTAACTGATTGGAGATCTTCGACATTCTTTGTAACTGATTGGAGATCTTCGATATTCTTTCTAACTGATTGGAGATCTTCGACATTCTTTGTAACTGATTGGAGATTATCGACATTCTTTCTAACTGATTGGAGATCTTCGACATTCTTTGTAACTGATTGGAGATTATCGACATTCTTTGTAACTGATTGGAGATCTTCGACATTCTTTGTAACTGATTGGAGATTATCGACATTCTTTCTAATTGACCGGAGATTATCGACATTCTTTGTAACTGATTGGAGATTATCGACATTCTTTGTAACTGATTGGAGATCTTCGACATTCTTTGTAAATGATTGGAGATCTTCGACATTCTTTGTAACTGATTGGAGATCTTCGACATTCTTTGTAACTGATTGGAGATCTTCGACATTCTTTGTAAATGATTGGAGATCTTCGACATTCTTTGTAACTGATTGGAGATCTTCGACATTCTTTGTAACTGATTGGAGATTATCGACATTCTTTGTAACTGATTGGAGATCTTCGACATTCTTTGTAACTGATTAGAGATTATCGACATTCTTTGTAACTGATTGTAGATTATCGACATTCTTTCTAACTGATTGGAGATCTTCGACATTCTTTGTAACTGATTGGAGATTATCGACATTCTTTGTAACTGATTGGAGATCTTCGACATTCTTTGTAACTGATTGGAGATTATCGACATTCTTTGTAACTGATTGGAGATCTTCGACATTCTTTGTAACTGATTGGAGATCTTCGATATTCTTTCTAACTGATTGGAGATCTTCGACATTCTTTGTAACTGATTGGAGATTATCGACATTCTTTCTAACTGATTGGAGATCTTCGACATTCTTTGTAACTGATTGGAGATTATCGACATTCTTTGTAACTGATTGGAGATCTTCGACATTCTTTGTAACTGATTGGAGATTATCGACATTCTTTGTAACTGATTGGAGATCTTCGACATTCTTTGTAACTGATTGGAGATTATCGACATTCTTTCTAATTGACCGGAGATTATCGACATTCTTTGTAACTGATTGGAGATTATCGACATTCTTTGTAACTGATTGGAGATCTTCGACATTCTTTGTAAATGATTGGAGATCTTCGACATTCTTTGTAACTGATTGGAGATCTTCGACATTCTTTGTAACTGATTGGAGATTATCGACATTCTTTGTAACTGATTGGAGATCTTCGACATTCTTTGTAACTGATTGGAGATTATCGACATTCTTTGTAACTGATTGGAGATCTTCGACATTCTTTGTAACTGATTGGAGATTATCGACATTCTTTCTAATTGACCGGAGATCTTCGACATTCTTTCTAATTGATTGGAGATCTTCGACATTCTTTCTAACGCTCAACTCTTTTACTCTGTTTCGATTTCACTACAAAACTTAAGTTGTCAAATATTTGAAAAACCATGCACTAAAATCTATACATTTAATATACGTATAATCATGCGAGGTCGCTTGACGAGCGGAACTAACTTCAAAAAAGAAAACAAAAGCCATACAAATGAAATTTAAAGTTTTGCACATATCCAACCAATATATCTATTGATATTAGTGATATCTGCGTGAAGTAAACTGCAGTATATTCAGGTAGGAATGTTTCGAAATACATAGCATGACAAAATCACAAAATGAAAAATACTCATGAAATATTATTACCAATTTCCCACGTTTTTTCAGTAAATTACGAAGCATTTAATATTTATTGATGCTAAGCAACACTTTTTTTGCAAAACTTTGGACAAATTACGTTTTGCGACATTGTCATGGCGACACTAATCCGAGCAGACAATGTTTGAAAGAGATAAAGCAGCACTCTCAAAACAGCAATAATATTGCAGAAGGTTCCTGAGGTCTACGACAACCGGTAGTGTCCCGATATTAAGTAAAGAAAAAACCGATCAAACATATGCTATCAAGAAGATGAGGAGGAAAGGAGCACTTCTACTATTATATTTAATAATAATAATAATAATATTATTATTATTATTATTATTATTATTATTATTATTATTATTACCTCGTTAGCCTTCATGATGGCCATAAATCCAGTAGGCCAGAACCACAGAATTGCCACACAAGCAAGAAAGTTGTAATCGTGAGGTGGATTTTGGTATTGCCACCATCAGTGGTACAATCTGTAGAAAGAGGAGGAAAATATGTTCACTAACACCTAAATATTTTGTACTATATTAAAAACGCGTTGAAAATAAAAGCTAGCAAAGAAGATATTTTCACCATTTTTGTTTTTCTTATTTTCACTATTCCTCATTCCGGTTTACGGTAGAAGTTTGATGGCTGTAACATCAAAAGAACCTAGTTAATTAAAAGCCGGTCAATCATTCTTATTTAGTACCGCCTCATCTCTTTATCTATGACCCATATCCGGGTCATCATCTGCGCCTTGGAGTGAGTGGTTGCATGGTATTACATAAATTACAGGTCCACAAGTGGGAGCAAAGACTGGCAAGATGTCACAAAGTACATTAGACTAAAATGTACAGAGTCTAAAGTTGCTTTCAGCTTCGATAACTCCAGAAGGATTTAGCTTTAATTTTGCATTAGCTTATTTTTACTACAAACGTTAAGTCTGCAAAAGTGACAATGTGCTATTAGTAAAGATTTCCCCATGCAAATGAGGGCAGACTGGGCGTAGAGCAAATAACGGAACTGTTAAATTCGCGTAAGAGATTCTTGGTCGGAGCGAGCAAGCAATCCGTCTTAGGTTTTGGGTGTAAAACACATTAGTTTTCGCCTACGCAATAAATGAAGGCATCGTATCCTCTGCCTCTCACTCCAAATAATACATTTTTATATTACCTCTTTAAAAGAATTTTTGAAAAACTTTGATTCGTCAATAGCTCATACAAACAATAGAGTTATCCAGATTACCCTGGGTTTACGAAACCTTGATGGCGTATACGGAAAATTAAGTGACGTTTTCCAGGGGTGAGTGTTTTGTGTTTTGTGGGTTTAACGCCATTTTTCAGCACATGGTAGGCTATAAATGGCGGCCAGTATATTTGGTGGAGAAAGAACATGGGAAGACCCCGGGAAGAACCACCGACACACAGGAAGCTACTGGCAAGCCTTCTGAGATACCCATGTTAGCCGAGCCGTGACTCGAACCCACGCGGACAGGGGGAGATGTGGGTGATCTGTAAATGCGAGCGCCTTAGATCACTCTAAGGGGACTCTCCAGGGGTGTACGACCAGTGTTCCTAGTAACAGTATTCCAGATTGAGGACATGGCCGCTTTGCTGTTTTAACGACGTAAAACTTTTATCCAATTCACAAATTTCATTGATAATTTTGTAATGGACCTTATTGGAATTTGAAAGCCATCATGTAAAATAAAAAAATTGGAAAGATAATTGAAGCCATAGCCCCATTTTGTTACATAAAGAACGATAGGCAGGCGTAATCGGCAATTTGGAGTAAATCATACTATGCAACAAAATATATCGGCTGTTCACTTGTATTAATAAAACTGAATTATCAATGCAAATTCTGGCGGTTGTGGAGATTAATTCTTTACACCAAATCATGAAAGGAAATAAGGATACTAACACATCAGCGTATGTAATGCGATTTCTGAACGGTCAAACGCCAAAACAATAGTGGCAGTAACATTCACGATAAAATGTAGGAAATGCTAACCCCCATTGTAAAATCAAGACTCTTCCTGTAACGGGTTGCTACGAAGAATAGCATATTTTGGTATTTTGCTACAAAATTTGTAAAAGCGTATTACCACGGAGATAACAGTATTGTGGTTAAGCATTTGGGGACTTTTATGGTAATTTCACAGTCGCAAATATCCATTATACCGGTTCTGTGAACGTGTCGCAAGTAAAACTCTGTAAGCCACAGTTAAACCACTATTACCGTCCTCAGATCCTCAAATTGTATATACCCAGCTCGTTACTTGTTATGTAAATGCATTGCATCAGGTGGTTTGATTAGTAGTCTTTTTAATTATTTTGTTTTATTTGATGTTGTCAAGCACTGATTATGTAATGTTAAGCACAGACAAGACCCAGTAAAGTTTGTTTCTAGGTAACATGCTGTCATAACAGGTCTATAACGATACAAGAGTACGTAAAATCACATCACATCATACAGTGTTTGTATGCACGAGTCAGTCAAGAAAATAGTAAAAACAAGATTTCACTTCCAATATATTTGTAATTTTGTGAAAATCAATTTAAACACGATTTATTATTTAAAATAAGGGGGATATATAATAATTAAATTATAATGTTTGTACTGTTGGATATTATAGACGAGACCGTACTACAACGGGGCAAGCTTGGACAGTAAACCGTCAATAACGTACTCAAATCTTCATTTGTGCGTTGCTCCAGTCAATTTTCCCTTTATTCCACATTGTTAAGCAATTATTGGGTATTGTTAGCAAGTAGCAACAACGAAGTGTTTTGCTGTATAGCATGACATCACAGTCTGTCATGAGAACATCATACATAAGTACAGGTCACGTGATACAATTTATTATGCACAATTCAGTGATAAAAAAATAGATTTCTCAGCAATATTTGTGTCATTTTTAATTTTGTATAAAGCAATTTACATATAATTTATTACTAAACAAATAGGAGTATCGTTATGTATATTTATTCTACAATGTGTGCTTAACTTTTGTCCATGAATGTAAGTTGTACCCCAAGATTCTTATCACTTGTAAACAGAATGTTTACATAGCATTTGAGTTCAAGGCCATTCATAGTTGCAATTAGACTGTTTTTTTTCTTCTTTTGTTGCTGTTTTCTTTTTCCATTCGATTGCTTCTCATCCTGTTATGATATAGGTCAAGTGAAATGTGTATAAATAGGGATTTGGTAAACAAATAACTCATTCCTGTGTTAGATCAGTCTGTGGGAATCCATTTGTGATCAAAGTTTAAAGCTTGTGCCGTTCAAATCAAATATATATTTTGATGAATTATTTATTTAATATATTCATTGGAATTACTAAAGTGCTCATTGACTTTTGAATTAATACATTACTTTGGACTTTTGTGAACTCATTCAAAGGCATTCTGGATTGTATCATTGTGATTAGGACATTTAGGATTATTTGGAATTTACAATATTGTAAGTATCTCGTGAATTTCACTTTGTATTGTAGGGAAATAAATTGCTTGTTGATTGTGGCTAAATTGTTGGTTTCACTTTCTTTCTGTTACATATTTTTTACGCTCTAGAGTCGTAACGGAATGAAAAAGTAAATTATAGTGTTTGTACTGTGGAATATAATGGTTTCGTCCACGATATGTGGCTATATGTAGGGCTTCCGTCTAACCCACAATATCCAAGAGTAGAAGCACTACAAGACTGTTATCCCTTAATATTATGGGCGACAGTAATAGAAGAAAAATAAAGCTAAGGTCATTCTCCCGCGAAGAAACACAACATGAGCCAATACGAATATCCATATAAAGGGAGAAAATTGAGAAGATGCAATATGTTTCAAAACGCCACTGAAACAAAATACTGCAGATGATATTTGAAAAAAAAATATTTGAAAATATAAAAGAATATTATAATATAGTAATGTTCTCTAAACTGAGAAGGATTGTGTATGTTTGTTTGTGTGTGTGTGTGTTATCATTTTAATTTTGTAGAAATTATATTTTAGAGTGCCTTTTCATTGATCGGAAGACCCTAATGGGTATAATTTGAAACAGATCATATGATTTGCACGCCATATGAACGAGTATATATATCATTCAAGTGTCTAGACATACTGATTGCTTCATGCATTGTTTATTTGCGGTATTGTGACATTTAAAGTTAAACCAGCCGACCCATCCAGATTAATATTTATTACATGGTGTTATAGCGGGGCGGATTAGAATATCCAACTTGTTTTATTCCATTTCACTATGAGCCGAAGGCGAATGGTAAAATGGAGTCAAACAGGTTTGCATTTTACCATCCATCCATCTATAGGTGATGCAAGACTCTGGATGTAATTGATTCGCATCTAAAAAGTAGCCACACTCGGAAGTAATATAGATCACTTTAAATAACACGAGTTCGCCAATGAGACGCAGACGCTGTTCTAACTATTTTTCTAAAATAAAATGTAAGGTTCGAATGTTTCTTTAATGGATTTATGAAGCTATGGGTGTGTTTGAAATAAAAAATGGGCCGCCATGATGGTGGGTCGCCTGATGCCAATGGGCTGCTGGATGTTAGGTAATATTATAAGAGAGGGGACGCTATGGGCCGCCATGATGGTGGGTCGCCTGATTTAAGGACAGATTAAATTGTTTGCTCTAGTCCGACCCTGCTCGCAGTTACTAAATTTAATCGTATGGGCCGACATTTGTATCCGAGCGGAAAATTTTATCCAGTGTTTATCAGTCAATTGCATCGCATTGTTTCAAACACTCCCGGTTAAACAACAATCCTTAGAATCGACCACCCATCAGCGAATGGGTCTGTAAGTCTTGGCATATAACTATAAACCAATCTTGCAGTTGTACAAGTTATTCTTTTTGAAGAAAGAAAGTTGCAGATGCAGATCTAACTGACTGATAAAACTTCTGATTACATGCGACCAACTAAACAATAACCTATCAAGAAATTCTCAAAATTTCAGTGCCATGTTTTCTCCGTATTACCTGCAAAACTGCATATTGCCGGTCTTAGACGGAGTGTATGGGATAATCTGCTTTAGGGATAAGCCAATCAAACCTCGAGGTTTTTCTCAAAATGGGAATAAAACAAAAAGTAATCTCCAATCCACATATGTTACTGCCAAAATTTACGTCAAATAAGTAAGCAAAACTTTCGAGAAAATAAAACTAAAAAACTAAATTAAATTAAACTGTGTGATAAAGATGCATTTTACGACATTTTTAGAAGTATCTTAAACTCAAAAGAATCATTTTACATGCCACAGTATTCTGCGTATTTGAGTAGCCGTAGTTTGCTTGCGATGACTGTTATCGGTTGAGCGTCCTTGGAGAAGTTTAAAGACGGCATCTGAATATTGGTTGTTCTGCCGTGGATATGAATATTGGTTTTTCTGTGTTGGGTATTGTCGTCTGGAAAATAACCAGTTGCTGTGCGAAAGGGTGGTGGAGAATCGATTGGCGGACTGGCTGATAAAGTCTGTGTTAGAGTCCAATTAAAAAAAAATATCTACTTCCTTGGCACGCCATGGTGAATCCCCATGTGTTTTATTACACCTATTTCTCCCCCAATAACGCCAATCCCTCAACGATATTTGACTGAGAGGTCGTAACCCAAAACCCATTACATATATGATGTATTCTTGTGCTAAACTACTAAAAAGATATTCACAAATTTCACTGTAACTACATTTTCTTTTGGTATTTTTACCTTTGACTCACTCAAGGGACACCAGGGGTAGAGGGTCAAAACACCATACCCCTCTCACAGAGGATTATCACTTGAGCATCCGACGAAAGCAGTTTGACTGATTTATTATTATTATTATTATTATTTTATATATTTTTTTTTTATTTCCACGTTTATTTTTTAAAGTGTCATGGATTTTGTGATTCCCTCTGCATTTCCTTCTTCTGTCCATCCCTCCGCCTGCCTGTACCATTCTCCGTTACCATATCACCTCCTAAACCGCTGAGTGGTAATTTACAAAAGTTTGTAGTTCTGTTGCCCCGGGTGGTGACCATATATGAGAGGAGGTTTCTTATCTACTCCCGCGCCTAGGGTCCCTGGGAAGGGGTAAAACATGCTAAAATATCTTCTTGACCAAACTTCATATATGCAGTTGTAGTAGGAAGTAGCCCAAGTGCGTGGATCTAACACCCACTGGTTACTCCATTAAGTCGTTCCCCCGCCACTCCTGCGGAGGTGGAATTGCTGTCATCGCAAAGAACTCCATGATCAACCGCCTTAATCACACTACAACCTTCAATTTCTACCACACATCGTTTGAAATAGTCCAAACCACACTCACACTGGAACAAAAGTCAGTCCATTTTTTCTGCCTCTACCGCCCTCCTCCTAGTAGAAAAAAGAAGCTGACTGAATCTCTCTTTTTGGAGCAGTTTCCCAATCTCCTGGAGTATGGAAATTCGATAGGTGGCAACCTGATTATTTTTGGAGATTTCAACTTTCACTTTGACTGTCCTGGAAACCCATACACATCAAAACTCCTAGATTCCAATCACGTTTTCAACCTCAAACAGACAGTTAGCCAACCCAGCCATAAACATGGTCACATTTTAGACTGGATTCTTTATAGACCTGATGATAATATTCTACAGCCCTCCCTGGTGTCACACGAACTTGCATCAGATCACCTCTGCATTATATGCCATCTTGACGTATCAGTCCCTCCACCTTCATTTGCTACTAAGAGAAACCTCCGTATGATAAATAGAACCCAGCTAATGCATGACATCCAAGCAATCCTAACAACTTTGCTACCTCATACAGCAGAACAACTTGATAACTGCCTGCGTTCAATGCTTGACAAACATGCCCCAGCAACGAAGTGCAGAGTATCAATTACAAAGTGTTCTCCGTGGTACAGCAGTGTTAGGGACCAGCTTCGCACTGCTAAAAGAGACCGAGTTTGGCTGAGAGGCTTTGGCTTTCCACCAGACTCACTATTCATAAGCAAATCTATGAAGCCACTAAGAAGAATGTCACAAACATAGTCCATGCAGCGAAATCAGCCCACTACAGTACTAAGATCACTGAAAGTTCCAGCTGCAAAAAGCTCTTCGAGATTACTAACAAGCTAATGTCAAGGAACAAATGTACACCACTTCCAACTACCTTCTCTCCAGTCGACCTTTCGGACGTGTTTGCAAATTTCTTCCGTGACAAAGTACAAACCATTAGAGATAAGCTTGACAACACAATTTCATTTGACTCGTCGTCATCATACAGTTGCGATACAGAATTTCAGCGGCAACCGTTAGCAGCATTTGAACATGTCTCTATGGATTGAGTACGTACAGTCATGATGAAGAGTGCCCCAAAGCCATGTGAACTTGATCCGATTCCGACATCACTGCTGCTTGAGTGCTTAGATCCAATATTGCCTTCACTAACTGATGTCATTAGTACTTCTCTCTCATCCGGGGAATTCCCATCATTTTTCAAAACTGCCATTGTAAAGCCTCTGCTGAAGAAACCAACACTTGACCATAACGATTTAAATAACTACCGCCCAGTTGCTAACCTCCTATTCATGTCAAAAATCTTAGAAAAAGTTGTTCTATCCCAACTTGTATCTCATCTAAATTCAAATAGTCTTTTTAGCAATGTACAGTCTGCACATCGCCCTCGCCACAGTACCGAAACTACCCTTCTGAAAGTAGTTAACGACCTTCTCTCTGCTTTGGATAGTGGAAAGATTACAGTCCTCACCCTCCTTGACGTGTCTGCAGCATTTGACACAATAGACCATGATATATTACTTCACCGTCTCCATCATGTATGTGGTATTCACGATACAGCCTTACTATGATTCAAGTCCTACTTGGTCAACAGGACACAAATTGTGTCCGCAAATGGAAAACACTCCAGCCCAGTTGATCTATGTTTTGGTGTTCCACAGGGTTCTGTTCTTGGACCGGTTCTCTTCATTCTATACACTCAGCCGCTCTCAAGTGTCATAGATCGTCATCCAGTGTCTCACCAATTGTACGCTGATGACACCCAAATATACAAATCTAGCCACCCAACTGAAGTTGATGCTACCATCCAAGGTGTAGAGAGGTGTATTTCCGATGTGAAATCATGGATGACATGTAACAAGCTGCAGACGAATGATGATAAAACTGAAACCATTCTGATTACAACACAAAGACTTTCTCATTCACATCCTTTACCTCAAACAATAAATATCAGCAACACCAACATTAAATTCACACAGTCAGTACGAAACCTAGGTGTTACTCTAGACAGTGCACTCTCGTTGCACCAGCATGTCATGAACATATGCAAGGCTGCATACCTTGAGCTGAGACACATCAGCTCCATTCGCAATTATCTTTCAGTTGATGCCACTAAAACACTTGTGTGTTCCTTAGTACTTTCAAGACTGGACTATTGTAACTCAATTCTATCTGGTTCATCTCAGTATCTACTCCAGAAACTTCAAAAAGTTCAAAACACAGCTGCTTGGATCATTCTTAGAGTACCACGAGCAGAGCACACCTCCCCCCTGCTCTGTACCCTACACTGGCTACCCATTCAATCCAGAATCAAACACAAAATTTGTTCTCTGTGATACGTTTCACTGACTGGCACCAGTCCAACACACCTATCTCACCTCACCCATGAGTACACACCAGCAAGATACTTACGCTCCTCTTTCGACACTCGTATTCTCATTATTCCCACTATCAAAATGAAGTCATACGGACAACGTTCTTTTGCATACCAGGGCCCAGCAACGTGGAACAAATTGCCCACTGAACTTAGACACAAAGACACAGTGATCTCATTCAAGAGTGCTCTTAAAACTCACCTATTTCGACTGCAAGAATAGACTTAAGGACTTAATGTTTCCTTACCTTAACTATTTTCAGCATGTTTTAATTTCTAATTTCATGGTGTTTGTTTTTCGTAATCATATCATTATATATGTGTTTTAGGTGTTATCTAATGTTGTAAAGCGCTTAGAGCTTCTAAAGATTAGGCGCTATACAAAGTTCTCATTATTATTATTATTATTATTATTATTATTATTATTATTATTATTATATGTATAAAATGCTTAATATAATAATAAAGAAAACTATTACTTCTTCCATATACAGAAATAATATATGTCATGTATAAATAACGAAAATATAGTGCGACATCAAATATTAATTCTATAAATGTACAGTTAAATCTATTTAACGAAACTTCTCTCACTCTTTGTAATGAAGGCTAAATTCGGGTCTTTGAATTTTGAAGCTTGTTAGTGGAGTGGTTTACAATCGGGTTGATAGGCGGTGTTGTACTATATTGTGATCTTTCATTGCTTTTACACTTACTAATATATTAGTAACGTTCAAGTACGTATATATTATGGAATCTAGAGTACAAGCTGTATCTGGTAGTTTTCTGTTCTCAATGAAAGAAAAAAGAAAGAAAGGAGACACAGAAAAACCACTTGAGAGTCAAATGAAGAGAATGTACAACGCAAGGGGTCTCACTACCGAGATAATTAAACAATACCTGCGTGGGGCTGACTTACAGTCGATGTTTCCCTTATTTTGAAGGACCTCAAGACAACAGTCTGTGTCAACTGAAGGTTCTTAAATGTGCAAATACCACAAATAATTTTCCTCTAATCAACCAATTACCACACAGTAACGAAAATCTTTTTTTTTTCTCTCATTCGTATGACTTATCAGTACGCTTTCCCAAACCGCAGACCGGTATTTCATGCCACGTACTACAAAATATGACCCTAATACGCAGAATTATTCCTATCTCTAATGACCAAACTCTTATGCGTTAGAATATCCTGAGAATTCTTTATTTTAAGAAATTAGGGATGGTCAATTTTATGAAACGAATCCATGATACCATAAAGTCACGTGAATGCTGGATATTATGACGTATGCTCCTACAAATTGGCTAATTACTATGTTTGAGAAATATCTTCCCAACACGAATTTCCCGTTATCAAACAAGTAACCACTAAAATCTAACAAAGCTATAAACAGTGACGTTAATACAAAAAGCACATACCTTAGGTTTGTTACAATACGTATAGACGGACAAAATTGGGTCTTTCCAAGCTGATTTCTATTATTCTTATTCTATGAAAATAACCTAACATCGAGCAATATGTAAATGTGTTAGTAATAAATAGTGTTACTTTCAAACATCAAAGCCGAAAGGCGTGATCCAGTATTGTCACTCATAACTGTGAGTAAATCGTAATTGTTTCTTGCCTCAAGCTTTCAATATAGATCATCTATTGTTGTTTAAAGTGTAAATTAAATGAATCTAAACATTACAGAATATTAATTATTAATGCCAATTAAAACTGGCCTTGCCGTTCTCTGCCATTTCCAATATATCTTGCAAGTAAAGCCACTCATTTACTTTGTGCGTCACATACGATGTTCCTTTCACTACACTGTGTACAACTATGACAAATTGACATTTAAGGAATCAAGCATTCACACCAGGAAGTGTCGCGAGTGATTGCTGTCACATGTTATATACATTATGATACATTGTTGGAATACTCCTAACAAACAAGAAACTCTACCTCTGCTAGTTATGCCCTGGACGTATTATAAACTTTATGAAAAACTTCCGCATTGCATTAGTTATAGTTTTTTTTTTGTGTGTGTGCCTACAATGTTTGATAGTTTCGTGAATAAAAACGCATATGCCTACAATGATTGATAGTTTCGTGAAGAAAGACGCATATGCCTACAATGATTGATAGTTTCTTGAAGAATAGCGCATATGCCTACAATTATTGATAGTTTTCATGAAGAATAACGCATATGCCTACAATGATTGATAGTTTTAATGAAGAATAACGCATATGTCTACAATGATTAATAGTCTTTATGAAGAATAACACATATGCCTACAATGATTGATTGTTTCGTGAAGAATAACGCATATGCCTACAATGATTGAGTGTTTCGTCAAGGAAGAATAACGCATATCCCGACAACGATTGATAATTTTCATGAAGAATCACGCATATGCCTACAATTATTGATAGTTTTCATGAAGAATAACGCATATGTCTACAATGATTGATAGTTTCGTGAGGAATAACGCATATGCCTACAATGATTGATAGTTTTAATGAAGAATAACGCATATGCCTACAATGATTGATAGTCTTCATGAAGAATAACACATATGCCTACAATGATTGATAGTTTTGCTGAAGAATAACGCATATGCATACATTGATTGAGTGTTTCGTTAATAATAACGCATATGCCTACAATCATTGATAGTTTTAATGAAGAATAGCGCATATGTCTGCAATGATTGATAGTCTTCATGAAGAATAACACATATGCCTACAATGATTGATAGTTTTCATAAAGAATAACGCATATGCCTACATTGATTGAGTGTTTCGTGAAGAATAACGCATATGCCTACAATGATTGATAGTTTTCATGAAGAATAACGCATATGCCTACATTGATTGAGTGTTTCGTGAAGGAAGAATAACGCATATGCCTACAATTATTGATAGTTTTCATGAAGAATAACGAATATGTCTACAATGATTGATAGTTTCGTGAGGAATAACGCATATGCCTACAATGATTGATAGTCTTCATGAACAATAACACATATGCCTACAATGATTGATTGTTTCGTGAAGAATAACGCATATGCCTACAATGATTGATAGTTTTAATGAAGGATAACGAATATGCCTACTATGATTGCTAGTTTTCATGAGGAATAACGCAAATGCCTACAAAAATTGATAGTCGTCATGAATAATAACGTATATGTCTACAGTGATTGATAGTCTTCATGAAAAGAACGCATATGCCTTCAATGATTGATAGTGTTCGTGGAGAATAACGCATATACCTACAATGATTGATAGTTTTCATGAATAATAACGCATATGCCTTCAATGATTTATAGTTTTTGTGAAGAATAACGCATATGCATCCAATGATTGATAGTTTTCGTTGAGAATAACGCATATGCCTACAATAGTTTCTCAGTCTGATTATTCAATTATTAAATACCATTTTGTATTTAATTTTGAATACGTTCTTCATACATTGGAAAACTGCACTTCCAACTTCATGGCGGCTTTTAAATCGTCTGCCAATCAGTGAATCTTCGATAACGGGATTCAGTCAAAAATCATTTGGTGCTAAATCAGTGCTGTATGGAGGATGTGGCAAAGTTTGGATGCTATGCTATTTCAGGAAGTCTATCGCGATGGCGGGTTTATGTCCCGGTGCGATGTCATAGAGTAGATGGATACCTCGGTTAACTGTGCGCGGTATGTTGGTTCGGTAGTGTTCCACAACTTTTGGTAACACTTTCGAGACATACAAATGTCCAGTGCCAATAGCGGAGTCAGGCACAGGTACCTGAACGACTGGGCCTTTTGTATTGAAAAATAATGTGGACAACACTTTCTTGACAATCCGACTACGTAGAGCCATTTGTGGCCTGTGATCGTTTTATCCAATCCAAATTGTATTATTTTCTCGTGTGTCAGTTTAAAAAAAGTAAATCCACGTTTCATCACCTGTGACAATCTCATTCAAAAATCTGTGGTCACTCTTTTCCTATTTGGCGAGTAGCTAAATGCGATACCCATCTTGCACGAACGTTTTTGAAATTTAAATGACTCTTTATTATTTTAAAAACAGTGACGAATTGATGCCCGTAATAATTGAAATATCTTCCACTGTGTAACGAGCATCTTCATTAAATATCTCCTTTACAGCACCCACTTCCCACTCACCAATTGCAGGCAACGGTCTTCTAAAAAGTGGGTCATCTTCAGTGGATTCGCGACCATCTTTCAAACGACGAAACCACTTCAAAAATTGTAAGATATCACGGAGAACTGTATCCTGAAACTTTATCCACCTCAGCCTTGAGATCAGTCGTAGAATATCCTAAAAGCGCACGGATTATACCGCATGCTCTCTGGACAGAGGCAGAAGTGTTCTCCTTGTCTGACAGTTTTACGTCACTCTCATTTACCTATGTTGCGTCACATGCATATATATGCAGATGTCCAGAGTGATGCACGTGCAGCTGCAGATCATTTTATGGAACGTTATCTTGTCTATTGATTGGCATTACACTTTTATAACAAAATGTTCAGAACTTTTCAAATGCCCCGAATACCAAATAGCCTACAATTAAAGATAAGAAAAGAAGAGTATGTCGATTTAGCAAAATTCCTTGAAATTAACTCGAAAAACAAACCTGACGATCAATTCGTTCTGATTCGGAGGGAGGTAATATCGCTCCATAGAACAACAAATGTTAAAATTACATCAAATACTTTGTGGACATGCGCATTTCTTATCTGCGTGAGTATTTAGCTTACAAGGTATCCTGGCCATGCCCAGCCTATGCTAAAGTATCTGAGCACCACTGGCTTAGGTGCTTCTCGCCACCTTGGGTTGGGTTGGAAGGTTTTAGTTAGGGGTCCATAAATGGAGAAATGTGGTTATTGTCATTATCCCTTATCCTTTCGGTGAGTAATGCCAAATAGTGTATACGAGTATGAATAAAATCACATTTATTGCATTTGATTAGTCATGGTTTATCAAAAGTACCATACAAAGTGGACGGAGGGGGAGGGATGATCATTGTTTGTAATAATAAAACAATAACATGATTATAGGTTAAACATTTGCAGGAAATTGTAATTGTTTGACCCATGACACCTTTAGTTTTTGAATTTTCTAAACAAAACGAGCAGTTTTGTCATTAGCCTTTGCATGATATAATATTGATCTCTACCCCCACGCATTTTTTAAAAGTGCATGCTTGCACATCCGAATATAAATTTATATTGTTTTCCTCGGCATTTGGTTTGGCAGTTTTTGCTCATCTTAGATAATATTCACAATAGATCCATCGCACTCAATGATCTTAATATTCGCTAGTCAGATCTACTGATCAATGTACCATTTCTGAAACAGATCAATATGGGGAGGTGACATTCTTGAGTATCCCTCGTAATCAAGATAATGAATTACTTTTACGCATTTACAGATATTCTTATGTTTGCGACCTATATTTCGAGCACCCTTGTTTTGCCTCTGTGACTGTTCTACTCTTTCTCGCTATCAATTTACAGCAGTACTAAAGATAAGTGCATATATCTGTGTGGTGGATACGAGATTTTACAAATCTCATCCCTTCAGAATAGGATGAGCAAACTCTGCCTTTATGGGTGGTGTTTTTGGGCATGAAATTCAAAAGCGAGGTCGCTGGTCTTCACAAGCTTTTTGTAATAGAATTAAAGCGGGTGGAATTGGATCTAGCGAAGATAGATAATAAAAGCACGCGAACGAGATGTTTGGTTATAATGCAAATTATTGATAATTGAACCTCCCACACCCTAGCTCACACCCTTACGTCCATCTCTCAGAAACTAAACTAAAACAACTTAAAACACAACCCTACACATGCACATAAAATTCATGAACGGATAACACAAAATGTTATTGTTCTTTAACACATAAGATAAACACATGGTTTTTATCAACAGCTATGATTAACAAATGTGACCAGTAATGTATGGTTTTATCAACAGATATGATTATTGCATGCATTTATCTAACAAATGTAATCAGTGTATTGGTCATCAACATGTATGATGTTGCATTAGATTGTCTTATATATAATAACACAGAATTTTATGTGCAAAACTTAATACTGTTCATCTTCAAATATGGTGCTGTTATATCATGACAATCCGACGACCACAAATAATATTCCCAATCTACCGCTCATGATGAATGCTTGAGGAATGATTTCGTGTAATCCAACTCCTTCCAATCTACTGAAGGATCCATCGGAAACCTCCATACCACGCAGACCCATTGGTCAAGAACCTTTGGCCCCTCACTCACAATTGACCAGCACCATCCATCAAACCAACGTCACCGATGTCACCACTGACTACAGTATCCGAGTTAAACAACCTCAACGAAGTTCAATGACTCCCCGGAACGGCTTTACAGCTGAAAATAGCTTCTGCAAAGTGGAGAGCTCCCCAACAAGTCTTCTATGCATTGTTACGATATAGAGAAAAATAGGACAATAAGTAAGCTAGACGTGGTCAAATCTAAGACCGAAGAACAAGGGCTCAATGTCCCCACAACTGCTGGCGATTTGTGCGAGCTTCAGCAAGTGAACAGAAATCGCTATTTTGAAATCACCGAGATTACTTGCTAATTTACAAGCACTAACCATATACTTAAGTTTGTAAGTTATGGACATCACCTACATATCTGAATAGTTGTCCCTACTTTTGTGAAAAGGGTAACTATATATGCAGATCAGATGTCTCCTTCTTTGCCTGGAAAGATGGGGAGCTTATATTTGGTGGCATGGAATCTGTGGAATGTTATAAAACCGAGTCGACTCAGAATTCAAGCTCTGTTCTGTCCGTTGATTACCACCAGATACCTTTGTACTCCATTGTGGGGCCAACAACAAAGGTGCAAATAACATGAGTATACATATATGTAAAGGAATGATATAAATGAAAGTATAGTATAGTTATGCGTCACTTCGTTTTCATATAACATAAATCTGCGAAGATATTGCAGCTAGAGACTTTTAATAGGGTCAAAACTAATTTGTCTCGTAGGAAACAAAAAGGGGGGGGGGGTATTGCCCACTATTTTATTTTCAAATTGGTTACTTTGTTTTATTTGTCAACGAATTGATGGTATTTGATGATATGTATAGAAATCGAGAAACGTATGTTGGAATCAAATTACCTATATATGCCAATGTGTATCATGCCGGCTTGTACTGAATATTGTCAATTGAAAAAAGAAATAGTTTAATAATTACATGTGGCTGTCTTATCGTAGCTGATACAGAGGAAAATTGATTTATGTAATGCAGTATTGAAATACGTAAAGTCAACAGAATATAAAATATTGCAGAACGTGTTGGTGGAAAGTTCTAGGTCTGAATAGTGACGTCACCACATCAAACTCTGTCTTGTAGGAAGATCGATAAAGATAGAAACACATACTGGCGGTATGTGATTCTTTTTACACACTGCAGGCCTTTATAGGGAAGGAGAGACAACTCGGTCAAGCTTTGCTTCACATGGCAAACAAGAGGTGAGATAACCTACAGCAAAAATATATAAATAAAGATTTAAATGCCTTTGGCATGCACATTCTTACAGACACAAAAACTGTATTGGATAGAATGTAAATAAATGTTGTCAGCCTTAAGCTTGACAATTAAGAACTAAATTTGGTTTCCACTGGTATGAGCTAGTATGCTCTGGAGCTATAACTACAGGTGTACGTGCTCATAGCGGACACCTATTCAGAGAGAGAGAGAGAACAATCACCCATTTCGGACATCAGCTCAAAATGTCAATACCAGACACCTGCTTGGGGGAACGCCTGATCACAACGGACATAATGATGTGAAATAAATGCAAATTACTTTCATCTCTGAATTCATGTGTTTTCATTATACTGCTCTCTTTCCATACAAGTACAAATAGTATCTTTCTTATTTCTGTTCCTCCAACACACATCCATCTAAAATAGTAAAATGTTTATTACAATTCTGATAGTTAATAAATCAGCGGTTATGTCTTCTATAACTGATTAAACTATTCCAAAGCAAGTTAGAGAAACGGAAGCTCTGTTAATAAGGATACGAACAAGGAAAGATTTGAGATGAATGAATAAGTAAAATTAAAACAGAATCATAACTAATGGAATTAGATATTCCTTCGGGAAAAACACGTACAGATTTTATGGCAGTAAGAATTAAGGTTTGTATGAATTTTTAAATGACACTGAACCCTCCTTGAAGAAAGTCATAATTGGAAAAATTCCTCAATTTGGCTACTGTAAAGGTTCAGCTAGACTTAAATCTCGGGCTGATGAAGTCATCAGCATAGGATGGAGACAAAATTGAATACCGAGAATTTTTCCAATGAACCAGATCTATGAACATAATGAAGATAGGTGAAATGGATTATTTAATCAAGCATTTTTATTTGACATTTTGCATGCTAAATTTAGCTCGGAAATAAGTGAAAACACTAGGTAGATATTTGACAGGATTGAATTGTTTACATTCCACGTAGATAGGTATCGATGTATAATAGGAAACTCAGGTATAGATTTACCTGAGTGGTGAAAAATAAATAGGCTTGCGTCAACGTAACACATGCGAATGATAAATGTTTTTTTTACGCTATAAAATCTGCGTTAAACACTCTACAATTCCCATAGGTCATTTAAATTCAGTTTGGTTAGATACAGTATTTGGTTCAATAAATATCCTCTAAAAATTGATAGTGTATCAAACGTTGAACTTTAATTTATTGTATCTGTACATGTGTATGAAACAGTTGAAGACAAATACATACAAGCAGTTAGAGTGATATAAAATTTGATACGAAAGCACTCTGACATGTTGATTTGATTGAATGGAAAAATACCATTATGTACTCATAAAATAGTTTTCCATGTCGGTATAATCACAAAAGAGAAACCATGTTGGAAAGAAATATATCTGGGACAAAAATCCTTGAATGTTGTAAATGCACCAAAAAACTTATGAGACCAAAAAAAAACAACTGCTACAGCGTAGACAACTCTATAGACGTAATGCCTGAAAAAGGGATCCGAAATTATCACCCTCAATTGAATGTTCATTATCTCGTTTATTGTGATTTTGAAAGTATAATCGTATTGTACACTGCGTGTACAAGTTACTCACCACATAATTGGAATGATTGTACAAATCAAGCCAGTACATCCTTGATGTAAATGCAGCTAAGCAAATACAATCAGATTTCTGCATGTGTGTCATGTCAATTTACAAGTTTTACAGACCAATCGTTAATAGAGGAACAGCATGCATTCAGATGTTTTATAACTGTTTGGATAGGATAGAGAGACTAGTCTACACTGAACTGAAAAAATACAAAACCTATGGCATACACATTTGAGGATGAGAAACATTTTAACTAAGCGAGTAAATGTCATATTTGTGAGAGGAAAATATTAGCATAGGACGTTAGATACTGCGATCACTTAACAGGAAATTACAGAATGCCAGTAATTTGTTCATCAAAACACTTTTGAAAATTATCTAGAAGATGAGGTAAAAATCATACAGAATAACGATGAGAAATATATTTCATTCAGTAAGGATTTTATGGTTGATACAACAGATGACAAATAATTTAAATGTTGACAAGGTCATTGAGACGATGAAACATTTTGAAAACATGAAATCCTGCAATTTTGAGGAAAGACATTCACCCATCTGAATAGATGGATAGTTTTTTTGACTGATTCAACCAAACGTCCGTACCATCCAAAGAGTGACTCTAAAATATCCGGTAAATGAACACATTAGGTGACCTGCACGACTACTACGCCAAGAAAAACTTTTCGAGAAGTTTCGAAATGTATATATGACATACTACAAACTTGATCCAGCTCACTATTACAATGCGCCTCGCTTAGTTTATGATGCCCATTTTAAATATCAGGTGCAGAACTTCAACATTTGACAGTTTATTATATCGTTTGATGATTTACAGCAGAATAAGTGATGGCATTAGTATGACACCGCATAAATACGTCAAAGCGAACAATGAAGTAAAACGTGATGGTGATAATGAAAGTTTAAGGTCACAATGTGAGGACAAAGTCCAGTCAAGATCATATACCATGTATCTTGAACCCAACAATTTATATGATAGGGCAATGCATACTGGTTAAACACTTCAGATGGCTTGTGAGGAACAAATTGTGTGAGTAGAAAAAAAACAACTTCTTAAACATTCCTGAAGTTAGTGACACAGGGACGATTTTATTTGACTTGGAGATATCATTACATCTACACAACCATTTCAAGCACTATTCTCTAGCACCGGAGACATTTTTATATATTCAAATGCTTTATCTCCATTACAAAAGGAATTGATAAATAACTGCAAAGATACTAGACCAACTGTATCAAAACCAGTGTGTACATTGAAAAACAAAAACAAATATGTAATTCATTACAGAAACCCAAAGCTTTGCCTGCATTGAACATAAAGAAAGATATATAGAGTTCTCTTACATGATGAGCAACCTTAGCTGAAATCATATATTTGGCTCAATACAAGTTTAAAACAAAAAGCTACCACTGAATTCGAAAAGTACTTATTCAAGCTCACGATCGATTCGGTGTAAGAACAACAGTTGAAATATGTCCATTCAAAAATAAACTTCTCATAAAAATACATTAACAGACATTACATGAACTGGGATCGTACAATCATCAGATATACAGAATCGCAATAAACAAAGTATCGCTGTCTATTCATGATGGCAAGGACTTTTTTTTAGCTGACAACGTAAATACAATACCTTGCAGTCAAGTTAATACCTTGATTTGAAAAGGACATTTTTTAAGTCTCAGGAAGTTTGATTTTTTTTGTGGTTGTTTCAAAGTAAATACAGTCTCTCTTTACATATCATATATGATGAGATCATATTTGTCAAACACTGTTTTTATTGCCTTCTTGTCAAAAAAGACGTATTTTCTCCCTAAAATCTTAGATCACAGAGTAGTATTACTGTACTGTCACCCACACAATTATTTAAAAAGTGTCAACCACTAAAACTAGCTTGGTTAAGTGAATTTCTTTCTTTTTCACTTCATCAGGATTCCCACAGTCATCAAATCGAAATAAAGAATTGGTTCTTTGGTACTTTTAACCACTTATCCAGTTTGTCTTCTGGTTCGATCACTATCACCTTTTTATCTTAGAATATCTACATTCTGTTGTATGTTGTTTCGCACAGAAAACTGAATAGGTGTTAACTACGTGACGAAAGACAACCTTTGCTATTACGTCTCTATGATATTTAGTGCAAATAAATGTTTTCCTCAGTTAATCACTCCACATATTATCATGTAATGCACATCTTTCAAACATACAGTTCAGCTGCGTAGCACAACGTGAAAGTTTTATACATGCCTACAAGCGATCTGAGTTGAACCGATTGTTTTGAATGACCATCTGAAACGATATAGATATAAAGTTTGTGAGCATCAATAGTTTCTTTTCTGTCGATTTGAAGGCGAATACCTTATTACACATTGGCTAATTTAAAAGCACAGCCATGCAATATGCTCTGGTGATTATTTCTAAAGTCAAGGTAGATGCAGTTCATGGCAAAGTAATAATTGTTGACACTTACGATGCTCATTTCTGTGCTGTTTTTGTTTGTTGTTCATAGGATAAATACTTAGCGACCCCTGTAACATACTGCATCAATTTAAACCTCTGAGAAGAAACTATATTTTGCAGACCTCCTTTAGTCACCGAGATCTTCTCTATTACCGATTTGTAAAATGTTTTTGGATCACTTTGTCCAGCGTTTATGCACAGTATCAAAACAATATTTAAAGCTCATTCAAAACAGAATCAAGAGTGACGTTCTGTAAAGGTATATTGGCTGCTGTGCCTTTGATTCTCGTAGTCATAGAAGAAAGGGAGTCCATTTCTGTTCTTGTCGTTCACCTATTAAACAATTGATTCAGAGGTAATCGTATCGTACTGGAGACAATTTTTGTCCCATTTCATAGTCTTGCTTTTTACCTTTTGCTCTTTACAAAGCTTCGGCGAGTGCAATGTTATATGGGACATCTTGTGGAAGAGCACTGGTATCCTGAACTTCTTTCCATACACTATAAGCTGCATAGCTTCGGTAACAGTCTTTTTTTGCGTTACCAGCTTCTGAACTCAATTTCCTCAATTTTTCACTCATGATACCGTCTCCAATCATATTTGCACTACGCGATACAGGTTGCCACCACATCTTTGCTCGTCGTTAACATATTGTATTAATTTAACTTGAAAATATCATTGCCTCCATATAATATGATTATTTCTTTAACAAACATTCTACCCAGGTTCTTTACCACTGTATTGTTAGCACCTCATTTCACCTTCATGTCAAACGACACGAGAAACCTTCCATGTGCAGTCTTGATATTTAGGCTTAACTTTGGTATACAAACTTACAACTTTTGTTCTGATTTAATGGTACTGGATGTTGATGTGTTTGATTGAGGTATTTATCTCATTGTGCTATCTAGTCCTGCTTTTTAGAAGTTATCTATTTGCCGTACGTCAACATCTGCGCTATATACAGAGCTAAAAAGACGTAAAAATATGTCAATGCCCTTGGAGCAAACCTGTAAGAGACATAGACGCTAACACTCATCACAAATTATTATTATTTGACTTCTTTGTCTGAAGGTGGGTAAAATCATTCATTTTAGCGAATGTTTCTTATTTCAAGTCTTGGCTTATCGCTTAAATCATGATTACCATCACCACTTTGAGAAGACACATATCGAGAAAAAGCGTCACAAAAATTGTTCAGAAACAAAGACACCAAACCTTGTTCTGTTAATCCTTAATGCAAGATGTCAAGTGTCTTCGCCCTGTTTTCATTGAAGTTCTGTTTTGTTCTGTTACTCCTCGATCTTTTTGTCGCGTCTAATGTATCTCTCATCAGCCCCAAAGGGATCAAATAATTTGAACAGATAGTGTTGCGACATATAAATACTAAAGGGTTAGCTATTGCATCCCATCGTAACAGCTGATGTAGCCATTATTGTTAGGAGTAGCATATTTTGATACGTTCACCAGTTTATATCCTGCTGTGAACATCGCCATCGTTCTTTAAGTTTCTACCCAATGTGTAAAATATTATTGTCTTCCAGGTAGCATGTACTTGTTACTGTTAAACTGTAAGGCCTATCTACTGTTGTCACTTTAGCTCTGATGCGTACTAACACGTTGGTGGCTTGCCTATAACCCAATGTAATTGACAATACATTCAATGGAACAATTAAACAGATCTTCAAAAATTTCCGTCGACAAAAAGTTGCGTATAAGACTCATTATTTATATTAATGACATAATGTTGTGAAGCATCTATTGTCTTTAATGCTGATTCGGCAAAAGGGGATGGACCATTGTTAAATACGCATATTTTAACGAATGCTTGATGTGCAGTTTTAGGCTCAAACACTTTTAACAACCATTTTACAAGTTTTCTATGACTAGCCAATTTCATGCTAACTATGTCTTTTTCTCCATAACAGACTACAGTGACATTCGGATGGAGAGAGCCCTGAGTTGGTACAGTTCAAATATTGTATAGCAATATACATCAAGGCATTAGTTTCCTTTCTTCATCAAACTTGTTGTTAACCATTTCATTCTTCATTTCATCCATTTTAATTCCCAATGCAGTGGTCTTTTCATCCATTTTAACTCCCAATGCAGTGGTCTTTTCATCCATTTTAACTCCCAATGCAGTGGTCTTTTCATCCATTTTAACTCCCAATGCAGTGGTCTTTTCATCAATTTTAACTCCCAATGCAGTGGTCTTTTCATCCATTTTAACTCCCAATGCAGTGGTCTTTTCATCCATTTTAACTCCCAATGCAGTGGTCTTTTCATCAATTTCTCTGTTCAATTCGGTCTTGTATGACTATCTCTGCATTGAGTTAAGCGTTGACTCTATCAGTGCTATCACTTAAGTGATTCTGTTGTATCTACTTAAGTTTTGAATGTTTCTGTAACTATTGTAATCGTTTTCCCCAAGTCAAGTAACTCTTTTCTCAGCCTCTTCTTTTGTTTATTTCTCCAATGCTACCTTGCACCACACTAATATTTGTTGACCACTTCTAGATCAACGTACTCTTTTCTACCTCTTCTAGATTGTTTAACACCAGCGTATAATTTTGTTATGAAAAATTCTTTGAATGTAAAATCTTTTACCGTTTTTATTCTATCATGGAAACCTGTGATTGATAGATGGTATATTGTTTTCCATGATCTGACCAACAATTCATTCACATTCAGTTTTTTTTTTTTTTACATCATCTATCTCTTTAATTATCTCCGTTCAATCCTTATTTGTTTGCAACTCTGACGTTCTAAATTCTTAATCATTCGGTGTTGATTTCGTTATTCAGATCACCATATGACTTCTCCAGACGAGATAATATAGTGCCATTGTTCTCCAGAGATTTGTTGTGTTTTCTTGATATCACTTTCCAAAACTTCTATTTCACTGTTTATCCCCTGTGTTCAATCAATTGTAAAAAATTCATATCGTTGATTAAATCATCTGTTTGTGCTAATATGGTGTGTACAGCAGTAGATAACATATTGAATCTCTGTTTGAACACGTCTTCAGCTTCTTAAATCTTTTGGTATGTTCTCATTAATGGCTCTGAGCTTTGCTAGGTATTTCTTTATCATTCCGTTCAATAGTAACTAATTTATTGTCAGCTTGTTTTCCTATTTCTTCGTGTTTTGTTCTCAGTAAATGTGCCTTGTATCTGATTATCAATTCTTCTCAATACAATTCTATATTTTACTCTTATTTCTTACTGCATTAGTTACTTTGTCAGAGTCGCGTGAATTGATGATACTGTTATTGCTAAGATCTAAGTCACTGTTAATCGTTTGTCCTAATATTAAGCTTTTCCACCTGTAGTTGATTCAATGTTTATATGTTCACTGGTACCCTGGAAGTAATATATTTCCAAATATTCAGTACCTCCTCTGTGTACTTGTCTTGGAAACACACGTTAACGGCATTCCGTGAGAACCTGTAACTTTTCCGCATTCATCGGATGCCAACTCTTGGTCTGTTAATTAAACAACTCTGTAGGTGTGTGTAATTGCCATAGACACTATACGAAACAAAGTTTCCGCGAAATACGTTGCTAACTGGCTAAGAGACAAAAGCAAACACAAAAAAATAACAATTAGAGTAATACATTGTATTTTTTCTTACTATAGGGAAATGCACATATATTTGGGTTTAAAAAACCCGCAAAGCGTATCAGATTCAACAAATGCTTATAAATTTACATGGCTATTGAATTCTCGCAATTTAGAATTGTAGTTATGTATACTGTATAATTAATGTTAGGATAAAGCACTAATCGCACTGATTATGGGATTTTATGAATTTTTTTAAATTTATTGACAATGTTAACTTTTAATACATTTTGCATTGTAATATTTGAATTATCATGATGTTATGTGTGATGTTTATATAATATTATAAACATTTCAGGAAATTATAAATGTTTCTTGACTTTAATATTTGCTCAAACCTTAATATTATGTATCAGGTTTGCATGTTGAGCTATTGTCCTTGAATTAGGTTGTTTACTTAGTATTTGAGTTCAAGGACGGTTTTGGTAGACAAGTTGTTAATTCAATTTGAGGTCAGGGTTGATTTTGTTTACAGATAAGACTAAAATTTCCTTTAGAATTATGTGTTAAAAGTCACATACACCATATAATATTCTAGAACATTATGTCATGTGACCTATCTTTATATATACCATGTTTAGTGAAAAGTTTTCAGTTTCAACCTTATCATCAGTCTATAAAGTCATTACAGTTGTAACAAATCATTCCAAATTCAGAGAGAGAAATTATTTTAAATATTCATGGATTATAAAAGTGCTCATAGACTTTTGGATTTTGGATTTTGAATTAATGATTTTGGGATTTATGTCAACTTATTCAAAGATATTCTGGAGTACTTCATTTTGGCACATCAGCACATTAAAGACTATTGACACGTGAGGACATTAAAGGATATTGGCACATCAGCACATTCAAGCATAGACTAATTCATTCGGAACATACTATATTTAGGACATGTGATTAGGACACTTAGGATTATTGGATTATTTGGATTTTAATTCATGTTACCGTAAGTGTCTTTTGATTTTCATTTTAATTATCCAGAAATAAATTGCTTGTTGCTTTTTACTTGATTTGTTGGTTTCACTTTCTTTCTGTTATCTTTTTCTTAGACCAGAGAGTCGTAACAGAAATTGGGGGCCGTTCCGGGATAGATTTGAATTTCTTTAAAGCATAATAGAGATATTAGAGTTATCGTTGAAATTCATATTGATTTTGTCTCGGAATTTTTGTTGTCTTTGGCAAAGATTATAATTTGAGGAATTTGTTTTTTAGTCAAACCAACAAGCATTCACAATGGCATCTAATGTTCAGAATTTCATTTCAAATCCTACTCAGGAGGGGTTAGAGTCTATGAGAAAGGATGAGTTGCTCGATTTTGCCAGAAAATATAGTCTGTCTGAGGCGAAAGCATCATTAACAAAACAGGAGATAAAAATTATTTAAATTCAATCCTTAGTAAGAGAGGCAATTCTGCATAGTAGTGCTTTAAGTTTGATTAAAAAGTCTGTATATGGTTCTGACAGGAAATTAAGGGAATTCGAGTTAGAACCAAACAGATTTAGAATTAGCAAAGCTTTGTTTTAAACTTCAGTAGTCTGGGTAACATATAATCATTCGCTCAGGACGAGCTATATTACCGACGCGACATAAAAACAAATACTACATATTTCAACTGACAGGTACACAGATAGTGCATATTTACAGTAAAACAATACAGAAGGGAAACATTACAATGTTAACATATTGTATATGCAGCATGAAGATCTCTCTCTCTCTCTCTCTCTCTCTCTCTCTCTCTCTATATATATATATATATATATATATATATATATATATATATATATATATATATATATATATATATAATACTAATAATAATAATGATGACTTTGTATAGCGCCTAATCTTTAGAAGCTCTAAACGCTTTACAACATTAGATAACACCTAAAAAACATATATAATGATATGATTGCGAAAAAAAAAAATTCTTTAAATTAGAAAACAAAAACACACTGAAAATAGTTAAGGTAAGAAAACATAAAGTAAGTCTTTAGGTCTATTCTTGCAGTCGAAATAGGTGAGTTTTAACAGCACTCTTGAATGAGATCACTGTGTTTTTGTGTCTAAGTTCAGTGGGCAATTCGTTCCACGTTGCTGGGCCCTGGTATGCAAAAGAACGTTATATATATATCAACACGGATCTACATAAATGTCACAAGACAGAAGGCATCTAAACAATAAATCTAAGTAAATATTTTAAATAATCAGCAAGGGTGTAGGATATAACTAAACAAACTCAGTAAAATTTGGTGACCTTAAAAAGCTGATTTGCCATTTACCACTAAATAAAATGACATAAAGCACATTACGTACATGGAGACCCTGACCATATCCGAATTGGCCTACTGAATGGTTTGAAATGAGGGATTGTTATTAGTTCTTTGGACAGTCGGTTCAAAATACTATGCTGGTGCCAGATTTAATTGTTGCTATCTTTTGGTATCTAAGAGTGTTACAGTTTTTTAATTTGATCAGATTATTCAAGTAATTAAATATTTTCTTGTGAAGTGTCTTACATACTTCAGTTACCATGTATCTTAATCTACTAATATATAAAGTAGGAAGATTTGCTTTTCTTAACAGAGAATCATATGAATTGTTAAAACCATAAAAAAAAACAATTGCTGTGCCCTATACTGTAGTTTTACATTGTATCAAAATTATGTTCACAACAGAAATGGCAAAACCCACTCCCCAAAGAAAAAAGAAATAAAATAAAAAGAAATTGAAGATTATTAACTTAATATAAGTGGAGAAAAACAGTGGTCGAGAACTTTTGCAAGATTTTAGATACGTGGTGCGAATGTGATAAATAAACCTGTTTAAAGAGACTATTGTAAACTATGCTTTAAGAATGATCCTTGTGAATGTTGGAATATTTAACTTTTTAAAAAACAAAACAAACATGCTATGTTCACATTGATAAGGGTCAAAGTAATACAAAATAACTTAAACACATGCTATGTTCACATTGATAAGGGTCAAAGTAATACAAAATAACTTAAACACATGCTATGTTCACATTGATAAGTGTCAAAGTAATACAAAATAACTTAAACACAAGCCATGTTCACATTGATAAGTGTCAAAGTAATACAAAATAACTTAAACACATGCTATGTTCACATTGATAGTGTCAAAGTAATACAAAATAACTTAAACACATGCTATGTTCACATTGATAAGTGTCAAAGTAATACAAAATAACTTAAACACATGCAATGTTCACATTGATAAGTGTCAAAGTAATACAAAATAACCTAAACACATGCTGTGTTCACATTGATAAGTGTCAAAGTAATACAAAATAACTTAAACACATGCTATGTTCACATTGATAAGGGTCAAAGTAATACAAAATAACTTAAACACATGCTATGTTCACATTGATAAGTGTCAAAGTAATACAAAATAACTTAAACACATGCCATGTTCACATTGATAAGGGTCAAAGTAATACAAAATAACTTAAACACATGCTATGTTCACATTGATAAGTGTCAAAGTAATACAAAATAACTTAAACAAATGCTATGTTCACATTGATAAGGGTCAAAGTAATACAAAATAACTTAAACACATGCATTTTCACATTGATAAGGGTCAAAGTAATACAAAATAACTTAAACACATGCTATGTTCACATTGATAAGTGTCAAAGTAATACAAAATAACTTAAACACATGCTGGTGTGCATTTTCTTGCACTGCCCTTAGTCAAATATCTCTATGTGACTATTAAAATTGTATCAGCATTTATTTTTCGTTTTTATTATTGAAGAGGCGACAGAAGTCACAACCACGCCATTTTATGTTTATTCTTTCAACAGCTCTTAGCACTACAAAAAAACTTTTGTAAAATGTGACGTCGTATCGATGATATAATGATGTTAGCGTTGATTTTACAAAAGCGGATATCTTTAATCCATATAGTGTATGTTTTTTTTTTTACCTACGACTCAATAAGCGCACCTAATCAATATATTGTAAGTCAAAGCATAATAATCAAATAAGGAAGTTAGTGGTAAGACAATTAACAATACTCCCAAATTTTGACATGACAGCTGATATTGACACAAAATTAAGTAAGCGGGGGATGCTTTTTATCACTTTAGCAAAATGCGTTTTATTTTGCAAGTAGTTCAGTTTCGCTCGCATAGACTTATATAGTCTCGCAGCTATGGATATTTCGAAGTCAGGATTTGACTTCAGACCCTACATCCAAGCGATCCAAGGGATACATTTTAACAGATAATTTTTATAATTGTTTTCCTCTTGCCATTTTATACCTGCAGAATTTAATAATAAAGATTTACCTTTTTTTATTGTTTTTAAGTACCGGGATCGAACCTCAAAACTGTTATGCACTCATATATCTGATCCATAAGGTGGATCAGGCAGTTGCGCAGCGGTTTTTGCATCATGCAATGCTCGACATGAAAAATGAACGGTCAAACTCTATTTACATTTGGGTCTTTAGAATCCGTTTTATTTTCGTTGTTAAAACAGAGAGACAGACAGACAGACAGACAGACAGAGAGAAACAGAGAGAGAGACGGAGGGAGGGAGGGAGGGATAGGAGTTACGTTAGGAGTGGATGTATCCAGTATCCAAGGTTGATTTTTCCTCAAATTCTGCTGATATCAATCACTACATATTTATAGAGTCAAAAGAAAGTGTTTTAATATTTCCTTTGGTGTAATTAGTTCATGCAACGAAAAGCAATTCCTCTGTCATAAAATCTGCATTTTGTATTTCTTACAAAATTTGATCTTAACAAATAGAATATTTCGACAACTTCTAAAAACAGACAAGCTAATAACCCAAGCTAAGAAAATCTAAACAAAGACACACACTTTAGTTGTTTAAATAATTAGCTTAATTAGACGTTAGAATTTATCTCACACGTTGATATTTCTCCGTTTTTTAGTTTCAGTCTCTTTTGATATGAAATTGAAAACAAATTTTACGTAACAAGTAATTCAGGGCAGAGCTTTACAATTATTTAACATTATATGTGTGTGCATTTGTCTATGTGAAGCTGTCTGTCTGTGTGTGTGTGTGTGAGAGAGAGAGAGAGAGAGAGAGAGAGAGAGAGAGAGATGAGTTATTCCTGAGGAAGAGACAGTAATTCGGACCGTACACGTTGGATAACAACATTCACCACACACACACACACACACACACACACACACACACACACACACACAAACACACACATCTCTCTCTTGTAAAGTTGTAAAGTGTGATTTGTGAATGTTTTTATAACAGTGGAACGATGTATTCCTTTCGTATTTTAAGTTTCTTCGAAAGAATAATCTTTTTTCCAATGTCTCTCTGTCTTTCTGTAAATTAGGCGATATGGTATCAAAGTTGTCGATATAGAAAGGTAAAGTTATGATGACTGCATACTTCTATGTAGAATTTGATATCGCATGAAGCGTTTGTGTATTGGTATCACCGAAAATGGTTTGTTTCAAAGCCTTTTTTTGATTTTACAGTAAAATCTGCAAATCAAAATTCAATCTGATTTAAATCAGGATCTATTTATAATAAGTAGATCTTACAGGCACCGATTAAGGGTCATGTTCTAGTGACCTTAGGAATTCAATGTCCACTTATTTTTACTAACCTATTAGATAAATCGTTTCATTTCTTGTTAGAAGGAGTTATCGTTAACACCGTTATGTTCGAAATGAACTTTATATAAAAAAAATTTTAACTTTCACAAATGTGTGAATTGTAATTTGATTGGTTAAACGAATGATCAACAGACTATGACCTCGTATTGGTGTCCATCAGATAGATTTCCGTTATAGGTATAAAGTACATAAGAAGGAAAGAAAACTAGATCAAATGAAATATAGTATAAAAAAAACAACGAAAGAGATGTAGGAAGGTAAGATAAAGGAAGTTAGTGGAAAAATACAAAATAGTTAATGAATGAAACAATATTATTATTATTATTATTATTATTATTATTATTATTATTATTATTAGAGAACATAAAATAATCAATTAATCAGCTTGAAAAATATATTTTTCCATAACTTGTAAATGCAACAGATAAGGAAGTTTTATCGTGGATTTTCTCACCTTTCCATATGTGTAAGAACGAATTATCCAGTTCTAAACATCAATCAAGTATTTTCCTAACCTACTCTCACGTGAATGTTATTGTACTGTTAGACGCAAATGGTCTCACTACCGAGCGAATCAAACAACTCCTAAGCGAGTATGGCTTGGCTCCATTCCCTATTTACAACGACCTCAAGACAACAGTCGTTGTCAACTGAAAACGCGCAAATACTACAAATAATTTTCCTAATGATAACAAATCACGAACTCTAATTTCACACATGCGTGGGTTTTCTTGCTTCACATTTGTAAGACCCAACAGTAAGCCTTTCCAAGCCGAAGATTGGTACTTTACGCCATGCACCACAAAACACGACCCAAACATCTAATACAAAGAATTATTCCTATCTTAAATTACTAAACACTTATGCATTAGAATATCCCGATAATTCCTTATGTCAAGAAATTAGACAGAGTCCATTTTACGAATTTAATCGATGCTAGAATAAGGTCTAGTGAATACTGTACATTATGACGTCTGGTGCTAGAAATTTACTAAGTACTCGGTTTGGGAAATATCTTCCCAATACCGACTCTCCATAATCAGCAAATAATCACTAAAATCTAACAAAAGCTATAAACGGAGACGTAAATACATATAGCACATACTCTAGGTTTATTATAGTACATCACATGATGTGAAAAAAAATTGCGGCATCACCATTCGGACTTTTCTGCTGTCATTGAGTCCATGATGTCACGGACATCTACTTTTTATCATTGAGATTTCAGAATTTAAGAAATTGTTATGTGCTTCAACTAAGTCTCAGAATTTACACCAAATGTTAACAGCTCAGTGCAAACAAAATTTTATAAGCTCTTTCTACAGATCCAAACATTTTCAGTGGCTTGTTTGTATCTATAATGTTGTACTTGTGAAGAACAAGCGGCATTCTGGTTATAACCCATTTTGTTATACCTCATAAAAAGTAACAGTGTCATTGATTGGCGCACAGATTGTCACGTGTCCGGGAACAAAACATTGCATCTCTCGTAAGCGATCGGGTTTTCCGGTTTTGTTTCCTCCATTTGGAACTCCTCATGAAATTACGTTCAAGTTATCTCTCTTTAATGTGTTTCGAGTATGTATTGACAAGCAAAAAACAACATTTTGCATTCCAAATGAGGATAACATTAATTAAATCTTGGCAAATTAAGATTCGATGAACACAAAGAAATTAATGGCAGTTGCAGTGAAGTGCTTTGAAGATTATTTAAGGAAAGTGGGTGACAAAATTTAAAATTCGAGGCGTCTGCTCCCTCTGAGTTGAATGCTGCACTGAGAGAATTGTATGCTGGTGCGCAGAAGACGGACGAGACGCCCTTTAAAAAAACCGCATTGCGAAATATAAAACCACGATTAGGTATAATAAACAATTTATTACCCTTCTTAGAGGGAGGTATGAAGATGTGTTTACCCGCGACAAGTTATATTCTACTCGGGATTCACCCTCGCGGAACATGACTTGCCTTCGGTGAACAAATCTTCATATCTCCCCGTACCAAAGGCAATACATGTATATTGTTCATGATCTTAAGCACTTGATTTAAATATAGTATATTTCTGAATCTCATTCATATGTTACAACGACATAGGCAGTAACTGCCACGCTCATAATGCTTGATTTCTTTCCCGCAAATCGTATTGAGTTTCACAAATGCTTAATAATAATTAAAAGTGCAAACATTTTCTGTACATATACTTAAGGCTGTCATATATATTAGGATATACGTACGATATAAGAAACACGGAATACATTTTCTGAATTATAAAATAAAGAGATAATCTTTGAAGCATGTGTAGTCAGATAAATGCATTCTTTACATTATCAAGAGTGATAATGTTTTCCAGTGCAAATACCGGTGTAGAATTTCTCTAACTTACCAAACGTGACTATACAGTTAACTCGTGGGAGATACATTTGCACAATAAACACATAAGGTTGAGTCCATCTTGCATACAAACTGGAAACATATTGATTATAAACTAATTAAAAGAATGAATTCTCGATAATTATTGAACCCCTTTTCCTTTATGTAGAGTAGTAGCAAAGAATGTATTAGTGACGTCTTCCAGGTCTTCCATCAACAATAACCATTAATTTCTAACTCATTTTTTTTCACTCAGAATAAAATGATACCGCCTGATCTCCCAAACAATGGATCATGTCATGTTATGTTTGCAATACTATTACATAACCACATTTTACACATTTATCTCGGTGAACATATATAACTTTTCATCATATAACATTCAATATCTCGATCATTTTGCACACATAGAGACAAGCACACCCTAGATTTGATCATCACATAAATATTTTGAAGATGACGTTAAGGAAAACATTAATTCCAACCCACTTTACATACATACATCGCTAGAATTGAAGTCTGTCTCCAGTTTGCTTGCAGCAAACTACCTACAAAGGTAATCTTTTACAATTCATTTTTGTGTTAAAAGTAATAAAGCAAAATTAACTCTGAACTGTAGTTGGAGCGAGTAGTACACCGTCATTGTTTATCTGTCTTGTTATATACATGGTATAAGTATGGACAATATTCTTTTGCCTGTTAACCTATTGGTGTGTAAACCTCGTCCGATACACAAAAAAAGACATTGTGTATTGCAATTACCTGAATATTTCAGCCACTGAGTTTAGATACTGATATCTATTACATATTTTAGAATAAAATATATACATTTATTCGTCAAATATTTTAGACATTTTTCATGACTCAATATTTGCACGCGGGTATAGCCGTATATTTTCAGATGCCAAAATATACGATTTCCCATCGTGCCATGCGACGCCTGAATTTATGTTCCTACTTCAGTTAATAATGGCAGCAATAAACACGAACATTTTATAATCTTGGCCAATAAATAAAAACTGCCTCAGAGCTTAGGGATGGAAATCTGTTTTCCTGCACATTTATGTCTCGCCACTGTTCACTTCTGTACGAAGTCACCTGTACTACATTGCAAACAACGTCAAAACGCGATGTTATCCGCCGCGATTTGTCTTGCTGTTGCTTTCGGTTACGGCAAAATAAAATGTCAAAAATGGACATATCGCAACAGATCAGGTGATAGTGTCACTTAAATTGCTGTTAGTTTCTATTAACAGCCTACGTATACGATTGAGGTTCTTTCGAACGAGAAGTGGATGGATGTGTGGGAACTGGTGTGTTAGGAATGGATGGGCGAGTTTAATCTTTTAAGCTTCAATCGACCCGCACGATTGGCATATAATAAAAACAATTTTTTTCTGCTTCAATACCGGGTATATTGTTTTATCTTTTGGTACAAAACAACCATATATTTTAACTAGTGGCTTTGCCCAACGCTCACTCTACGGGCGAATGAATTTTAAAAGGGCATTTTGTTGTTTGAAAGATACATTTGTACTCACAAAAGTCAAATTTGAATTCGACCCTCCGCTTTTGGCTTACGAGTGAGAAAAATATTCCATTATGTATATGTGTTGGATAGCAATAATGTAACCTAAAATTTATGTTCTCTTTAGGAATGTTATTAAATATTGTTTCTACATTAAGTTAGCATAATGATACCTGAATATGAATCACACATACATGCAATCGTGCGGTAAATGCCGTGATTTGTTTTCCTTATTTGTTAAACTTTTGGAGCAATCTAGATGTTGTCATTTCAACAGAGAAAGCTTAAATCTCGTCTCTGTAATTCTTAAATTAAGAACGACTAATATAATTTCATCAAAATTCTTAAGCCAGTCACTCTTTTGAAAAGTTGTCAGGTTACGTTTTTGCTTCTTCAATCAATGATAGCATATCTATAAAAAGGAGGAATGTACTCTACACCAATCAAAAGTCAAAAAGGCTGCAGTTCAGCAGACAGTTGTGTTTATGCGTTTATTATTATTATTATTTTTTTATTTTTTTTTTATTTGTTTGTTTAAAGATAAAACATGAAGATAGAATGACATCAGATTTTGGGAACTACCTATTTCGTTATCAAAATCGGCACGATTAGGCAAATAAAATTCTAGGTTATTATATCAATGTAATTAAATCAAAATTTGAAGGCAACATGCCAAAGTCTCATGTCGAAAAAGTACTCTCATCGAATACATTCAGTACACAGTCTCTGCAAAAGTCGGTGGACCGATTTCCCTTTTTCCAGAGTTTTTCTCCAAGTCTTGCCTTCGCTCTGCTAATTGCGACCTCTGAAGGGAAGGAGTACTCTCTGACTGGATTGTAGATAAAGAAGAGATTCTGTTTCAGATTTACCTCAATGGTGTCTTCAATGATTGTTCTGGTGGCAATTAGATTAGACGCTCCATAATGGATGACCTTTATTTTCCGTTCGTTTTGCAAGACTTCTGTCAAAATGCCTTGGTGCCATATCCAATAGTACTTGTATTCAACAATGCGTCCAGGAACAAACTGTTCCCAAGATCGAACTGCTTCTTTACTGAGTAGGCCTAAGTAATCTGCCTCTCCGTAGGATGGTTTCAGTACACATGCTCTACAAAAGTCATCGGACCGATTCGCAATACTCCAGGTCTGTTCACCAAGTCCTGCCCTTGCCCTTTTAATTGTTTCTTCTTGTGTATTAATGTAATTAGAGTCCCTAGGGTCCGGATGATAGATGTAGACTAGATCCTGTTTCAAATTCAACTCAACCACGTCTTCCATTATTGTTCTGGTTGCAAGCGGTTGATTCGCTCCGTAATGAATGACCTTGATTTTCCTTTCTGTAGACAAGACCTCTGTTAGAATGCCTTTATGCCATATCCAGAAGTATATGTATTCAACAATGCGTCCAGGAACAAACTGTTCCCAAGATCTGACTGCTTCCTTATGCAGTAGCGACTTTCCTTTTTCTGCGAAGGGTTTCAGTACACATGATCGACAAAAGTCATTTGACCGATTCCTTTTACACCAGGTGTGCTCTCCGACTCCCTCTCTTGCTCGCTTGATCACCGTGTCTTCTCTGTAGGCGTACTCTTGGTCCGGGTGATAGATATACACGGGATCATGTTTCAGATTCACCTGAATCATTTCCTCCGTGACTGTTCGTGTCGCAAATAGATGTTTCGCTCCATAGTGTATGACTTTGATTTTATTTTCATTAGGGAAAACTTCTGTCAGAATACCTTGGTGCCATATTGTATAGTATCGGTACTCAATGATGCGTCCAGGAATAAATTGTTCCCAAGATCTGACTGCTTCCTTATGCAGTCCTGAGCTTGCATTTTCTGCGCATGGATGTAGTATACACGCTCTACAAAAATCACTGGACCGATTCCCTATGCCCCATGTCTGCTCCTGTAGTCCTGCCCTCGCCCTTCTGATAACATCCTCTGGTGTATATGCGAAATTTGATCTTGGATGGCAAATGTAATAGAGATCTCGCTTTAGATTTACCTCAATCATGTCTTCAGTGATTGTTCTTGTGGCAAGCATATGCTTTGTTCCATAATGAATAACTTTTATTTTATTTTCTTCGGGAAAGACTTCTGTCAGAATGCCTCGATGCAATAATCCGTAGTATTTGTACTCAAGCATTCTTCCAGGAACAAACTGTTCACATGTCATGACTACTTCCTTGTGTAGTTGTGACGTTCCTTCTTCTGCTAATGGTTTTAGTACGCATGATCGACAAAAGTCTTCAGACCGATTTCCATTACTCCACGCCTGCTCCTGAAGTCTTGCCTTCGCTCTTCTAATTGTGTCGTCTAGTGAGTAGGCGTACATCGGGTCTGGATGGTAAATGTAGAAGCGATCCTCTTTGAGATTTACCTCAATAGTATCTTCCACGATTGTTCTCACTGCGAGAAGATGGTCCGCCCCGTAATGGATGACTTTGATTTTATGTTGATTGGGTAAGACTTCCGTCAGAATGCCTTGATGCCATATCCAATAGTACTTGTACTCAATGATGTGTCCAGGAACAAATTCTGCCCATGACATTACTTCTGTCTTAAGCATGTGCGACGCAATTACTCCAGATGAAGGAAAAAGGGTAATATCTCCTGTCCGATCAGACTGAACATTTTCATTCACTGTTTCTTTCGACTCCTGATCATGAAACATTATCATTTCTTCTGTCTCTCTGAACCTAACAAGCCCAGCCTTTCTTCTGTCATCAACCTTGGCCCAATGAACCAGGTGGTTTGACGTATTGGAGAAAGGATCAAACATTTCCTCTCCGAGCCGTTCCCTTGCTCGTTGGACGACAACTTTTCCGCGATATGTGATATACTCAGAGAAAGTAACTTTGCGAAGATCATCAGCTTTCAAATCAATTTGAAGAGTTTCTTCAACTACTGTTCGCGTTGCGAAAAGATGCCGCAAAGAGTAGTGGATGACAGTCATATCACACTTTTGTTCAGAAGAACACGAGATTTGGACAATCGAAACTAGAATGGCTTTGTGACGGAAACCCCAGTATGTGAAAGAAACGACGTCACCTTCGTCTAACTCCGCTGGATCGTTGATAACCTCTTCCTTGTCCTTTAACATGATTTCTTCGGCTAGATGTTTTGAACGTCTATAAAGCAAGTTGTACTTTTTCTCCCCTATTTTTTTCCTCGCCCTCTTAATGACTTCTTGTCTGCTGTATCGATGGACTGGATGATAGTGGTAAATGTAAATGTCATCTTTTGACAAATCAAAATTCATTCGTTCTTCTTTTACTTCGGGTATGCTAAGCAGTCCATTGTATTGGTAGTGTACGACAAAAATATCGAGCTTTGAGTCCATCTCGGTGGAAAGTACCATGGTGCATACAGCTTTGTGCCATTGTATACCATACCGAAATTGTATCAGGTCACCAGCACTGATGTCTGACTTTACCTTGGCCCATGTTGTGCGAATCTGTGATGTTGAACGTGGTCGGTCGACAGACTGGTCAAAATAAATCCATTGGTGATCCTTGGGTAAATCTAACGAAGAATGCTGGTCTCGGTTGGGTTCTCGCAACGTACTGAATGTCTCATTAACCTTAGCCCAGTGGCAAAAATGACAGGAACGATTTCTAAAAACCCCGAATTTCTTCTCTCCTACTCTCTGACGCGCTCTTTGCACTACTTCTTCCGGTGGAAAGACATTGTACCCGGAGTAGTTAAGTTTTAAGACCTCCTTTTTATTCAAGTCGATTTCAAGCTCTTCTTCTATTATCTCTCTTTTTGAAAACAAGGACTTCAGGGAGTAATGCACTATGTGGATCTTCCCGGATCTTATGGTGTAACGTTCATCCACGATTGACACAACTGCTTCATGATTGTTGCCCCAATATTGATATTGTATAATGTCTCCCTCATGTATTTCCGCTACATCCACAACCCTTTTTATTTGTCCTCTAAATGGAGACCTCACAGTCCGAAAAAAAGGCGCACTGCCCCAAATTATTGCGAGTGAAACGACTGAAAGTGTTGCGAGTACAACAGTCAGTGTGATATTTGAAGTGATTACGATGCCAGCTATGATGCTGGAAAATGTTGGTAAGGAAAATAGACCAAAAGTTAGCCAACTGTTTGTGCATTCAAAGTTGTAGCAGCTTTCGCATATATGTCCTTCCTTGAATTTCCTGTTCAGTGTCAAATGCCAGATAAGGTTTCTTGTGAAGAAAATGATAAGAGACAACCCTTGAACTATTGCTGGTACATGACGAGCACATATCTTTATCAGCATTGAGAAATCGTCTGCTGTTATTCCAGTACATTGTATTATAACTTTTGCAATTTTTGAAACAGGTCCACCTATGGAGTCCAAGAGATTCTTTATTACCTCCTTGACTTGCACGATTTGACTACTGAATTCTTCTCCAGTAACACACCAGTTGCAAAAATGTTCACAATTCAGAAACGACATTGAGTATTCAGGGTCATATTCTAGTGCCTTTTGGGCTCGATCCAGTACTTGTTGTGACTGAAACTTGGGATATCTATAGTGGACAACATACAATTCGTCAAGCTTAAGGTCTCTAACTTCCTTTGTTTCTCGAATCTTGACCTTGTTATCAAAAAGGGATGAGTAGAAATGAAGAAATGTAATAACAGCTCTGCCTTCATTCCCTTCCTCACATATCACACTCTTGACGATGGCGTGGTGCCAATATAAATGCTTCTGTTCTCGACAAAGGTATCGCAAGAACGAGCGACCTCCGTGACATATATGGTCACCGGGCTTTAAGTTTTTGAAGCTGATCAGACGAACTTTCGTTGAGCAGCAGGCACAGCCTATTCGTGTCGGTACACTATATATCTCTGTCGAGGGTAGAGCTGAAAAGTGAAAATGTGTAACGTAGTTACTGAAATGTTGTGAATATTGGCCTAACTCGAAATTTTATTAAAATCATATACATTCTTTAATAAAAACGAACTAGGTACGACATATATATATATATATATATATATATATATATATAGAGAGAGAGAGAGAGAGAGAGAGAGAGAGAGAGAGAGAGAGAGAGAGAGAGAGAGAGAGAGAGAGAGAGAGAATTAATATTGGTGCAAATTCAAAACTGTTTCTCAACGTTTCGATCTAAGCAAACTCTTTGTCAGGGGAATAAACAGCTTACATATTTACGTATACAAAACAGACACTAAACACAAAATCTAAGACAAAATTCTGGAAAGAAGAATTTTGTAGCGGGATAATGGGCACTAATAATAATAATAATAATAATAATAATAATGACAATAAAATAAAAAATAATACAAGTTATTATTTGGGTAAATATTTTGGATAGATTATAATTGGATATGCTTCCACATATGGTACAGCCGCAGTCTATAAGTGGTAGTAATTTTAAGACGACCTTTGCACGACCATTACACATATGTGATCGATATATGTATTCCAGCCGAGATGTTGATTAATGTAGATACCAAGAAGTTTTTCATTTTTAACACTAGACACCTTTAAGCCATTTAGAACTGGAAGTAAATCCATGTTAGTGGATAGGCGCTGCCTTGTTCCGATTGTCATACATTTCGTTTAGATGCATTCATATGCATTCTGTTTTGTTGACACCAAACTGATATTGTGTTAAGGTCGATTTGAAGTTTATTTTCAATGGTGTCAAGAGATTTATCAGATGTATGCAGTGTAGAGTCATTAGCTAAAAGATCTGTGTTAGAATGCACTGGATACAATGCTAGGTCATCGATAAACAGTAGAAAAAGAAGAGGCCCTAATACAGAGCCTTGAAGAACACCACTTAAAATATGACTTGAATCGGAAGTATATTTACCCGTACAAACAACCTGGGGTCTGTTAATGAGATACGACGTGGACCAAGTAACTGTGTGCGAAGAAAACTTGTAGGCTTATAGTTTTTTAATGAGCACCGACAGGTCGACATGAATGTTTTTGTCGGAAACCTGATTGTGATTTATGGAGGAATTTATACTTTTTAAGATATCGGAAAACATACTTGCTGATATGTTTTTCAATAATGTTTGAAAATACAGATAGAACGGATATGGGTTGATAGTTAGATGGGTCATTCGTTTCATTTCCCTTGTGAATTGAGAATACGTTTGCTAATTTCAATGACTCTGGAAATTTACAGGACTTATTTCTTCCAATGACTCAGGAATTGATAAAGCCGACATTTGTAGAATTTTGGGGTGAATTCCATTTAGACCCGCTGATTTCTTAGTGTCTATTTTAGTGATAATATCAATAGTATCAGTTAATGTAACGAGGTTGAATATTAAAACAAACATGATTAGGTACTCTTTCATTCACGAAGTCAGTAAGTTTATCTATGTTAGGCTCTGTAAAATTAGACCTGTCAAGTGCTTGGGAAATATTAGTAAATAAGTGGTTCAGTTGGTTTGCAATCTCGTGATCATCAGTATAACTTGTGCCATTAACTATAATTTCACATGGACTTAGAAGCATTGGTTTCGTAGAAGTTAGTTCTCACAAGTGATTCCAGATGGATCTGTTATCCGAATTTTAGGCGATGGCTTCTTTGAAAAATAAGCGTTTATGTTTTACCATGAGGGATTTTACTTTGTTCCACCATAAATGAGAATTGGTAAACTCTTTACATATATGATAGTAGTTTCGTTTACGTTGCGCCTCAGCGTTTTCATTAGTATACCATTCTGGGTTGTTTTTTTTTATCTTTTAATTCTTTTGATTTGTATTGGAGCGTTTTATTTAGCATAGTAAGAAAACAATAGTTCCAGAGAGACAAATCATAATCTGGGTCTGTTTTAGAGAAAGTTAATGAGGTAATAGTTTGAGATAGTTCAGAGAGAAATTCATTTTCAGCAAATATTTAAAACACCGGTATTGCATATAGGAGTGTGAATTGCTTTTCTTTGAGCCCTGTTGCTTACGAGTTGCACATATGAGATACTCATCACTGACAGAAAAAAAAACAGGGTACGTTAATCTCGTAAAGGTTGTCAGGGTTGGTAATGCAGATGTGGTCGATCAGAATAGAAGTACAAGATGTTAATATTGTTGAAATATTGATTACCGGTGTAAGGTCGTACAGTTGTAGCATATGAAGTCATTTAGTGCTAATATCGGAGATTAAATCAATATTAAAGTCTTTCATGATAATTACTTCATTATTAAAAGCTAAAGCGTCCTGTAGCTCGCGTTCAAATTGATCAGTCTATGTTATTCTTCTTAACCAAAACGGTATTTCCATGTACCCATCTACATATTGTACTTCTATGTACCCATCTATATATTGTATTTCTATGTACCCATCTATATATCTATATTTTTATATATCTATCTGTTTATATGCATCTCCATCTATATACCTATCTATCTATATATCCATCTATCATACCCTAGACGATAAGTGACATGACTGACGAGTACGAAAACATATGCAATTGTCCAGAAGCGAAATAAACAAACCTTTGTCAAGAACGTTTCCCATTCTCTTCTATTCTGTGCTGACCACGAATGTCGTCTTATGAAGCTTTGGAAATAATAATAATAATAATAATAATAATATTGATAGGGCCACTGCAGTTAGTAGATCATTAAAACTGATCACACCGCTCTAACGCCTAATTATTATACCAAATCACAACACACACACAAATTGTATATAACAACACTTATCGATTCATGGAACGATCTGCCACAATCCACAAGAAATTGTTCATCGATGATAACCTAAAGAAAAAAACACTGAGCGCAAATGTCCTGGCGATTCATTGTTATTTTTAAATGAACTATACACAGCAGAAAAAAAGAAAAAGAAATTTATACAAAAGAAAATGCAGAAATTCCTTATTAACACATACATATTCACAAACATATGATTAATTTTTGTTCCAATATGACTACAGTGAAATACTTTACCAACCGGACCACACCAAACACAATCCCTTAGCTCTTATCCTCCCTTCATCCATCTCATTTCTATACACTTAAATACATCATCTGTCTTGACTATTTCCATAACTCTTGCTTGCGTGCTCTTTAATTAATTATTTATGTTTATAATGAGAGGTACTTGTAAGTTAAAAAACTTGTTTTCAATCTTTTTCCCTGTATACATAATTGTTGCAATAAAATATGTTTAACACACACACACACACACACACACACATTTATCTTAATATCTATCTATCTATCTATATATCTATATATATAATATTCAATATACATCGATTGAAACGGATTTCAGGTGGTATCTACTGAGTAACAGTCTAACAGGAGGTGGAGTCATGATCAATGGAGAAAGTGAGGATAATTAATAACAATCATGTATGTTTCTATGACAAGTCACTGAGTTAGCTGTATATATATATATATATATATATATATATATATATATATATATATATACATATATATGTATCTATATGGGTCTTTACAACATTGATAATATGCGTGATGTTTCGGGGTGTTCTGCTAACATGTAAAGAAATTGCTTTAAATATTCTTACCGATGCTAAGCTGCTGATTGACCATAAATAAACTGTAAGCAAACGTATCCTACTCTAATAGAAACCAATAGTCGTTCAGTGTGTGTTGTGGTTGCGCACGTGTACATATGATAAAGGAAGATTCTTAATAATTCCTTCACTTTATTCTTTACTCATGTGGTAGAACAACTCGGTAGTATTTAACTTTCTAAACTTTTATCTGCTATACGCGTAGATTGTATTTGTGTTTATGTTCTAGCGCTAAAACTCTAAATACTCTTGAAGGGACCGATGGTATGACCATAACATAATTTGGTCTGAATATATTCGAACATGAGTTAATCTTTTGCATGATGTACAAAAATAATGCCTTTCAATATAAACAAACACATTTAGGAATACAGTTATTCCATGAGTAATAAAACGCTAAAGAAGAATTTGCATTATCTTTACAAAAGACTGTTTCGGACAGCTGCTTTTTCATTCAAGTGAGATTCAATTTCAAATGACAAAGTGTGAAATAAAAGTCTACTTACCCCTTAGGGACATTTATTTCTCTCTGAAGCTATCCTGTCAAGAGAATACATATAATTTGCGTCAAAAATATAATTTCGATAGTTCAATCAAAATAGCAGATTAAGAGAATAATGTGCCTGGCATCAGCAAAACGTGTAATAAAAATGATGAAAATCTTATATCAGTTATATTTTCTTATGCAACCTTAAACTATATCAACAGCGATTGATTCGATCGAACTAGTAAATAGAACAATGTGAGATACAGCCACACTATTCAATGAAATATCAGACTTTGAAGAGGAATTTTTTTAAAAAATAGTCACGTAAATAAAATTTTCACAGATATAGAATATATGGAGAAAATTAAGCTTTTATGATTTTAAATAACATGCCGTGTGTTATTTGATAGTCAGGTCAATATCTTGGTTGGTATTTCACATGAATGGGCTTAAACGAAATAGTAATTTGTGAATTTCGAGGTGAGACGTTTTCAAGAAAGGAAAGAAGGCAGACTTTACGTAAATGTTCTGGACCTTGTTGAAAAAAAGTAGACATGCAAAGGCGCCAGGTAACAAAAGCGTGGTAATCACACGTCATTTTTAATCAGTAAATAACATAGCTTAACAAAGACGCCAGGTAATAAAAAACGCGACAATCACAGCTCATTCATAATCGGTAGTTCAGAATCAGTGGTTGCTGGTTCAACGCAATTGAAGCGTGAACATACATGTTTCTGTTTTGTAGTTTTTTGACTAAATAATTTAGAAGTATACTTTAGCCATCGTTGTATACCTGTATGTTGACTAAATGAGCACAGCTTGACGTAAATCTCTCTTGTTTTCATTTTGGATTCTGAGTGTTGTTCAAATGGCTGAAAATTCGCGGGTGAGAAAAACATTCTTTCGAAAAAAAGCTAAAAATAAAAAAAAAATCCAATAAAATATGAACCAATTTCTAATCTCAAAGTACCGACGTGCTTTAATCCAATGATATCTCGCGAGCCTTGCCAAAAAAAAAAAAAAAAAAAAAAAAAAAACGGAGCGTGAAATAAATGTATTGTTTGGAATCAATATGATTTATTGTGCATGGCGTGGTGTTTCCACATACTGTGTTGCAAACTGTTTTACTAAGGCTGGGTATAGTGGGTAAACAGATGTCACCACCAGTGATAGCGATGCTGCTGATGTTCCCCTTGCTATGGTGCGTGACGCCTACTTTGGTCTGGTAACAAGGATGTTGATTTCTTGGACTATGTTAATTCTAACAGTGACACTGTCGCACCTGTGATACCAACAATTGAAATGTAAATTCGCTGTACCGTGAGGATATTGTCTGTGAAATTGGTGTTCGCCAAGAAGCAACCGAGTCATTGAACAAAGACGATTGCAAATGAAAGTGATTTTTATGATTCATCGGCTGGTACATGTACAAGTATCTTGACTCTTTCATTGGATGGTAAACTTAGTGGTTTATCTTTTGTTTTTCCTTCATGATAACATGTAAGGAGGAAGAAAATGAAACACCACGCAATATGTCATTTCATTTTGTTTCTTTAAGCACTTGCTCCTAAATATGACACGAGCAAAAAGGCCGAAATGATATATATAGCTAAAAATGCAAAAGAAAACTGCATTATAGGAAACTTTTATCTCAAATATATCTCGATTAACTGAAGGTTTTCAAGTTTTCATTAGCATACAAGTGTTTCTGTTTCAAAAATTTCAATGAATGCCTTTTTAATAACAAATAAGAAGATTTTCCGAATATAGCATCTTATTTTAGTCTCTGTTTAGTCTATCCCTGATTGAAGACATAAAAGAAGCGTGATATTATATGTCATTATCGCATTAACATCTCGTCTGTAGTTTAATCTTTGACAAAGGCACGCTTATACCTTGGAATGAAGCATTCCCAGTAGGTGGTCAAAGGTACGTTATACGAAGCAAGCTACTTCATGTGTTTAGTATCAGAACAACATTGGACATGTCACTGTGCCCCTACAGTTGGGTTTAACGAAAGGACAGCACAAGCATTATTATGTACCTTTTACCTTAACTAAAAAGAAGGCACATTCTGATGAACAACAGTTAACTCACATATCAGAAAGGCTGAATTGGGATATGTGTATGTCAAAGTGACACTGCCCCAATTATAATGAAACCTGTATATAAAGGACATTCAAGTTACAAGAAAAAGCTGCCGCTAGACACAGATGACTTTGATATACATGATAATCACCATTGATGTGCTTTACAGCTCGTTCATTTATGACTCTGAGTGTTGCATAACATGCAAACAATGAAGAAGTTCTTGGAGGTAATAGGATTTCTTCTGAGAAAAATTTAAGAATGAAAATCCAGCACATAAAATAAGGTCAACATCCATTAGCAGTGAAACCATACAATCGTACATTGATATGCAAGGATTTTAACTGAGAACACTATTAACATTACAATAAATTTGAGCCATATCTACTCATGCTTGAACCGTTCAATTTACAAGATATTCCGAACCACCATTTGTTGTTATTAATAGGGTGTCAATCACCGTAACTGTGCCCTTCTAGATCTGATTGAAGTAAGATTATATCGGTTATGAATTCAATGCTGGGGGAGCTTATGATGTTTTGAGACCTAGTGGAAAATGGTGATTGTTCACTGTGTCGTTAACTGTCAAAAGATGGGCTTCACTAATCTGTGTGGATCTGATAGCGCCTGCAGCGTGATGCACAGGAGGGAAATCCGCACATGTGTTAGGTCACGATGTATGCTATATATAACTTTGTTGAAGAAAAAAAAAACATTGTCAAGCCGTAAGCGTTAGACAGGTGCTCCACTATAAGATGGGTTTTCCTAGGGAATCCAAGAATGTGTCCGTTATGAACAGGTATCCGTTACATGAATGTGTCCGCTGAGGCAGGTCACAATGCACATTGAAGATAATGATAAATCAGAAACAATGTCTTATTTGGATAGAACCACTGACAAAGCCCTGCTTGTAAAGATAAAAATGTTCCCATGTTGGTATCCTTTTTCGAGCTCTTTGAGTGTAAAATGAACAATGCATTGGATCCCCAGTGTGTCAATTTAAATTGCAGAAGAATCACGCACTTCATTGTGTATTTTTGTTTTAAAAAAGACGGGATATTTGATATAAAGATATTGTATTATCTGCGTCAAATATTACGGTAGTAACACACCAAAGGGTTGAGGTAGCTTGAGGTAGTAACACACCAAAGGGTTGAGGTAGCTTGAGGTAGTAACACACCAAAGGGTTGAGGTAGAGATTAGTAGCTTTCTGGTTTGATTTTCTTAGGTTTAACTCTTTGACTGCAGATGCGACATATATGCAGGCGGTCCTTATTTTGTGTTTGTTTTCACTACAGTATTGAAGTAAGCTCTAAAAGGTCATCTAAACTATAAAATTGTTTCTATTTTGAAAATAGCGAGGACTATTCTTTCCTTGATAGGAACTGAAACATGAAAACATCTGAAGTGAGACAGCTGCGATACAAAACCTGCATGATTTGGTGAATTTTGTAAGGGTTATACTTTCTCTTGGGGATTCAAGTACATAACTCAGCGAGATTACGGGACGACATCCATAAACACGAAGTCCCTTTGTTCACATATTTTTGACAATAAAGATGTAGAAAGGAGAAATTCTTCATCGATGAGACAAAACGAAGCCCATTATTTATCATTTTGATCTGCAAGCATAGTATGTGATTCACCTGTGAGACAATAACAGTCAGAAGAAAATCGTTCTTTTCCACAACACAAAGCTGAAATAAATAATAAAAAAATGAATATAGATTATTTTCTCATGCTGTTTTTATTTTTTATTTTATAAACTGATTTATATGCTGAATTGTAACGCAGAGCTAAAACTATTTATCAATAATTTAATAATTTACTTCACGATCTTGCCGAAAATGTGCTTTCATTTTGACATATGTTTTAGTGTTTTACGGTACATCAACACACGCAGATTATATCGTGCCGAGGCACTGGAAGCACAGTATCTTGCCCAAGACAACATACCCTGCTAGGAGTGGGTTGGTATCGCGCCCGCGACCCTATAATTAAGTCAAAAAACTGTAAACTGAACTAGAGAGAGAGAGAGAGAGAGAGAGAGAGAGAGGCATTGACCTTTATATGATATATTTCATATCTTTTGGATACTCGCTCTCTCACTCTCTGTTGTGTATGTAAAGAGGCAATGAGAGAGACGGAGAAAGAGAGAAAAAGATTTGTATTAGCCATTTTAATACTGTCTCGTACATTTTAGACACAAACTTTTGTCTGTGCGTGTGTGTGCGTATGGGGATCTCAATAACAACAAGTAAAGGTTTTGATTTCAATGTATAGAATAGGGTTTTATTTCCAGAACTTTAAACTGAGACGTTGTGTGCTTTTGTGTGTGTATATGTATCTGTGTGTACACATAAACGTTGTGAGGTCTTATCGTGTGATTTGTGTACGAACCAATGTTGAGTTGACATTAGTAAATAGGAGTATTCTCTCATTTATAAAGCAATTATCGTAAACTCTTAGAAAAATGAGCAATTCATAATGTCAAATTTCATCCTAATGTTTGTATATAAACATGAGATTTTCCTCCTAATGTAGGTAATGTATACACAAGTTAATTAGTAAGACCTCTCAAAGTTGATGTTTAAACAAGTCACATGATAGGACACCTCAACGGTGATGGGAACTTATGTCACTAAAGGCTTTTTGATGATGTTATGTCAGAATGGTATATTTTATACAATGCATAGAGAGGATGAAAAATCCGTGCTATTGAGATATATCCTTTGACAAAGCTTGTTTTATTTAATTTCAAGACGCAATTAGAACATATGACGATTTCTGTTGTTGAACGTTTGACTATTAAGTTAGTAATCAAAGGGAATTTACGTTAAAAACCAAGTGATTTTCAATACCCAACACTTGCCCAGAAATTAAAATAATGTCTACAAAATCAGCATCTCGAAGGTATGTACTATTTGGGGTACCAAATATCTTTTAAAAATAAACGTGAAGTTATATTTTTTGAGCACCATACGTTCAAGTTTTAATATTGCATATATTGTTTAAATGCGTTCAGAAATATTCATTAATGCTTCATAATCCGTATTGACCTATGTAAGGTCGGCTGAAATAAGTTGGGTGTAAACTATAAGGTGTGGTGTAACTTGAGAAGACAAATTTACCAAGTTTTGCGTTTAAAGTGACTGATCCGGTTCGACTAGATTACGTAATATTTTATATTTATGTAAACATAACAGCTAGGGTTCTTTTAACATTTCACTGTATAGCTTGCATTCAAATTTTACCTTTTCCACGCATTATCAAGTTTTCATCAAAATATGCAATTACTAGCTGCACAGAAATAAAGGTCTTATTTAAAACTGGATCTCAACATAGTCTAGCATGCTAGGATTCGGAAAGATATGCGACATTTAGCCTTTTTTGATACAATAATTTATTTAAGTAGTAACGTCAGTAAAATAAATAATGAAACAGAGAATATGTAGAGTAACCATCATATAAGTATTGTATGCAGGAACCATCTGCGAATAAGGTCAAAGGTTCATAGGTCTCATTTATACATAAATCAAAACATGTATATAAAGACAACCTACTTATAGAGACGGCTTCCATACTGTCTTCAGAGTAGTCTTTGCATATAGGTTTGACTATAGCTCGTTAACAGATTTATAGTTAGCTATGGATTTTCAATGATTGGATCTGATTTCTTTTGAGGAGATCGATATAATATATACACATACAATCTCGATTGCTTGGTCGACCTAACGTCTCCACGTGATAGATTGGCGGCCAGCAAGTGAATTGAAGTTAACCAATGTACGACTGGGACGGCCAAGATTCGGTAGATAGCTTGAGCGAGTCATCTTCGCGTATATATTCTGGCCGTTAGGCATCTCTTGTATAGTCATGAGAACAGTGATTTCCTATTTCGATGTTATTTAAGACTGTTTAGTTGTCCTTAAATAGTCAATTTGGCGTGCCAAACGTTGTAGGAGATATTTCACATGAATACATTAATTGAGCATGCACAACGAAAATTGAATATTAATTAAAATAAGCAAAATAGATTGAATATTAGTGACATTTATTTCATACAATTAATCATTTTAAACAATATTATCTTGTGTAATACCAGCAATATCGTATGGCTGAGGACTCAAAGGGTATATTGGCAAATTAACCTCAAACACTTAAGAGCCCTCGATGTATGTACCTATACCCTTTTCTTACGCCCCACCCTACGATATCGCTGGTATCCCACTCGCATATAAGCCTTTAACCCATCCTACAATCGACATTCACACCTCTGAGGGCGAAATGTATGTTACTGTTAGTGCATGTATTGCCCGTTCTGTATCATATGGATCTTCCGTCATAGTGGCTGATGTAAGGACAGATCCTACAGTGGTGCGGATTCTTTTATATAATCGAAATTACATTGCAACACTTACCATTTCATTCGAATGTCTGCATTTGATGCTCATCATCGTTTAAATATTTCTCTTATAATTGAACATATTGCACCTTGAAACATTTTTCCTTTTTTTATTTCTACCGATTCTGTATTGATTGTATCTGATACTAACATACATGTGTTGTGTATACTATCCCTATTTTTTTTTATCTAAATGCGGACTTTCTTTCTTTTTTGTAACTGCGGATTAAAAAAGATTGTTGCCAAGTCTGTAATATGACAGCCTGTTTGATTCTGAATTTCCACATATTCAGGAGAGAGAGAGTTAACCGCACGTGTTCTTGCAGCAGTTTGATATAAGCATTTTTAAAGAGACTAAATTATGATAAACTATTCAGAAAATTACCCACACAAAATCCTTTTTGTCGAATAGTGTATCTCGACATAAAAAATGTAAAAACCTACAAGTATCCTATAAGTTTTAGTTTCACAACGACATATAATATTACACATTCGGCTGAGTTTTCTTCCAAAGAAAGATGAAAAAGATTTCCGATTGTAAAAGCTAATAACATTTAATGTATTTACATAACCGTCTAATGCGTATTTATGACCTCATTTTAGCAGTCAATGATTTTCTGCAATGTATTTTCTTCTTTGATTCTAACTCGGTTGAAACATTATCTAACTATTATTAGTGTCTATTTACACCCTTGTACCTGTTTCTATTTCACTTTGCGTCGATTAGAAATCTTGTTATACGTGCATAGATTGTAATGTATTATATATATATATATATATATATATATATATATATATATATATATATATATATATATATATATATATATATATATATATATACCGGATGCTCACATGAGCAAAAAGTCATAAGAATAGAAACACTAGCAGTATATTAAGAAGGACGATTATCCGAGTCACTTGTAATATGAAAATCTTCATATTTACACCCGTCTCAAATTAATTATTCTGAAGATAAACATAGGTGTGTGCAAGAGAGAGAGAGAGAGAGAGAGAGAGAGAGAGAGAGAGAGAGAGAGAGAGAGAGAGAGATCATTCATATGTAAATAAACCTTTTCCAGATGGGATCATAAACAAATCTGCATTTGGCTTCTCTCATCAAAGTGTCTAGTGTAACTTTGCTGTCAAGTTGACACCAATTACAAATCAAATGGAGGGGATACGACTAAGCAAGCATGTTTTCTTGTCTGTATAAGTGTACTAGCATGCAGATGGAGAGTAAATCTTACAAATGCTGATGGCCACATTATAAGTCTTACGAGATACGATCAGAGTTTTAAAAAAAATCTGCTATTCCTGTTGGGCTTAGAACTGTGGAAACCTTATCTTCTCGGTTCATGAAGTAGTTGTTGCTAGTCAATTCAAGACGTACTAGTCTTTCAATTGTCTGGAACTTCGACCTACTAAGTCAAAAGCTCTGCATTTCGCACCAATATGGCGGACAGACTTCTGCTAGCCAATGGTCATCGATCCACTTCGTTCAACATCGACCCTTGGAACATGTAGCTAGCCAAAACAGTGTTTTTAACAATTGCCCTCTTGCGAATGAAAAGTTACTGTCTATATTAAGCAAACTTAATTAACTAATCAGCGAGTTTCTTACTTGACCTGTTAGGTTTTCAATATGTTGACTTCCATGATGTCTACATACTTTGACATGAAAGTAAAGCATGTATGTAAAGTTTAAATTGGTGAAATTTACACGAGACATGTGTCGTTGTCTACCGACGCTGCTGTGATTATTCCCAAATTTCTTCATAGGGTGACGAGGGTGACAGTTTCATGTCAAACTTTAGAAAGCAAACAAAGGTAAAAGTTTTCCCACACCTCAAAACCTTATTTATTCATCATTAAATACTTTGAAAATAGTATACTTTCCTTCAGTTGTTCCCATGCCCCAGAACTTTGGAAATAATTCGGTGTTTCTCAGTTTACTATCAAATATAAAAGGTATAAAACCCCTCCTCACGACCACCCCGGTACTAAGACGATCCCCACTATAGCGATCGGAAATCTAAAGAACCGAAAGTTTTCTTCTTTATTCCGATGTTGTACAACCCCGAATTAAGACCACTCCACTATTTTTGTATTACGACCAGAGATCCTCACATTTCCTATCAGTATCGATTGAGATTTTCAAGGCGGAACGCCTATGCGGACAATCCTTATCCTACCTCACACGTGACCTTTATCCTAACTCGGGGACTATTTTGACCTTGTACTGCGAGCATAGCACACCCAACGTAGCAACACCTCCCAATTTCTATCATCATTTGACCGTTCTTTCACAATAATCAAGATAATAAATATTAACTGCAATATATTTACGTACTACAACGGACAGTGGTTGAACTTGTGTCCTGCAAACAGGACATTTCACACTGATCGACCTAGCTACATGTACAGCTTCTGTAGTTCGATATCGAGTCGAAAAAGCCGCTGTTGTAGTTGTTATTTATTTCAGATTCATGTTCTCATTATCATTTATGAATGATAAATCAAATTTATATCAAAGCTCAATCGAGGACTATATCATTATTTTATGTCGGTCTCGAATAATATTATGGATAAGAGTGGACTTTATTTTGTGCCCTGTTCATATTTGTATTATTGTGCAAAGCTTTCTGCAGTACAAATTTCGTACGCTGTATCTTGCCCTCTCTACCACTATTGCTTGAAAGCTAAAATGCGTTTCAATATCATTTAAAGTCAATGCAAAACCCAAACTTTTTACGCTCTATTTTAAGGTCAGATTTTCTGACCCTCGAGTGGAATTTCCCTATCATACATTGACGAATACGAAGGATGTTATTATTCCAGCCCTGTTCTATATATTCTATTGATGATAAATACTACTAAGTTTAATCTTTGGACTGGACCTAGTGGGGCACCATTTGTTTCGCATGGGCCCCTAAAATGTTGAATAATATTTCATTATAATGTTGTGTATGTCTTCTTTGTCTCCGATGAAATTATTTATCAATATATCTGTAGATGCATACATACATGCACATATAACCACTGGCTGATGGGTTCCGAAAGTGGAACCCCTATATTTAAATCACCCCGCTTATATAACAACTTTATTTTAGTCGCGCTAATGGCTGTAATAGCGAATTTTCACGGTATATGATTCCATTTGGTGTCACATATTTATTACCGTTATTTATCCACGTCACCCAATATGCATGAACGTACATCGTTTTGCCTTCTGACGACAGTAAATGGGAGACACAAAATATATATTTTTCATTTCGTTTGTTGTACCCATTTTTCACGCCTTTTCACATTCTTTCCAATATTTCCCACAGAATACACCCTACGGGTACAAAAATGACTAGTACATATTATTCACTGTGCAAAGATGTCGCCGGAAGGCACCAAATTATACGCTGTTTGTCGTTATATATATATATATATATATATATATATATATATATATATATATATATATATATATATATATATATATATATATAATATATATAAGTTACAAATCACTCGTCAAATAATAGTATTTCCAAAAGCACTGGATCAAAAATGATCGTGTTAGTGTTAGTCAGCAAAATAATAGATATAAAAGAAAAACTGAGACACAACAGTGCAAAACTGGTGTGAAACCAGCACAAGCGTTTTCGGAATCTATCGATTCCGTTTTCAAGGGCACAAAGCCACAAAAGGCGATTACACAAACAAAACAAGAACAAAAGACAAAAAAGGTAATTACTATACAGAATCTACATCATATTTGCTGTAGATACTTGCATAGACGATACATTGATATAATAAATAAAACGAGCACGGATGAACGAGATTGAACGTTGCTACTTTTTAAGATGCATCCTGATACAGTGCTCGTAAGGTGGAAATGGCTAGAACAAAGGATTCCAATTCATGACGTAGGCAGGTAGGTCATCCATCAGATCTTTGGTCCAAGTATATATTTTATTTTATCCCGATTCTAATATTTGGTTGAAATGGTGGTTTTTGAACTTGCAGATTTTAAGTTCTAAAGTACTATTACATAATTTATTTGGTACTAATTGATAGCTTAATAAACGCGTTTAGATAGATTTTTATTGGTTTTGTTACATTTTACATTTTTACAGACAAATGGTAGTAAAAACCATGTGTTTGAAAAAACGAATTAATGGCAGGAAATTGTGATTTTGGTTATTGTAAAGTCCTTTTCACCAATGCACGGTCAAATGCCCTTTGGATTCTTCTTGATTTAAGCCGCTGGGTTTGAGTGTTCGCAGTCGGCAAATCCAATAAGTTTCTTTGGATCTCCAATTTTATGTGCTCCATTTTGAGTTATGGCTAACATCATGTTATTACGTTGTTTTTTTTTGTGTGTGTGTGTTTTGTTCTTGTTTCGTTTGTGTAATCGCCTTCTGTGACTTTGTGTGTGTGTGTGTGTGTGAGAGAGAGAGAGAGAGAGAGAGAGAGAGAGAGAGAGAGAGAGAGAGAGAGAGAGAGAGAGAGAGAACGACACTAGCACTTAAACATAGTCAATATATTGAGCACTGCATTTTTCAGAACCGCGATACAAATATCCCACAGCAGGAAGGCCGAAACATAAATGTTCTCTGTCGCGAATGTCTGTGGTGGCGCAACGTGTTGTCGCGTGAGGTTCTATTTCAGTCAGTCGTATCCGATGAAAAGGATGGCTACGCATGTATAAAAAAGTTACCCTTGGCGATGGAAGAACAAGTTATGTTTCTCAACAATGACAGCTCCGGAGACCATGAAATCGCCAGAATACTCTAAAACTGTTTTCTTTGCAGCTTCTTAATACTGCAACGCTGCTGCTCTGATACACAATCAGGTATTTAGATTTTATCAAGGATCATTTAAAGTCCCCCTTCATAATACCTCCAAATAATTGCTTATTATAGACAAATAAATTGTCTCTTCCGTACACTACCAAACTATCCTCTAATCCATCTCATTTCGCATACGATGTAGCCTTTAGTCCCAAATACCAAACCTTGTACGATCGAAAACCAAAAATTCATTCCACGTGTTGACATAGGTATTTTCTCTCACGTAGAAGCAGCGAAATTCATCCTTGCTAATAATCCAAAATTCTCTATTCTGAAATTATTAACCTTTCTGCCTAACCCTTGCACCAGCCCCCTCCGGAAAAAATTATCTTAGCTCAGCAAAGTTCCTTTATTAGTTTTAATTTTTTCAGAGCCATCCATCGTGGCCATACGTTCCTGGATACAGTCGGTTTGAAAGATGGAGTCACAGCTGCAGAACCATCCTGAACCCGTTACCAGATAAAGTCTCCACAGAATTTACATCAATTCTCCGATCTTTCAACTACATCAAAATCTATCAAAATAACTGATCTAATCATCCTCCTGATTCATCTTGCACATTAAAAGCCTCGTTAAACCTTAAATTTGCCAAGTCTTTAATATCACAGATCTTACAGAAACATGATTTGCTCATAAAATCTGATAATAAAACAAATAGTTTGTACTGTTAGCTGCCTAGTTACATTGGAAGTTAGGGTAAAGAAAGAGCAAAAGAGCATAACTGACCGTGCATACATCCAGCAGGCTAATCCTCAACTAGAGTGTATACCATATCTGTATCGACTGACAGTGGAACACATTATCACCGACTTCCACCGTATGATAGAGAATGCTTTTGAAATTAACTCAATAAAGAAATTTAATGATGATATACCACGATAGAAAATCTTGGGGTTTTTTTTAAAAGAATACGATTTACATTAACAGTTTAAGAATCCATGTTTGTAAATTTATATTTTTTTAATTGAATATACTTTGTAAAGAATTTTATGATATTTACCTTTTATCTCTCATCTTATGGGACTACACGTTTACCGGTATTTCGAAGGGTTTATCTTCTGAAATCAATTTTTGCAATTTGTCCCTTTATATTTTACCATTCTGGTGCTGATGTGCCGTTAAACGCTGTATATAATCAAGCACAAAGTGGACAGAGGCATTTAACATGCATTTAACGTGTTTGTCAGATGACATGGCACTTTCTCAGCTAGTCAAAAAGGACAAACGGCAAACACAACAAAATAATGCCTTGGATATCAGCTCAAACTCTTCGAAAAATTTGTCACAAAGGACAGTTCAGTGTAGGCAATTTACCGTGGTGCTTGTAAATAGTAAATGGAGATACGTTTGGTGAGAAATGATGCTTAGATATCTTGCAGTTTACGCAGGTTGTGTGTGTGTGTGTGTGTGTGTGTGTGTGTGTGTGTGTGTGTGTGTGTCTCATTCCATTACACCTATGCAAGCAGATTTAGAAAGGAACAAGTAAATTTAAAATAAGCAGTGGTTATTACAAGACGACAGATCGTGTCCATCAGTGGATTGAATAAAACAGAACGTTTTTTTTATACCTTAGTCCTCACAATCAGAATGCATGGAGGTACAACGTATATAATGAATTACGAAATAAAGAATATCTTATTAATCCAGCTCAAACAATTTGAATTAATGACTTCAGACTGAAATTCCTGTGAATAGCTGCCACATGAAGAAATACTGAAAGCTACATGTACATACAATATTGAGTTCGATTCTTTTCTTATTTCTCCAAATACGGCAGAGATTTCAACGATGTCGTCAAAATGTAAATCAATTATGGCCAAAGACTGTAAATAGTGTAATGTATCAATGATTGGGCACTAGTGTAATTATATTCCATTAAACCGTATTATACTATTGCATGTGATGCTGAAGAGACGGACTTTGATCCTAAAGCACTACAGAGTCAAAAGTTCCAAATAATCGCGTGTGTTAAATTGATAATCTGTGTAATGTTGATAACTTTGATAAAGATGGAGCTTAATTTTAATGTATATGTTCTTTTTATTGGTTTTTGTTGTTGTTGCTATGATATCATTGCTTCCCCAAACAAATCTGAGGAAAGTGAAGTAGCGATCAGAATTAGATTTACAAGTTTATATCTGACATAATGGGATAAAAGAAAAAATATGATAGCTAAAAATCGTGATAGATACAAGTTATTAATTTAACAAGATCCGATGCAAAAGCAAATAGTACATAGGTTGAAGTAAGGCTTCAGTGTAAGCAGAGATTTTTCGAGTAAATTACAGAACTCGACGGAAGAAGAGGCTAATCACAAAAGATTAGTCGCAGACACCCCCCCCAAAAAAAAAAAAAAAAAAAAACAACAAACAAAAAAAACCAAACAAACAAACAAACAAAAACACAACAAAACAAACAAACAAACAAAAATAAAAAGTATGCATATATTTTGGCTATATAAATAGTATACAATAGTATAACAACTTCGATGGTAAATCTCCATGCAATTGTATTTCATGTTACTCACCTCCTTCTTAAACCGTTGACATGCAGCCCTCAACCAACACACACATACCTGCACCCCATTCCCAGACAGCGACACAAGGTTTGTAGCTAAATTTCCGCTGCATATGCAGTCTCTTTTACTATGACTGCATATGAAAAGTTTGGTAAGGAAAACGAAATTTAATTGTAATAGGAAAGTTTGACTTTGGTCCTCAGATGAGAGAGCCAGGAATTTTTAAGAAACAGTCTTTTGTTCAGTAGCAGCACAAGACGTTTTCAGAAAACATTGTGCCCCGTTTGAAACAAGTTGTAAACAGGTAAGTCTACACCAATGCAATCAGATACTAGCTACCATATATTGTAGTGTACATTGGACACAAAGGTTTCATATTTTACCTATGTAAATATTCAATTCAGGAATTGTTTAAGTCGTATGTCGGCAATGAGCTGCGCACTTAGGTAATTGCACATGTTTTAACAAGGCACTTAGTTAAATCATTTCCCCCATGAAATAAAGAAAATTGATATCGCACAGTAACATGAGATAGCAAAGAGGAATATTATTATTCAATTTATGTATAAAGTGTTATGTTTTTCATTTATGTGAAAACAAAGAGATTGTATTTGTTCCCTTTTTAAGTATGATACAGACAAAGCGATATTGAGGTAATTCTGTGTTGCCTTCGATATTCTACTATAAGCATACCAGTTGAAATCGATGTTCCATTCACTTTCATCCAGATATGTCAAAACGAGTTTCACTCTAGCTAAGGGTCGTGGTGGTGGTGGGACATATCAAAAAAATTCTGGGCACTAAATCATAATACCTTTCAAAGTATGTTTCAGTTCGGCAATCTAAATTGTTCTTTTTCGGCGGAGGGGGTAGAGGGAGAGATCTTGACAATTGTAAAACACAACTAGCATGACCAACATAATTAGGAAAAGTTCCACACATGTGACACGTATTATTGTCATGTATGGAAGATGGTTACCTACATGTGTGGATCACAAGAAAGAAATCGATATGAAATACATATGTGAAAGAAACGAGCAAATCGCATGTGGTATATATGAACGTCATATATAAGCTAAATTTAGCTGACATTCTTGAATAGGTCGACTATTTCAAGAATGTTGTTTACGACCATAGGGCTATATATCGCAAGAAGAACCAACTCATTCAAGACCCGAGAATAAGACAAACTCAGCAACCTTCTTTTCTAACTATCCACAACAAAACAGCACAAACTATTCCTAAGATTCCTAAGATTCCCATCTCTCTCTCTGTCTGTCTGCCCTCCCCGCTTCTAAATTTAATTCAGTGAAACTGTCTTCCTGTAAAAGCAATCGAAGCTAACAGAGTGCAAAATTTCAAATAACATATACAAACAAATGAGAAATAACAAAAAGCTACTTGTAGATATGTTTAACATTTTCTCTTTCATTTGTATCTCCTAACTTCACAGCTCCTTGTCCCTGACCCATGCCCATCAAATGCTTTTCATTTTTTGACTGCTTAATGAATAGAGATGAAGAACACACTAGATGAAAATACTAGCATAAGGCATTAGGAAAAAAAAAGGAAGAAATACTATGTAGTCATTGTTAACTTACCATGCCAGTGTTAGGTTATCTTTGTTCCTGGTCTGATGGTCCCGGAACTTTTAATGGAAATGCACTAAATCCAAAATAAATTAGATATGGAAATTCCAGCAGGGGTTATCAAAGGGAATTTGGCAGATTTCCAGCAAAAAGGCTTCATATTTGAAATAAATTTAAATTAAACTACATAGTGACTATTTCTGTTAACAATAAACCCAATAAAACAGATAAACTGTACAACTTCTACAAATAACCCAAAATATTTCAATTGAGGAAAAAATGGATAATTCCTCTTTCGAACAGTCACTTTCCAGAAAAATTCACGTGCATTTAATCAAATTTAACCATATTATTTGAGGCTTTTGATAAAAATATTGTCTTATTCCACTCATGTTTTGGTACTGGTCCCAGTAATAAACAACTAATTTGCAGATGCAGTTCTACCATTTGTACAAATTTATGGGAACAATTCAACTTTGACCAGGAAAAGATTATGGAATCAATTCCAAGCATAATTTTTGTGATCAATCCCAAGTTTTCACGAAAGAGGTTGTTGCGAATCTATTATAAATTTTCTTGCTAAGAGACGTTTGTGATTGATCCCAAGTTTGCTGATAAAGAGGTATTTGGGATCGATCGCAAGCTTGCCTGAAAGTGATTTTTGGGACTGATCGCAAATTTGCCAGGCAAAACATTTTTGGGATTGATCCCAAGTTTGGTAATATATTCTTGGGATTGATCCCAAGTTTGCTTATAACGAGGTATTTGGGATCGATCCTAAGCTTGCCTGAAAGTGATCTTTGGGACTGATCCCAAATTTGCCAGGTAAAAGATTTTTGGGATCGGTCCAAAGTTTGGTAAAACAATCTTGGGATTGATACCAAGTTTTCCTAGTAAGAGATTCTGCGAATTAAACTCAAGATTATTTAGCACAATATTTTCGGGATGAATTGCAAGTCTGTTTGCTATGAGAATTTAGGGATCAATCCCAAGTTTTCCTGGATGGGAGATTTTTAGGGCCTAATCCCAAGTTTGCCTAGCTATAGAGTTTTGAAAATCGATCCCAAGATTGCATTGTAAGAGATTGTGTGGAATACAGGCAAGAAATTTTGGGATCAATCCCAACTCTTATTAAAAACAAGTTCCGGAATCAAACTGAATCCCAAGACTGCCTAAAGAGAAAAATACGGGTCGAAATCCATTTTAAAAATTGAAAATATTGCCTTGGCGCAATGCCTGCAAATCAAGACGTTTGTAAATCAACACAGATATTTTACATATTGCAAGCTCTCAAGTAAGACACTGATCAATGTAGGTGCGGAATACACTTGGATTTTCTTAAGAAGCAGATTCATTTATTTGTTACTACTGATGACATTCTGTTTTTTTATTCTTTGTTTCAACTAATATACGCAAAATAAGCACAGGCAAGATGTGAACAAAGATATATTATACACAGGAGGAAATGAGCAATATAACTTTTTAAAGTAGTTCACTCCGCTCACAAATCAATTTTATTCAATTTTTTTTCAGTGAATGCAAAGTTTAAGAAAATGGATACATTGTTATGAGATCAACGCAATAAAAAAAATGACAAAAATGGCATAAACACTTTAAGAAATATATTTTTATTTCATTCCAAATTAATATTAACAGAAAGAGTTCATCAATCTCTTAAAATGGGACATTTTAAAGAACTAGCCTTAAGATTGCCTCCATGCTAATATCCATGGTAACATTTATTGATTAGTTACAGATTTATAGATAACAAAAACTATATCCAGCTAACTTTTTATTTATAAACATGTATGTTTTTCCTAGGGAGACTGTCTGCTGCTACTGATGAATTTTGGTTCATTCTGTCAGTGGGTGATTCAGGGGTTACTGAATGGGCACAACATGGTTGTACAAAGGTCACAGCTGGGCTATGAAGGTCCCTGACAGAATGTTATGGATAACCCTTGAGTAAAGTTTCTTCACGGGACACTGAAGGAGTCAATGAAGACTGGGCTGTCCAAACAAAGCTGGGGATGCCAGGGGCAATTGTGTGGACTTCACTCAATAGATTTAGTTTGAATACGCAATATAGCGCTGACATTACATTCTTGGGTGAATAAAACGGACTGGAATGAAGCAATTTCCCGATGAGAACAGATGCGTAGCGGCTGTTGTCCCCCAAGAATTGAATAAAGTGGGGAAGCCTATAGTGTTCAATGACATAATTAACAGCAGTCATATTATCAATTCTCGAATAAGAAAGGTACATGTACAAGTATAAATATATTGACAATGTTGGAAACAGCATGCAAATATTGTAAGATGAATTTTCGTCACTAGTTAAAGCTGCAGTGATCACCGTCTTTGTATAATTGGGAAAATTATTGTTCAATGCATTTACAAGTGCAATACGCACCGCAAATAACGATTACTTGTTGAAAGTTCCTTTGTCCACGGTAGTCCACAACCGAAAGTAGTTTTAGTACGGCATGGAAAGTAAATCAAGTATGTGAAATCTGGCTATGATGTAAATAAATGATGAACGGGTAGTTACGTTCCAGTGTCTACTATGTTTCGACTGCAAAGTATAGACGAATGGATGCAAGCACCGCCAACACCATAAAAGTTATACTGGTAGTACTATACTAGAGTCTATACCGCAATTAAATTATAATAAATCATGACGATGTCAGTGGTAATAAGTGGGTATTGAGCCTTAAATGGACCTCTCCAGCCTCAAAGGAAAATTAACATGGAGAGGGCACTTGAGCCTCAAGGAGAAATAAACATGGAAGGGGCACTTGAGCCTCAGAAGGAAATGAACATGGAGGGGTACTTGAGCCTCAAAAGTGTTTATGGGGCAGAAGTGTTTATGGGGTAGAAGTGTTTATGGGACAGATGTGTTTATGAGGACAGAATATATACATAGACAAACACAAACATATAAATATAGAAACATCATTGGCAATTATTGATTTTATTTTCTTAGAGATGTGGGTGGCCCTAAAAAGGACCGTTTGATTTTCTTCTAATTCTTCCTCCCTGACCACCATTTCTTCAGGAAGACTAGCAGGTTGAGCTTCTTCTTCTTCTTAGGTGGAACAGGGATCCAATCGGGATGGCCCATCTTCCTGAATTTCTCCTGGACCTTGATCCAATGAGCATTCAGGCGGTGGAAGTCTTGTTGTTTCTTCTGGTTCTCCTTGTCCTTTCTTTCCTTAGCCCAGGTGTTCTTAATCTTCACTACTTCCTCCTTCATAACTTTTCTTATAAGTCCCTTGGCACGTTGCAGGACAACCGCTTCCCTTCTCACACTACTGAGGGGTGGGTATAACCAAAAATCTTCCTGTACCTTTTCCAGGAGGTACTCCACCCCCTGCATTAAATCCAGCGCTTCCTTTAACTTCCCCACTCGACAGGGTGCAACTAGCCAGTTTGCTTTAATCTTCATCACTTCTTCCTCTATGACTTCATGGACAAGGCTCCTAGCTGTTTTCAGGGTATTCACTTCCCTACTCACATAGTGTAGGGTGGTCGGGTAACGCCAATAGCACTCTATCTTTTCTAACAGGGACTCTGCCCCCACCATCCAATTCCAGGCTTCCTGTAAATTCTCCACCATGCTATTTGTTAGTCAAGTCGACGATAAATGGCGCGAATGATGATGATGATACTTAAATTAGAGACGTTTGCGGTCATTCGACTATGTACGTCTATTTGCCCCTAATGCGTGCGAAGCACGCACTAAGGGGTTAAGCTGTGCGCTAATCCCACTTATTTATTTACACACTCCTCCATCGCTGCATGGTTTCCCCGCTAAGGGAGTTCATTGAAGGCGCGATATTGGAGTGTGTGTATAATTAATTATACCTGTACATATGAATAGAACCACAATGTTTACAGGTTTACGGGGGTGCGCGAAGCGCACTTACTTTATTGATGTCCGGAATGGCAGGCAGCACGAGCTCGGCATGGGAGGCGCGAAGCGTGACTAAGTACTGAAACGCCTTGAACGTATATAATCAAATTCTGCCCAGTTTACTAAATCGAGCTGTCCCTATTACCAATTGTGTGTTAGCCACATATTGTAATTAAGATCATGTATACCAGTTTAAAAACAATTTTCCTACTCGTAACAATTTTTACAATTTCGTGTACATAGTGTACTTTCATTGTTCCGAAAAACAACTTCAAACCTGGTTTTTGTAAGCCAATATTAATGTTTTGTGATCTTACTTAGATATTATCAAGAGACTTTTGAAACGGTGGTCGAATTGATCGTATTTGCATATTAATATAGTTGTGATCGAAATGGTTTTCAAGCCAAAGTGAAAACCTTGAGGCATTTTGAAAGAACTCTTTAGCCCTTAAAAGGGCCGGGTGGCAGCGGAATGGATGCATGCAGTTGTTCAGGCAGCCGTAGAACCCTTGCTGAGCGGTCTGCTGGGCTGCCTGGGTCGATGATGTGAAACATATCACGATCACTCATCCAGTCCTCGTATCGTACAGGGGGGAGGGGGGAGTCCAGCTGGTGGTAGGAGATCAAATAATTGCAGAATAGCGCTGATAATGGGACCGGATTTTCACAGTAGTTCGTCCCCATTTCCTTAATGCCTGCTGCGGCTTTTTTGATCCGAGTCTTCCTAGTTTTTCCCCCTCCCCTACTCTCAGGCGCCATAACTGTCATATGGTCCTCGATGAAGGTCAGGGCTGCATTTGTTTCGTCTCAAATTTCCTCACCCGTTCCCGCGTGCACGTGCATACGATACATATATTGCCATGCTTGTTGGTGGGGCGTACCGGTTAGCTTTATTCTACTCCCCTCTAGCCGTGGAGTGGAAGTGGACAGTGGTGGTGGTGGTGATGATGTTGGTCGTGACGCTTCCTTCCTCCCTTCTGCCGCTTTATTTTGTTGCCCCGTCCTTTTCTCCTCCTTCTTCTTTTACTCCGTTGTCTTCCTCAAAGACTCTGCCCCTTGTATCCCAGCTACAGATGTTGCCGCTGGGGTTGGAGTTGGCGGCGGTGGCGCTGCTGGTTGTGAGACCATGGCAGGGCCGCTCGGCTTCGGCTGGGTATGCGGTTGTCGCTCCCTCTGTTGAGATGGTTGAGGTGGTTTAAACGCCGATGTTGATGGTAGTGGCGGTTGTGGCAGAGATGGCTGCTGTTGTCCCATATTGGGTTGTTTACTCGGGGGGGGGGGGGGGGCTCGGCATCTGAGTCTGCTGCGATAGCTCTCTCTCTCTCTGAGCCTGCTGTCTCCCTTTTCGCCAATCCCTGGGACTTCGCTCAATAGGATTTCTTCTTTCTTCCTCCCATATCAGGAGAAGAGTTGTCTTCTTCTACTGGGCCCGAAGGCTCCACACGGTTGCGACTGAAAGGCCTAAGCCCTTCAGAGCATTCAGGGCGTGTTCCGGGATAAGTATCTCCATCGCTAACGTATTTAGTACTTGTTATTTCTACTATGTCCGCTGCAGACTATGGCGCGAATGGTGAACGCGTCACTTTATATGCTGGAAGCATGGACGTGAAGGAAAACATACCCCAAAAATACAAAAAAAACTCTTACACACAAAACACACCAAGTGCGCGGACCAAAAAGAAAGTATTGTTTAACATAGGAAGGGTAAGGAGTGTTTATAGACGCACTCTATACAATCACACACCAAACATACAATTTTTATAAGGAAAGGGATTTTTTGCTTTTAAAAAGACAGACACAAACATACATCCAACATACAATTTTTTTAGGCAAATAAGATTTCTTTTCTTAGCAATTGGGGTGGCTCTGAAAAGGGCCGTTTGGTTTTTTCAAGTGCACCTAGAGATGCGGACACCTCCCAAGTCTGACACCACAAGCAGCACATCTTCCACTCCATTGATCTTAACGCCAGTGATTGATGGAGATAGGAAAGGCGGAAGGGGGTTGGGTGGATTCACTGTCCCAATCCTCAGTTGCAGGGACAGCGAATGTCTGCCCTCTCCTCCTGTACACCATTTGTGCTTGTGGATGGTGTTGTGGAGGTTGCTGGCGCTGCTGTGGCTGTGGCCGCGGCTGCGGTGGTGTCCTTGCCATGGGCTTCATAGCACAGTTGGGGAGCATCATCAGATAAGGCAGTACCATCTTCTTCTTCTCTTCCTCTTCCTTCTTTTTCTGGTCCTCCTTTTCTACCTCTTCCTCCAATGTGATGAGGACCAGTTTGTCCATCAGGCGACGAACATACTCCAGGTGCACTTGAATTTCTCTCAGTTTTTCAGTTCTACGACTACTCATTTTTTTGGCTGTTGACATATCAACGTGGGTAGCCCGACGGGTAAACGCACCGCTTCATATACTTAAAGCACGGAGGTGAAGGGAAACATCCCTCACAACAAAAAATACAAAATCCTATGACACATAAAACACACCAAGTATGCGGACCTAAAAGAAAGTATTTTTTAACATAGGAAGTGCAAGGGAGTGTTTATATTCACACTCTATACAAACACACTCAACAAACACAAAAAGGAAACGAGACTTTTTATTGTGTTTAAAAAGACAGACACCAACATACACTCAACGTACAAGCACACTTTCTTTCTAGGCAATCATGGAGTAATCTTTTCTAGAGATCTGGGTGGCCCTGAAAAGGACCGTTTGGGTTTTTTTTGGTGAGAATTTAAACTTCTGGTAGGACGGCCACGTTTCACCACAGGTCTCACCGCAGCACAGGTGCGCTTCCTTGTGAAGGAGAAGGCGAACTCCTCACAGTCCATCTTACCGGACACTTCTCCTTCTTGTTGTTGTAACTGCTGCAAGAGTTGTTGTTGTAGCTGTTGTTGTTGCTGCCTTTGCTGCTGCAGTCTTTGTCTCTCCTCCCATTCCTCTCCTTCCCTGATGATCTCCTCTCGCAGAACTTCTTCCACTAGGTCCTGTGCCATTTTCAGGAAGATCATTGTCTTCTTCTCTGGGTTCTTCTGAATCAGGTTATGCCTAACCCGATTCATGTTCACCATAGCTTCATTCAGTTTATTAATCTTTCCAGTCATGTTGAGTTGTTGACGAGTCAACGAGAGTGACCCGATTGGCAAACGCACCGCTTTATATGCTGGAAGCGGGGACGTGAAAGAAAACATGACCCGGATCGATAGAGAGAAATATGAAATAGTAGGTACCTCAGATCGATAGAGAGAGGTCAAAGAGCATGTATATTCCATTTTTTTCTTCAATCAATAAACAACACAACACCATTGTTTTCAAAAATCAACATTTTAAATGAACAAGAAGAAGCTTTCTAACACACAATACAATCAAACATATGTAAACATGAACGTATTTACAGGGTTGACAACGTTGTGAAGTCAAAATAGACTTCCACTGTTCTAAGTCATTTTGCCATCGATGTACACTACGTTTCTGAGCTAAAGACAAGAGATAACCATACTGTTCACAAAACCAGCTTTCTATTTTAGCATCGTTTCTAGAGTACTCCCTATCAAAACAAGTCACTAAATGTTCTAAGGGAAATCCAAGACTGCGTTGATGAAGAAAATGCACACAATAATGTCCACACACCATGGAATCTGAACCTTGTAATCTCACATTATTTAATCGAGTGGAGGCAGCATTTCTTCTCATAAAGTCAACGATGTCCTCTTCCAAAGGAGGTAATCCACAAGAATCGGAGTACACAAACAATAAATTCAGTCCGTCGTTCAATTCGACAGGGTAACGAAAATACCTGTAAAATCGATCGTTGCTGTAAACGTCTTTCATAGGAGCCAGAGAAGTGTATCCACCGAAAATATCAAACAACACAGGACAAAAAGTAATGGACAATATTGTGCTCTCCGATAAATGCATTTTTAGACGATGAGCAATTTTATGGTACTCGATCAGGACAGTTTACTTGGCTTTGTCCAAGGCTTTGCCAAACTGGTCATTGAGAAAGCCGCAATGGTGTCCACCAGATGTTGAGCATTAAAATAATACCCGACAGGAATTCTCATGGTATAGCTAGTCAAGGAAGGAGGATTGGTGTGTAATGATTTTTTGGATTCGTAAATGCCAGGATCATTTTGTCCAAGTGTTTTTGCACTTGTTCGTTCAGGATATCCACGATGAAAGTGTTTTGACCTTCGTTGATATTCATGGCTTGCGTAGGATTAATGATTTCTACCAAAAGCCACTTCCGAATGAGCTTCGTGATCCAATAGTATGGCTTGAGGTAATTTGGCTGTGAAACAACATAAGGTATTGTTGGGAAATACATCCATAGAACTGCCACTGGGTAAGGTTAAATAAAATTGGTTATTCATAGTTCGATGTTTCTAGTGTCCAAGGAGTCACTCGTGGTCAAAGGAGAATGATGTTCTAAATGTTCCAAAAGAGAGCTGCTGATGTTGTGACTGAAAGAAGGATGACTGGCGTTGGCCGCACCGTTGTGGTTGTTGTTACTGTCCGTACTATATTTCAAGGAAGGGCTAGGCAGAAGATAACCAGTGTAACTGCTGAGTAAAATGGTCCACAATTGTTTGTCTCCTTGTTGCAAAGTCAAATTGGCAATCGCTGCTCCGATGACACAATACACCACAAAGATTTGGCAGAAAAAAACGATTTGATTTTTAGGCACGCGTTCTCCACACCACACCCACAAAGGTTGTTTTCGTATTTCTTGAAGAGAGGAACTCTGTGAATGAAAGGTAGCTGCTGTGTTGAATGGCATGTTGGTTACTTCTTTTTATAATCGATGACTTGGGAAACGGCAATCCAAGAATCAAAACTAAGGGATATCATTTCCAACGCACTTTGACTTCTTCCACGTTTCTTCGACGTTTACCCACTTTACATGTTCTTCCATCGAGAATACTTTCGATATCGTACAAGTCGTCTTCTTTTTTGGTTACTCGTTGTAGCTCAGGCAAGTAAGAGGTTCCTTTTAACACTTCTCCGTGCATGTCTTCCAATTTATAGACAGGAGGATCACGTCCACGAACTTGTCCAGTGACACGAAACAATTCGGTGGTCCAGTTTGATAAATAGCCACTGCTTTCTTGTATCCAATCTTAGGCGTTCCAAACAATCGATCAAACACCCTCACTTCGTTTTCATGGGTGGCTTCGTCGGGGGCACATGGTAACACGTCGATGTATTTGAGAGTGTGTTGATGTGTAAACTATTTCCACATGCGTTCTTTCAATGTTCTTTGAAAACGTTCCACGACACTGGATTTGGTTTCAGGATTTTCAGTGGTAAAAGAATGAATGTATCGTTGTTTCAATTCTTTTTGAAAAGCTTGGGTCAAATATTCGGTGCCTTTGTCTGTTTGCCATCGTAAAGGGTGACGACAACTTTGTTTCAACACCAGTTTTAAAGCGCGTACTAACTCGGCACTGCTTTTAGAAGTCAAAGAAACTACCCAAGCGAATTTGGAAAACACATCAATGACACTAAATAAATATTTGTAACCACGATTGTAGGCTGCCAAATGAGAGACATCGGCTAAATCTGCTTGTCATTGATGATCGATGCCAGCCACTTTGGTTTGACTTCTGGATACATTTCGTCGAATGGGTTTGCGTAACGTGTACGTCGATTGTTCTTGTAACTATTGTCGTACTTCTAACAAACGTACACTTTTCAATTTGCTTTTAGCTGCCCGATACAATTTTTGATCTCCTCCGTAACCAGCAGCATGTGCAGGATCGTAGTAAATGCTGGCTAAAAGTGTCTCCATGATACAATGTCACTGGTCAATAAGTCACCCACTGTTCGATACTACGTTTGGAGTCGTAAGGTATGGGGAGTTTGGATGAAGCTTGACGTGTCCAACGAGCCATAGCAGTCGGTTGTGAAGTGGTGACTTTTTTCTTGTCGTCTTTTTTCACTTCTGTCTTCCCTTCTTTCTTTCTTTCTTCTGCTGAAGAAGGTGTGGACATAATCTTTTTAACCCAAGCTTTCATTTCTTACTAGTAATGGGAGCAGACGGAGTTTGAAATACTTCTCGTGTGTCGTCTTCTTCTGTCATCCCCGTGGCGGTGTCTGTCTTGGTGGTTTTAGGTTCACATTTCATCATGGCCTTGAAATCCCTCAGAGTTGGTTCAGCTGTTTCGTCTAAAGCTTTCTGGTGAAAGAGTTGAAGACGTTGCAGTAGTTGGCCGTACCGTTGCGATTTTTCTGCTTCTGACAAATCACTTCGATTCATTAACGATTGTAATTCTTGTAGTAACTGTGACATCTCATTGAGATTAGGATTGTGAGGTAAATGAGGCATCTGTTGTTCGTACCAAAGATGGAGTTCCATCCATCGTTTTAAGGAACTAGTCAGTTTTTGTCCTTCCATAAGATCCAAAGGTACAAGTGTGTTGTCTTTCCAGAGAAGGGTGTCCTTTTTATCTTCTTTTTTTTTTCGTCTTTATCTCATGACTCCTCTTAAAAGAGGTCCAGCAATCGATCCTAACAAAGGAGCAGCTATTTTTAACAACGGTCCCATCAGCATGCGTAGAAATCCTCCTTGATGCACCCGCATTTTTTTTCATTTTGACTGAGGGGTATTTTCTTTTTGACCATTTGGCGAAGAACGTTCCGATGTTTTCCTAATTTCTGTTTCTGTATCTTGGACAAAGGTACCATTCCTTTAAACACATTCAAACAACATTCACACACGGTATCGATGATTTCTTTGGAGGCTGTTTGAACGAGTTATTTTCGCATGGGAGAATTGGATTTAGTCAGGACGGACAACACATCCCAATGTTCAGCTAAACTCGGTGGGAGTTCTTTTTGTTTTGCCTTTCTTGGGACGACTTGGGTGGTGGTGGTGTGCAGTTGTTGGGGCCATCTTTGGTGTCAGGAGCAAAATACAAGGTCCCTCTGATCCCACACTTCTTTTTTATACTGGAACTCGTCTCCACTCATGGTCAGTACGGCGTATCAACTTTGTGACAGGCATCACTCGACGATGAGGTGTTTTCAATGGACTAAATCGTGTCAGTTCTTGTTTGGATAAATCCAGTAAACTTTGTAACACGCCGGTTCTGTCTTGGACTTTGGTTTTAGGTGAGGCCACTTTTTTTAGCGGCAGCCGCAGTGGCAAGAGCAGCAGAAGTAGATGCCCCTGGAGAAGAAGAAATGACTTTCGAAATAGGTTTCCATTTCTGCATCAAATTAGGAAACACGGTTCTTAAATCAGGTTTAGCAGGCATCATCACAAAGAAGAAGAAAAAAAAGAAAAAGAAGAAGAAGAAGAAGAAGAAGAAAAAGAAGAAGAAGAAGTGGTCGGAGGAGGAGATACCGTCACTGTACTGCGTGACTTTCAGGAGTACGTGCGCGTCGGTTGTTGGTTTTTTCTTGGAGAGACTTTTCTTCTTGGGGCTTTTCTTTTTCTTGTGTGTGGTAGTTGTATGTGGTTGTCTTTGAGTGGACTTGGTTTCTTTCATCTTCTTGGTTTTGATTTGGGCGGATCCCATTTCGAAAGAGAACGAATAATGACACATCCTAAAGAACCACTGGCACCAGGTGTCAAAATGATTTTTTTTTAGTGTGTGGATCGATTCTTTGATCTGCCAGTTGTGACAACGCACTTTTATATTTTTCACAAAAAACGTTGGGTTTGATGGGGTATGTGAATGCTGCCTTGAAGTAATTGACGTCAAAGTAAACCATCGTAAACCTTCCTTGAGACTAGCTTCTAACAAATGGACACGGACTTGTGCATTTTTTTCGCGACTGATGCCATACCGGGCACGAATCAATTTGGCAGGAGGATGAGATTGAGAGGAAGTCATCTTGAAGACTGTGGGAAAGAAAAGATGTGGTGGATGTTTTTATAGTTTTTTTCAGAGAGTTACCAAAGGGGACGTGTAAATGACAGGACCTCCTTCTTGACACCAATGGTGAAACAAATTGGTACGAAATATCAAATAATCGGGAGTGGTGGGTTTTAAATCGATAAGTAAATATGATTGAGTGGCATCTGCGTACGCACAATTTAGCCAAGGAGTTCCTAACTGTTTGGCAAACACTTGCACTTGAGATGAGCATTGGGACTGATTGTACGATGGGCTTTACTTTGTTGAAATAAATTTTGAGTAATGTAAATGATACTGGCATTACGATGATGTTCTTTTCGTGTAAACCAAAGTTTAATTTCTTCTTCGTCTTCTCCTACCATGTCATCGAAGATGACTAGATGTGTTTGACTCAAGTCAGACACGATCTCATCGTCTTCGCGAGGAATGCCTTCTGCAAACAAAATGGATTCTCCTTGACTTTCTTGGAGTAAAGTGTAAGACAATTGCCACTCTTTGTAACACCACACGATACGTTGAGGAGGACGATCAAACAAATAGGATTTGTATTCGATCAAACGTTTGACAAATTCGGTTTTGCCTGAACCACTGGGTCCAGCAATCAACATGTTAAAAGGATGGCGCAGACACAAAGCTTCCCAACTTTGATGATCTAACTTTTCGTCAATCACTTTGAGAACAGAGGAGGAAGAAGAGGATGCAGCCATGACTGTTGTGATCAGAATTTTGAGAGGAGCATGAAAGACACAATACATTTTATACATTTCATACACGTTTAATGTTTAAACAAAATTTTTTTTTACATGTCACTAAACACGAAAATACATAAGAGATAAATTGCTAGGTACATCAATAAGGCACAAATTAAAAGAACCAAAGTTGTGTATACACAAGTCAGTGTACAACATTCTCGATGGATGTGTGTCCCACGAAATCGACGTACACGATTCAAAGTCTCTACTGTGGAATTGAGTGTCTCTAATTTCGCCGGCGGAAAGTTCTTTGTTCCTCAGGTGTTTCAATTTGTACGACGGTATTGTGTCTTCTTCTGTGTCAGGTTCTTCTTCTTCCACTGTTTCTAATGTCACTTTTGACTTTGGTTCTAAATTCACTTTTTATTATATTTGATGATTAGTGACTCGCAGGGTCTTTGGCGTAGTGTGCCACTTCTTGTAACCAAGCATCGAAACCAAAACTTTTCCAGTCACGTACATTTTTCCAATCGTTCATTTGTTGGTGTAACCAAATAGCTATACACACTTCTTGGTAAGTATGAAGTGTGTATAAAGTTTGACAAATGTCTTCTTCACACGGAGGTGCACAACTTGTTTTCATCACGATTCTCAACACTTTGAGCACAAATTGTCTTTCGTGCACCGATAAAGTGTGAATGGTCATGTCTTTGATGCATCTACCGTTCATAAATAGTCCACACCGAATACTGTTCATAAAAAATAGTCCACAACGAATTTCCTGGGAAACATCAAAGAAAAGTAGTCAAAAACACACACACCACATATCGTCCAAAATTCAATGGAAACAGTTCGTTCATTAGTAGTTTGTAATCCTCTAAGGTCTGAACACTATCATTGACTTCTTTCCACGGAATTCGTTCCACGACAGAAGACAACGGTCGTGGCATGGTCAGCTTTTATATCCAGGTTCACAAGGTTTGTATCTTTGGCGATAGTCTACCCCAAGGCATCTGTGATAGTTTCTCCCAAGAATCAGTCTTTTTATACTGTGGAAATAGCAATAGTTTACAAAATCGAGAAATGACTTTAAGTTTGTGTTTCATTTGTATCTTGACAAACTCTCTGTAAATGCGTTCTTTCAGCTCCAAAGGCAGATTCAGAATGTGCTCTTCTAAACTAGTCATTCACAGTCACGTCTTTCTCTTTGATGAAATAGTCACACATTTGCCAAATGGAATCTGGTGGTAAAGAATATCCAAGACATTCAGTGATTACCTTACTACACATCAGACGGCGTGAAGGCGTTTCGTCTTGAGGTGACACTTCTTTTAAAAGCTTTTTGTATCCCTGTAAGTTTGTAACTTTTTCCTGAACTTCATTCCATCGAATTATGTGTAATAGTGTCACATTGTAGGTTGTGCCATCCAAACTCTTAAAGGTGTCATGTAGTCCTTCATGAATGTCTGACCATTTGAATACTTTGAAACTAATCAGTACTTTTATAGCATTCAGATAACAATGGTTAAAACGTCTATGTCGTAAAGGATGTAATTGTTCTTTTGCGTTTCACTTGTATCTGGACCAGTTCTTGGGAAATGATTTTATCACAGCTCAGAAGGCAAACGACGAATGTGCTCTTCTACAGTATCCGATATATTACTTCTTTGGACCGCCCAAAGGCAGATACTGACAGCGCGGAGACCACCTGGCATGTTCCAAGTAAGCTGAGTCTTTACACTCCCATTCGTGAAGTGTCACACCACAGCTGAAACACTGAACTTTATCTCCTTCTCCCAAGTAGACAAATCCGGATTTGGATGAAGCTTTGGGAGTAGGTCCTTCCAGATATTTAGGCCATTTATCTTTGAACGTCTGGAATCGACTTTCATAGTTACAATAGCTAGGCAAAACCACATGCAACGTGTATTCTTTGTCAATGTATGGATGGCATCCGCTGGTAGGTACGCGTTTAGCATCACATTGACCAGTAAAGCAGAAAGGACGTCGTGCTGCATCGCTTTCGCTAGTGGGGCGGTAAGGCACACGAACGGCATCGCTTTCGATGGTCCCAGAGGAGCGGTAAGGTCGTGCTGCATCGCTGATGTCAAAGCGTACGTCATCCGTCTCATCGCAAGGCACTGCATCACACTGGAGGTCATGATCGAACTTGGAGTCCACAGTAGGTCCCTCACACTGTGCCTGTGTCGAGTGCGTTAGTATAGGTTTCTGTGTACTGGCCTCCACATTGAACTTGAAGTTCACAGTGAGTTCCTCATTCAGTGGCTGTGTGGAATTATTATTCATTTTCTTCTTGCTCGGTCAACGTTTGTATTCACAATGAATTGTTGGTCTTGCAAGTTTTCCGTTTTCTATACTGGAGATCAGCGTGTCCATACGGTAAAGTGTTGTGGTCTGGAAGTCGCACTCTGGTAGACAATTTGATAGACTTTTTCTAAAGGGCGAATGACGATTTGGTGGTTTGGTAAACGTACAATTTTGTGAGGTTCCACTGTTCTCACGCGAAAGTCTTGATCTTGTCCGGACTGTAAAGCTTCTTTAAAGACATCAAAGCTGACTCTTTGACTCGCTCGATAATTCAGGATCAATCCTTTGACTTTGCATTTGGTATGAAGTTGGCCTTGTCCGTCTCTGTATTGGGAACCGTAATTTTTAGGGCCAACGTTGGCAAAACTGATGATCGTCTCTTGTGGTTGCTCGTCCATCCATGCCCCTAAACGATCCCCTTCGATGGTGGGGTGTTGGCTACCAGGGCGATGGATGTACATACAACTGTCGGTGTCAAAGTACAGGACTCAATCTCCCAACACTTCTAAGCCTCATCGAACAATTTTAAGCGAGCATTGGCTGTCACGTAGGCTGCAATGACGACATTGCTAAAGTCGTCGGGAAGTACAAACTGTGGCTCTTCTTCGTAATTGACCAAGATCAAATTTTCACGGATGATTTCCACGTGTTTCATCAGTTTTCTTTTGTCGTCCACCAGTTGAAAGTAGCGACTGGGATCTGCCAAGTATTCCGTCTTTGGCAATCTCGGACGTTGTGCCAGTTTTCCCCACAAACAATTCAACATGACTTTGGCAAACGATCTTCTTCCTTCGTTCTTTACTACGTCTTCCAAAGTAATGCCTTCATCATAACGGTACTATTCTTTGAATTTGTCTTGGTCTTCTGGCGTCCGACACCAAGAGGGATAGCCACTCGCTTCTTGTTTCAGTTTCAGAAATTCGTTGACGTAGCTTGAGAAAATGCCTGGATTTGAGGCGTCGTCCTTTTGGTATTGTTCGGTGGTAGGAAAGTGCCAAATCTCGTATACTTTTAACAAGCGGTATCCCCGATCCAGAGCCCGAAACATCAGTTTTTCTTGGCAATGATGGGGTAAGACAGGATGGTACAAGTGGGTCGGGGATAAGACTTTGCATTTGATCTTCGTATTGACGAATGTGTTCCACGTTAATGTGTTCTGTCATGAATTCAGGGTGTCCGGTAGGGAATCGCTTATATTTCCACACCCAAGGATAAAACGAACACACGTCGATGTATTTGATTTCTTCTCCTCTTGATTCGTCTACGTCGTACAGCAAGCGTATGGCATTGGTTCGTCCTCCAAACAAACTGTGGCGTGGGTCCAAAGGTTCGATGTCTACCATTTCGTAACTTTCGGCAATGCGTCTAACCTCTGGATCTGTTTTGAAACGTCTGAAACGTCGATCGTACTCGTGCTCCCACATTTCTACCACTTGATATCCTTGACTTTCTAACTTCAGGCGTCGATGGTATGTGTGTTCGTACAACTCTTCCATGGTGACCCCTGTTAGAGGATTTTTTAGGTCTCGTTGAGGAAAACACGTAAGGCATCCGTGAAATAAGCATCCCTAATATTCGTACACCGTCTGAGAGTTTTGTAAATCCCAGCCATCCACAGAAAGACTTGCAATTTTCTTTTCTCCCCCGTTTCTTACATGTTGTATCCATTTGTCTTCCTTTTCACACAAGTAATGCAACCAACGCAATGCTTTGGTAATGTATTGACGGCTGACCGAGAGATAAGTGTTAGAGGATATGATGCCTAGTTGGTTCTCGGGCATATACTTTTTTCGGCACACTAATCCACGCGCTTTGGCCAGGGTACAAGCTTCCTTCAAAGGATCGACTTCTCCGTGATCTAGAAATAATTGTCAAACCTTTCCACAGCAACGGCGTAAAATGTCCACATCAGATCGACAATACTTTAGCATTTCTTCTGGAAAATCAAACGGGTCTGAAGCGTGAGTGTGGTATCAAGCGTAGAAGGCTTCTCGGTATTGGTGGGCACCCCATCGGGGTCGTAATATTAAAGATCAGGCAAATGCGGGAGCACTTGGCTTCGGTATTGAAAAAGTGGGGAAAATACCCTTTGGCCATTTCTGTCATTCCAAATGTTTTAGGCATTCGACTCAAAGGCATGGCCAAATAACTCATGGAATCTTTGAATTGTACTTGTCCCACTTTCATGGAGATGAGTTTGGCTCCGTTCATGGTGACTTGGGGGCATTCGGTACCTTGTTCTGAATAATATTTCAGAAGAAATTGTCCATCGTATCCCGAGAAATGTTGAGCCATCACTGTAGCATATCGATGGCAGTCCCCCAAACGTTGAATGTCCTCTTCGCTCCAAGTGTCGTCGGTAGGGTCTAAAATTCATTGGGCAAAATCGGCTATAGTGTCGGGGTCCCGAAAGAGTTTTTCACGTCCTCCTGGAATCCGACTACAATGGGGACAGTGAAAATAAAGAGGTTCTTGTATGCACTTTTCACAAGCCCGATGAGCGACGCAGAAATTAGGGATGTGAATACCCGTCTCTTGCGTACATTCAAAGTCAAAAAAGATCAAATCCACTTCTGTCTTGTTCTTCTTGTGCTGATCACCCTTTAATTCTTTCTCCAGTTCGTTGTCATAGGTTTGAATGTAACATTGATGTTCAAAGTCTACGATTTGGTCACAAAAACGGCATCTTTTCTTTTTCCGGACAAACATGTGCTTTGGGGTTATTGGTTCTAATCAGCTGTCCACACGTGGAGCACAATCTCAATAAGTCACAAGCAATTTTCTGCTGTTGAACTTGTTTCATACTATTTTGTTCGTAACAAGAGGGGCTAACAAAGGTTCTTTGACAAGAAGAGCAGTGAATGTGTTCTTCAGGAATGCATGGTTTGGAAGCTAAACAGCCCCAGCATCTCTCTCTGCAGTGAATGTGTTGGTCCCAACTGGTAATTCCTTGGTCACATTTCTCTATGTAGTAAGAGTATCCAAGAAATTCTGTGATACTAGTGATGGCATCGAAATGCTCTTAATGATGATACACGTGAATGTATTTTCCATCGGGAAATCGGGTCCTCGAAATATCAGAGCTCCGCGAACCACTTGAGGGTATACTTTCAAGGTATAAAGAGGAGCCAAGATGTCTTGAAGTTTTTGCATTTCAGGAATGCCACACACGGTCTCTTTAGATATACCTGCTTGTTGTAACAGGAGTGCTGCTTCTTTTCGTTGCTTGACTCTGCCCGATTGTCGAATGCTCTTCCATGCTCTTTTCCATTCTGCGGACGCGTTTTGGTCGGCATACGTTCGCCCTAAACAAAGGCACGGGCTAAGCACATCTGGTCTTGGGAGTTGCCGATTTGGACGATACTCTGCTTAGTACTGCGAATGTCGTCAACCAGTAACACTTTGCGTGGTCAACTACCTCTAGGAGGTGAAACGTGAATCATGTGGAGTATGGCTTTTCCATCGGTGATGGTAAATTCATCATTGGATTGTTGAACGTGTTCAATTTTGTCCATGACTTTAGACGGTGTTAATTCTGCCGGGGTACTGAACTCGATCCATACAGGAGACTTCAAACTATCGTGATGAATGGAAAGTCTCAACCGATCGTCCTCTTTCGCTTTCTAACAAGGAATCCCACAAATCGGTGATGAAACCGGCTGCTTTCTCGGGGGGTACTTCAGACTTGAACTCTTTAAAGTTGATCGTGTAGGTGTAAGCCGTAGTTCTAAATTTTCTAGAAGTCACTTTCTTTTTTAGTGGCTCTGGACTCTCTTGGTCTTTTGAGGGTAGAGGGTATTGTTTCAGGCTCACTCATGTCCTCTTCAAAATCGCTGGAATGGACTTGGGCTAACACTTCAGCTAGCGGCGTAAGATGCGGTACGGAAATTCGTCGTAGTGGCCTCTTAGTTTCTTCTTCTTCTGGTTTCTCACTGAAATTGCGTGATCGTTTCATCCTGATTGCAAACTTTGATATCACTGAATTTTACACACACTCTCTCCCTATATATAGAGAGGGCTTCTTACCCTCAGAGTAACTATTCGTTATTCAGCTTTAAAACTGTGAAGATGGAAGAGTCAACACTTATTGCTTTTCTCGTCTGAGATTTACAGAGAGTCATTGGAAAGTATACCACTTTTTCCAATAAGACTAAGGATTACTCCTCTCGAAATAAAAGTGAAGATACTTGCTATATCTGACAAGAGAAAGGACATTGGACTCCAGAATGTCCACAACATCAAAACCAAGGAAAAGAAAAGAGAAACAAAGGGAAAGATACCTGTTATCATTGTCAAGAAAAAGAAAATTGGTCTTCAGAGTGCCCTAAGAAAAAGAGAACAAGCAAGAGAGGGAGGAGGCAGATGCTTCTTCAGCAACAGAAGGAGAAGAACCCATCCCCGTCATCAAGAAATGTAAGAAGTCAAGATGACTGGAAGACAGTGAAGAAGAACCAATGCCCGTGAAGAAATTGAAGAAAAGAGAGAGGCAGTGAAAGAAAAAATGAACTTTAGTAATGTGTTTTGAAATGTTCATTGTGATTTTACAAGAGAATATACCAACAACAAAAAAAGGAAAAAAGTAAGTGCCTCTTTGTCTTGATTTGTTTTATAAAGAAACACACACGCACTCATACACAATCAAATAATGGGATTTAAGTTTTACTTGATTTGGCAATTTGATTTCTTTTTTAAGAAATGTGGGTGGCCCTAAAAAGGACCGTTGGGGGGTTTGTTTTTTAATACAAACTTATGGACCGGACATCATGAGCTTTAATTGCCTCAATCCCTTTCCACGGCCGAGTCCTACTCCTCCTGCTGCTTTGGTAGTGATAGTAGTAGTAGTCAATGGTGGTGGTGGTGGTGGTGGCATCTCAGTAGTAGTAAGAGTGGATGCTGTGATGGACTTAGAATGCTTAGCCAGTGATGGTCTCTTTCTCTTGGGTTGAATTAAAGAAGTCTGATACATGTTTCTCAGATTCTTTAACTCTGCTAACATATCTTGTAGCAGACTCACCGTTCGATTGTCTCCACTCCCATCCTTCTGTCCTTCACACTTCAAAGATTTCTGCTTCTCTTCTTCTTGCTTTCTTATTTCCTCTTCTTTCTGAAGAAATGCTTCTTCTGCTTCTCTCTGATGCTGCAAAAGTGTTTCCAATTCCTCCTTCTGTCTCTTTTTAAAATTATCTATCAAAGGTAAGGATGGAGAAGGAGAAGAAGGTTGTACTCCGCCTTGTTTCAGGCAAAAATTCTTGCGACGACAGAAAATCCCCAAAATCCAAATTAAAATCTTCTAGATGAATGTTAACCACTGCAGTCGTAGTACTATCACTCCGAACATAAAAGGTATCCGTAGCAGGCTCACCCCAATACATCGTTTTCGTTGTATCAGCCATACTCAAGCTATGCCGCAATGGTAAAAACCATACGAACGATGTGGCACCTATATACTGAAGGTGACGTTACACACCCGCTCTCTTCTGATTGGAAGAGAGACCCTACATTTTGTAATGCGCATTTGGATTGGTGGACCATTTCGATCCGATCTTAGGCTATATATACCAGCGTTTTTGTTACATAGTTTCACCTGTTCTCAAGACAAGCTGTATACATCAGTAGAATCTTCAAGCAGCATCGTATCGGGCATGCTCTTCAACCCGGACTACCCCATGTATGTCAAAGCATCATGGGCTATCACTAAGATTACGGCTTCAGCTAATTGGAAGAGACGAATTTATGTGGAGAGACAAGGGTGTCTGAAGCGGGTGCTAATCTAAGGACCAGAAGTTCGTAGAAGTTTAAGGAGAAGAAGAGCAGTGAAGATGTGTGATATGTGTTAACTACCTTTGGTTGACAAAACTCCAACGGCCCTTTCCAGGGCCACACACATCTCTCAGAAAAGAAAATCAATAATTGCCAATGATGTTTCTATGATTATATGTTTGTGTTTGTCTATGTGTATATTCTGTCCTCATAAACACATCTGTCCCATAAACACTTCTACCCCATAAACACTTCTGCCCCATAAACACTTTTGAGGCTCAAGTACCCCTTCATGTTCATTTCCTCTTGAGGCTCAAGTGCCCCAACCATGTTAATTTCTCACATACCGGTTTACTTCTTCAGTGTGTGTCTATGTATGTTTGTATTGAATGTCTGCTTGTATGGATGGACTGATGGATGTACTATGGAGCACACGGACGCATAGACTAATTTATGTGCATATATACATACTATTTACATACCTCCAGATTTATGTATCGATGATTTAATTAGTGTCATGTGATAATTCTAACACAGTGGCGATTGTAACACAACGCGAATTCTGATTGGTCCCATGTCAAAATAGCAAAATCCAATATAAACTAGTCTGTATACGGACAACTGGACATATCCTGTACATCCGTTATGTATCTATGTCACCGTTGCTCCAATTGGATGCGAAAAAAAGCAAAAAACAAAAAACAAAAAAACCCGCAAAAAAATGGTACCGACCACTGAATTAACTAGGGAGTGGAATGTTGTTGTCCCCCCACCCCCCTCCCCATTGTTTGTAGAAAATGAAGGATATTAAAATGAACCTGTAGATCCGTCTCTCTCACTTTTCACACAGTACTAACGCCTTTTGTTATTGATATATTTCATACGCAGGTTTATATTGCTTGGCAGAGGTCTATTGCCAGTGTCCAACCGTATCATTGAGCAGACCGATAGTTCCTGATTGTCAGACTCACTAACTTCTGTTCCACACAATAACTCCCTTTAATATTATTGGATTTCAACTAAATTTGTTATGATCCTTGATATTTATAACATATTGGCTTCAAAGTCATATATTTTTTTAACAACCATTATGTCTTTGAAGCATCTGAGGTAAAACAAATGTAAAATGTACGTGTTAGCCAAAGTAGCAAAGTTAAGACCATCTTAACTCCACCCCACCGCCGCCTTCTCCATTTAAAATGGGCGATATCAATCAAAAGATATTTGGAGAAAGTATTTATAGTACAGAAAATAACAAAGAAAAGCATTTCAAATGTATTGATGGATTTTATAACATGCTGTATTCACAATTTTCAAAACTTAAAAACACAGAAATGACCATTAAGTCAAGAACAAGAATCCTACAATGGGACTGAAGCTGAATTGTTTACTACTTTACCACTACAATGTAGGTCTTTCATAATACTGAAGCAACACTTGAAACATTTAATTTGGCCTGGACAGTCTGGCTGGTCCGGTGGTTTGGGTTGGGTTGGGTCGGGGAACAATATCTTATAATACGAATACAATTTTACTAAACTATAGAAGGTATTTTATTAATCAACGGAATTAATTGTATTTGTCTTACAAAATAAATGGTAGAGATAGAAAGAGACTTTTCTCAGGATGCCATAATATTATGTTCCAGATAGGAATTTAATTGGGTAAAGGGTAACTACAATACACGTATAGGTGATGGAAAAAATTATAGAAACTACCATGACTTCAGGATACTAATGAATCATGATTGTTGTGGGGTATTTTATGACCACTACCGCAGTCAAAGGATTTACTGATTTTGCTGTTCAGGTATAAATCACAATCCAAGTCGGGTTGATAAGTTATTATTTAGATGCTTGCTGCCTGACCAGATTTTTCATAATTTGCTTCAGTCCTTGGTTCATGGAGTATCGCGGTGTTCCGTTTTTTCCCCTGTACTTTCGCGTGTATCACTCGATTCCTGGTTCATTGGCACACAATATTCCGCCCGATTGAGTGTTTGTACTTTGTGTTGAGGCAGGGGCATACAATCTTGAGTCACCTTTTTTTTTCTCTTTTTCTGCAGATGGGATACTCTCTCTATTTTATTGGGTCAGTGCCTTCTTTGTACGGAACTTTGTTAAAATTATTCTATTCTTTTGTGGTATATGTGTTAAAAGTGGTTCCAAATTAAAAGATTTTTTAATATCCGATAAGTTATACTTTTAGAGGAATTAAAAACAATAGAATGCAAAGTGTGCATATATTTATCTTGCAGTCAGTCAGCAAAAGGGAATGACAGGCATGCATAAATTGTTCAGTCCGAAATCACACAAAATGTGTCTGATAAAGGAAAGCCATTTAAAATTGCATATACCAGCAGCATACTTTAACACAATATCATATACTATTTTTGAATCAGATTGCCAGTTGGGTGAGTCCGTGACTAATCGATTTTGTCAAAAGAAATCAGATATAATATCACATATCCTTCACAGATAATAATCAATCTTTTGTTCCGAACCCCGAAAAGGCCGGGGTCTATTCAGAAATGTATTTGGCTCTGCGTTTGAAAATAATTCAAACATTCGTGGTAGCTCAACAAACCGGATCAAATACCGTAACCATACAAATAGCCTTGCCAAAAGCATTGAATTGCCTTTCAACTTATTTTATAAAGGGAACATTTAAGTTCCATTTATAATTGGAACACGTACTATGGACTGCAAAATAAAAAAACGAAATTTTGTACAGAAACGACAGCAGAATATAAACTTAAGAAAAGAGTCTATCGACTTAGATTCTTGTGTTTCAATAAAAACTACAGGGGTCTCCCAGGAATCCTTTCACATACTTAATTGACAAATTATGCAGGTTTACAACCCAGATATGATTGAAATCAATCTTCTTTGTTCTATTATTCTTCGTGTGGCCGTATCATTTACATTGACTATGAAATGATAAAGAATACACAAAGAGATTGAAGTTAAAATTAAAACCGTAAAGAAATGCACGAACTGCAAAGAATGAGATAATAAATGATGCACGATTTGACTCTAGTAGCGTGGTGCAAATTTAGTTTAGGTACTTCCTGTTGTATTATGGTTAGTTTGCCTTGAACAGAAAGGTACATTTGCATATAATTTGGTTCGCTACATTCTTGTTTCATTGTCCATGGCTATGACAGGTGGGTACCTTTGTATTTACTGTTAATTTTTGTAACTGTGACTCTTGTTAAATGTGCTGTTATCCTTAGCTAACACTGGCCTCACAGTAGTGGATATACAATTAGCCGTTATAGCCCAGTGAAACAAAGAAACCCATTATAGGCGGTTATAGTGTGTTGGAAAGCTTGCAATAACTCACCAATAGCAAGATCGTCTTAACAGCCAAACATTTATCTTAATGAGCATTTATTTACTTAGAGAATTCAGCCGGGGTGGGGGTGGGGACGGGTGTATTTGTGTTAATGTATGCTAACGAAAATGATACATATTTTTTGTTATTGCAGTACGCAAAATCTAGTGTATGAATACTTGATACAGAAAGTAAATTTGCTATTAAATTCAACAATATTTAATTGTTGTTTCACAAGCAGAAGAGCAAGTACCCCAGAATTTTTATTTCAATGTTTGGTTGAAGGATAAGTATCTGGACTATTTATTGGAGTTGGGCAGTCAGGTTATCTTTATTTATTGCTTTTTATTCATGTTTATGCTGCATAAAATTGAACCAGCTTAAAAAATACAGAAGAAGTATATGGGTTTAAACTAATATCAAAGTTTGTTTCAAACATAAAATATGTTAAATGCATGTTAGTTTTCTTAAATCAGAAAATAATCTAGTCATTAAAACAATACCTCAATTAAGGAAATACTCAACAAAATACTTCTGCCATTAGATCAAACTGAAAGCTTTGGCCTTTTAAATTTAACTTTTACATTTGTTTATGGCAGTAGTAAATATAACTTGTTTGCACTTAGTTCAATGTTAATGCGTGTTAAATAGGAAGAAAATATAATTGATGGACAGTGAAAGGCTAATCTGGTGTTATAAGTTTTAATTACATCTGGAGTCACAATTTTTATACAGTTTAATACTCAGATACATTACTGGTCTATACATCTGATACCTATCTATCTCCATTTCTGACAGTACTGGTCAAATTGAGGAGTGTGGTAGACATATGCTGAACTGGCCTTGCTGGAGTCATTAAAATCCTGGTAAGCAGGAGGAGGAAATAATATAATAATGACATACTTCATTTTTTTAAATGTATGTATGTATGTATGTATGTATGTATGTATGTATGTATGTATGTATGTATGTATGTATGTATGTATGTATTTATTTTTTTGAATTTTGTCAACTCGATACTCGCTGTTCTGCATTTGCACCGTTATCAATCTGTACAGTATATATATATAATGTTACATATATAATGTAATTTGAGCCAGTGACCTACATTACGTCAGTAAAGATCAGTGTTTCTTCTGGTTCTTTAATTCCTTGTCTCTACTCGATACTCGCTTTTTTTCAACTCGATACTCGCTTTTTTCAGTTCGATACTAACTTTTCTCTACTCGATACTCGTTTTTTTCAAGTCGATACTCGCTTTATTCAACTCGATACTCGCTTTTCTCTACTCGATACTCGCTTTTCTCTACTCGATACTTGAAAAAAGAAACCCTCATATTATTTCACTCACAATGAATTGTCTCTGACATCTGTTTCGAGAGCACACCTACCCACCCCCAAATCCCATTCGCTTATACATTGTGTTCAAACTTGATCAGTAAAAAAGAAAACACTGAAATGAAAACAGGAACTATCACTACTGTGCATAATGTTCCTATTCCTTTTAAATGATTGTCATTGCCAAGATAAGATAACTTGCGTTTCATAATAGTACTTACATTGAATATTCAAAGAAGCTGACGGGTTTTCTGTTTTTTTTTGTTGGTTTTTTTGTGTGTGGTTTTTCTCGATAACAGCAGAAAATAATCATAAGACCAGCAATCATACATCTCTATATTGTATACTATTGTATTTAAGAGAGACGTAAAATAAATATTTGAAACAAATGATGTTGCGCCAACTCAAGTGCTTCCTTCTATATTTAAATGCCATCTATAGTGTACCTTGAGGCGTGTACCTTTTCTGCCTTTATCTTTTATTTTATATACCTTTCAAAGTCCTTTGTACATCTTTACCATTAATCTTAATCTAATAGTAATACATGTGATACTTTATTTTGGAAGGTTTTATCTTCATATAGATTTTAACAGTGTTATCTTTACCATTTTTATTCCTTAATTTTATTCTGCTCTTTATGGTGGCCAGGACTGTGCAGATGTGCCACCAAAACCCTATACACGAATGTCTCAGTTTTCGTTCACCAACTGACACATACAAGTCCATTCAATGTCAGTAACTCACACATACAAGCCCATTCATTGTCAGTAACTCACACATACAAGCCCATTCATTGTCAGTAACTCACACATACAAGCCCATTCATTGTCAGTAACTCACACATACAAGCCCATTCATTGTCAGTAACTCACACATACAAGCCCATTCATTGTCAGTAACTCACACATACAAGCCCATTCATTGTCAGTAACTCACACATACAAGCCCATTCATTGTCAGTAACTCACACATACAGGCCAATTCATTGTCAGTATCTCACACATACAAGCCAATTCATTGTCAGTAACTCACACATACAAGCCCATTCATTGTCAGTATCAGAATCAGGTTATATTTTGTTTATGTCCTTTCTTTTAAGTATATAATTTTGTTACTAACATTGAAATAATATAATTTAATAGGGAATCCGTGCATCAAATGTACCAAGGTTTTCAAATAAGGCTGCATGTATGAAGAAGCAAAATAAGTTTTTTTTAATTATATCCCATTTTAAAAGTAATTACTCCTAGTAGAGGGCAAATCTTAAAGAGGTAAATGCTACATACCAAATATATATAGAGGCACTGATTGTATTCATTGGTTTTCCAAGTGGTTGGGCATGATAGCAAAAATAATGTACGACCAATTAAAGCCACAAAAAAAATGCAAAACCAATGGTGTTCACAGAGGAGGATGAATAACATTATGACCCAAAAAATACGTGTCACATTTATAATGAAAACTAGAAGATATTAAAGTTTGTGACTATGATCATTTAACTGGTAAATATAGATCTCCTACTCATAACATTTGCAATTTAAATTTCAAATATCCAAACTGTATTCCTTTGTTTATACACAATTTGTCTGGGTATGACAGCAATCTGTTTATCAAGATGCTTGCAAAAACGATCCGGATGAAAAGGTAAAAATAATACAGAATAACGGCAAGAAATATATTTCACTTACTAAGGTTTTCACAGTTGATAGGTTCATGAAGGATGGTAATGAAATTACAGTAAAAATAATGATTAGATTGGTAGAGAGCCTTAGGTTCAAGGGCCAGTGTCTATAGTAGTTGGGCAAAAATTTAAACGATTACATGTTTGTCGAGTACTTAGACATTTTTGATAGAGTCGAAGAAACATCTACACCACTGAAAGAAAAGTTTCACTCATCACTTAGCGATTCCAACATATCTTATGACGATTACCAGTATGTGCATGCTGTGATGTTATACTTCAACATTCAAACATTATGTGATCTACATGACTATTACGTGAAAAAAAAGATATTTTAATGTTGTGTTATATCTTGGAAGAAATTAGAATGACTGATTAAAAACACTACACACTTGATTCTGCTCACTATTTAGGCGCACAAGACCCAGTTCATGATGTGGGTTTAGCAATATCCAATGCTGAATTAGAACTTTCCACAGATCATCGTATCTACCTGATGATCGAGAGTGGAATTCACGGGGGTATTACATGTAGCATGATATGACCAAGTTGCCATAGTCCCTAATCATGATGAGACTTAATACATTATTTGTACATATGTGTTACCACTCGCACCTAATCGAGAGCAGATATGACATTAACGCATAAGAAACATGGGCACCGAATCTTCAAATTTAGCACGTTTTCTAAAGATAACAAAAGAAAAATGATTATTTGTCCAATCACGTCCTTAGATTTTGAAAACTTGATATGTAAAAAAAAAAAGATATCTAATTTAATTGGACAAGTGCATGTGCCATATGCATTCTGTATTCAACTCGCCCATAACAGATAGGTCCCACCCACGGTTTTCTTGTCAGAGCTTATTATGGTACATAAAAGCGATTGGTGGATGAGTTACTAACTACATGAACCATACAATTATATACTTACTCAGCTTGTAGCCCTGAACTGTATCCCAGATGCATAGCGTGTCTTTTGTTTGTTTATTTATTAGTTACATGCTTATTGGTTATTATTTAGGTGAGATAGTTATCCAGGTGATCAACCAACATTCCAGATAATGGGCAGCTCATTGTAATGATCTGTGCACAGAACAACTGCTTCAGTAATTGTAAAAGTGACAGGGCCTAAATTGTCCAAATATTTTGAGTATTTTGATATGTCAAGGTTTAGCAACAGATAAGTTAATCAGTCCATAAATAGAGTGTTGTTAAACACATATCCCCGCTCTTCATAGTTTTATCTCACTGCGCTTCCCACCCCCCTCCCCAAGGTAGGCCACAATGATCAAGAACTACGGGGTAAACGTAGACCCAGTTGCAATTTTTTGTTGCATATCTGATGAATTCATCTTTCCAAGGAAGGTTTCTATATGGATTTTGGGTGCGGATGTCAACAGTTTCCAAGTTATGACCCAGAGATAAGGGTCAGTGGGGGTGGGTATGAACATGATGGGTATAGTGGGCAGTTTAAATCTTCGTTTTTCAAATTGCGAATAGTTCAATTTTCAACCACATATCCACACCCACAGGACTCTCTCTCTCTCAATATAGACACACACACACACACACACACACACACACACATATATATATATGTATATATATATATATATATATATATATATATATATATATATATATATATATATATATATATATATATTCACCTGTATAAACATTTCACTTAAATCTTTTACAATCAAACTTCTTGTCTGTGAAGGACAGGAAAGATGTAGGTATCACATTGATGGATTGGATTGTTTACAGCATTGATGGTGATTATATTAAAATTTTCAATATAGTCATGTCGTTATTAGTGTCAACTGTATATTAGATTTTATAACTTAAAATAATCTTGTTGTTTATGGAGAATAGCCTTTGTGCGAGTGGAATATAACTGCAGTACTTGTAGAGTTAATTATAGGTGTTCATAAATAAGCAGATGGTCAACAAGTGAAGGCAGTTTTAAAAGAAACATTATGTGAGAAGGAAATATTTAGAAATTACTTAAATGAATGAAACCAGCGCGTGAGGAGTACATACATGATTCTTTGACATACCAAGTGGTTTTGTGCAGACTCACTTTCATCGCTTGGGTTAAAATTAAACCCATGCATTATATTGGTATGTGTGGTATTGACTCTGAAGTATAGGGTAGTATCAGTCTTTATCAGATGAGGTTTACGTTCATTCTAGTAGCGAGTAGCGAGTTGAAAAAGCGAATATCGAGTTCAGAAAAGCGAGTATAGCGTGACAAAAGGCGAGTATCGATTAGATAAAAGCAAGTATCGTGTTACAAAAAGCGAGTATCGGGTGACAAAGAGCAAGTATCGTGTAGATAAAAGCGAGTATCGAGTTACACAAAACTAGTATGGAGTTCAGAAAAGCGAGCTTCGAGTTCAGAAAAGCGAATATCGAGTTGAAAAAAGCGATATCGAGTAGAAAAAAGCGAGTATCGAGTCAAGAAAAGCGAGTATCGAGTTAAAAAAAGCGAGTATCGAGTTGAAAAAGCGAGTATCGAGTAGAGACAATCAAGAGACCGACCATTTAGGAAACAAAAAATATTCTCTCTCATAGTCCCTTTTCCTCCCTCCCCCTCCTCTCCCCCACCGCCTCATTAAATAAAATTATTGGCATCCCCAAAAATAGAATAAATGAAACCATACCGTGAAGAGAATATTTATGCATAAGACGCAAGAGCTTCTCTGCAATTTTCAATTATAGATCAGCTCTTGTCGTATGAGAGTGACCTTCATAAGTACTTTAAATTATACTTTCAAAAAACTTCACGAAAAATAGTTTTATAAACAATCTTTCTGTCATTCTTTCTTTATCCTTTATAAATTTTAACTAACCTTGGGCGCATGGCTCAATATTTGGAAAAGAAGACAGCGGGGATTCAAAACAAAGTAAAGAGAGAATGAGAGGCATCTATATATTAAGTAGTTGTTTTTTTCTTGTTTTTTTTAACGTGCCTGTACATTGCCAGTTTATCACAGAAAAACGATGCCGTAACTAACAGAAATCTAAGTGATTGTATTGTTGTTTACAAATAAAGCACAACAAACGGATTTAAAGTTTTATATTCAGTTATGTTATTAGGCTTTACCCGTCATGTTGAGGAAATTAACAATGTATACGGTAAACTCAACTCTGCTTTACCGTAATGAACGATATATACGGTAGACTCTGCTTTAATGCATCTCTTCACACACACATACACACACACACACATATTCTTGTATTTGGTTCATATCGAGGACTCGGTTATGGAACCTCGTACAGAGGACATTTGTTCTAGCTATTCTGGAGTGAAAAGAGATACAGTTTCTGACAATACATTTACAGCAAACGGCGACTGTAGGATTAATTCTAAGGAATATGGAATTTCGCAATGCAAGCGAGGACGTACACGTTTACACATATAGTATGTACTATCAATTCAAACTAAGAACACACCTAACTATTGACCAAAACATGGAAACTGTAGACAATGGGACATCATGGACAATTCTATAAATGTACAGGCAAATCTCATTAAAGCGACCTCTGTCATTTTTTGTAATGAAGGCTAAATTCGGGTCTTTGAATTTTGGATCGTTTTCGTGGGGTGGTTTTGATTCGGGTTGATAGGCGGTGTTGTACTGTATATTAATCTTTCACTGATTTGACACTTTATAATATATTAGTAACTTTTTAAGTTGGGATATACAGAATTCAGAGTACAAGCTGTATCTAGATGTTTTCTATCATATCTACAATAAAAAGGAGACATAGACAAAACACTTGACGGTCAAATGAAGGTACATATAGACGGACAAAACTGGGTGCTTCCAAGCCGATATTTCAAGTTATTCCTATCCTATGAAAATAGCCATGTTAGTGATGAAAAGGTTTACTCTTAAACGTCGAAGCTGAAAGCCGTAATTCAGTATTGACACTCATAAATGTGCATAAATCGCAATTGTTCACTGTATTAGGCTTGTAATTTTTTTCCTAGTCTATACATGGGTGTCCAACCTATTCACGTCAGGGGCTACATTGCAATTTGTTTCTCACTCACTGGCCGTTTATTAACTTGGCCTAAATTTTTCACTACCAGTCGGCACTAGTTATGAAAGGGTGGTGGGCCGGATAGAAACCTTTGGCTGGCCGGTTTCTGGCCCGCAGGCCGTATGTTGGACAACCCTGCATTAGATGATCTATTGTTCTTTAAAGTGCAAGCTAAATGAATCAAAACATCACCGAATATCATTTTATAATGTCAAGTAAAATGTCCTTACCTTTCTTTGCCATTTCCAATATGCCGCGTAAGTAGAGCCACCTGTTATATTGATTTGTTCGTCACATACTACGTTAATTTCGCCGCACTTTGTACATGTACGACGAATCGAGGCACATTTGGGGGAGGAAACTTGCACATGAGGAAGTACCGCGAGAGCCAGCTACCTGATACACGTATGACAACGCATTGGGGGAAACCTTCCAAAAACAAGGAACTTTACCTCTGCTAGCCGTGATTTGGACACATTATAAAATTCACGTGAAAACTTCCGCGTTGCATTTATTTGTTATCAGGTTGGTTGCATCTGCCTAAAATAATTAATAGTTTCATGAAGATTAACGCATTGGTATTTGTCGAGTCAGATTCAGGGAGGAAAGAGGAGAGGTCCGATACATTAGTTGTATGTTTTGCTATTTCAAGTTACTAGTAGATATGTTCAAATATAAGTCTGCAATGATCGAAAAATGTCCAAATGAAAATATAGTGTGAAACCTTGAAGAGACACTAATGGTGAATGATAGCGTTGTTTTGAAAAGTTCTCCTTAATTGCAGACTGTAATTCTTAAATGGCACTTACTGCTATCTTTTTGGCTTTGTTTTTGGTTTTAAAAATGGTTTTACAAATTTAATAAAGGATCTTAAGGAGGATAATCACAAATACTTCTACAGTACAGATTCTTTATAAATCTGTCCAACGTGACGTTACCTTTTTAATAACGGGATTTACTGCATATCGGCTGCAAGTAGAGTTGTTAAAGGGAAGTAATTCATGTATGCATTTCCGCCCACCCATGTTAGAATTACCCACCTTGCAACTTCCTTCCAGAAGTGAGAAGATTCTTGGTCAATTTAATCTCTTTTGTTTTTGTTTTAAATTTTAGAATTGAATGGTTCAAAACGGTTTGTTTATGAAGCTTCTTCAGTCATTTACATGTATTGATCCTTCATTTTGTTTGCGATGTAGCAATTTAGTATTTGATTTTAGAGGATTGATGATGATGGCCACCATCAATATACAAGAATTATGAATGTTATAAAATACAAATGAATTGCCCATTGTTAGTATTAATGATGTTCAGGGTACAAATGTACCAAATAGCCAAAAAGAAAAGATAACAAAAGAAGAATATGTAGATTTAGCAAAATTGCTTGAAATTGACCCTAAAAAAAACAATTTGTTCAGGTTCAGAGGGAGCACGTATTGCACCAGCGCACACCAAATGTTATAATTGCATAAATTACCTTGTTAACAGGCACATTTCTGATCTGCGTGAATATTTATCTTACAAGGCACCCTGACCATGCCCAGCCGATGCTGAAATATCTGAGCACATTCGCTTAGATGCCTCTCGTCACCCTAGGTTTGGTTGGAAAATATACGATGAGTGCTTTCGTATGAAGAAAGCACAAAATTAGGTGGGCTGTGGGGGAGAGTTAAAACAGTCCCAGGTCCAACATTTTACTTACCTCTACGTCGATTGTCTCTTGTGCATTAATGGGTTTTGGATAACCTTTAATTCTGACTGGGTCCGACTTACTTAAATTTATCTCATGCTGTATTAACCCAGTATGACCTAGTATGTCTGTAACACGTTTGAGTACCTGTAAAATCATGACGGTTTGTGGACGCTGACCTTCGGGTAACTCTGGCGGCACGCTGACCTTATCTACTCCTTCTTTTCACACTCTCATAGGGCACTCTAGAAGAATTTCTGTACTAGAGTCTTCTTTAAGTTCGCCACTGGGCTCGCCTTTGAAGACCGCAGTACATACAACGTTCAATACCCCTTTTCCTACCGTCACTTCGGAACTCTATCGTTTTAACATATTGAAATATTCTCAACCTACATTCCATGTATATTCTATAATCCATTTCGCCCTTGACCTACTTGATTTTATAAGGCCTTTCCCACTGAACCAGTAGATAGTTCCTGTTAGTGGGGAGAAGCACCAACACTCGATCCACTACCTCATATTTTCTATTTCGCGTTCCTCGGTTGTAATAGTTTGCATACTTACGGACCGACTTCGCCAGCTTGCCATGTGCCACCCGACATATATTCTTTAATCTTTCGAGCAAGTCAACAACATATTGGTATGTCGTTGTTACTTCCTCTCCTCCGACATCACCATAAATCACGTAGAATCCACATAGGACCACGAATTGTCCTACCGTAAAACAACTGGAACGGTGAAAATCTTAAGCTTTCATGCGGTACCTCGCGATACGCGAACACAATCGCATTTAAATATTGGTCCCAATCTCGCCGTCTCTCCGCGCACATCCGACGTAGCATTTGATTTAACGTCCAGTTAAATTTCACGACCAAGCAATTTTACACATGAGGTGATACTGTGTTGTACTTAACTGTTTAATTGATAGCAACCTACTAATTTCCGCCATAAGTTCAGAAGTACATTGAACCCCACGCTCCTCAGGCACCCTTACACTGCTGAACATGTCAACAAGTGCCTCAGCCATACGTTCGGCTTCAATAGTTGGACTCCAAACTATTCGTATTTGAATACCAACATGTTTCATTATAAAGATTTGTTCACATGGCTTAATATATTAGTAATAAGGATGTTATTCAAGTTTGAGTAGTTGTTAATTGATTGATCTAGTGTTAGATCTTTCTCCTCAGCTTTTCCACGGATTTAAAACTAAGATCACTTGGAAGTCTTAAGGATGTCTCTTCTATTTACTTTACGAGGAGAACATATGTTACCGGCATAACGGGAAAAGGTATTACTTTTCCGATTTCATCTTTAATACTGATATATTATATGTTTATAGTAGCTTCTTGTAAACCTATATAATGGCTAATATTGAATGAAACAAAGTCACTGTCACAAAAGCAAACACCCCCTCCAACCCCCCCCCCAAAAAAAAAAAATTTCTAGCTGCTAGAAAATTTTTTTTGGGGGGGTGGGGGTGGGGGGTGGGGTGGGTGGGGGGATATAGAGACCTTAACAAAAAAGAAAGCCATTAAAGAAATTGTTTTTGTTATTGAGCAAAATGTATACAATTTTAGTTTCAAAAACCCACAAACTGTGTCCGATTCAGTAGTTGTTTGTATATATCCCAGGCTATTAAATCCTAACAATTTAGTGTTGCGGTTAGATATGTATACTCTGTAGTATTGCCTGTAGTGATGCAATATCAATAATGTACTAATTCTCGTGTTTTTATGTCATTCCTTGATTCACCATGTTGATGTACATTTTAGGGTCGAATAAATCAACATGAATCAAACAGTTCTTGTTATTTCTTCACGTTAAAACAATAAAATATGTTCCTTTTCAGTTCGGTGAAAATATTCTAATAACCAACAATAAAATCTACTATTTATAATGAAATTTGCAGCTTACCATTTTAGTTATTAATTGGTTCGGTCAAACATATTTTTGTATCAGATGATTCTGCGTTGGTAATATAACTTTCTATTTAAAATGAAGAACTGTATGCAACTGAGAGTTAAACCTTTTCTCCTCGATTTTGTATCCTTTGTTACAGAAATTACAACTTTCCTCTTTGTTGCAAGCTTGTCCAAAATATATGTTTCTTTAATTTTTCCTCCTTCAAACAAAAAGGCCTTATTTAGCTCTTTTAATATATGGGTAATTTATATTGTTTATTATCTTCCTGACTGCATTTCTAATTTCGCTGTATGTGCTGTCCCCTGTAACAATAAAATTAAACTCCTCATGATTGATTTCATATCATCAATACATTTTAGTTTCTTAATGGCATACTACCTCTACGTGTTATACAAATCTGCTGTATACCAGGTGTTTCGTTGAAGATTAGCCAAAAAACCACTGTAAAATTGCACTCAGCCCCCTGAAAGTCAGAGAGATTATAAATCATGTTCCTATTTCTCAGACACCTACACCATCAGACGCTACATCCATCTCAGCTGAAGCTGTAGCCATACTAACCTCTACTTAATTAAACATTGCATGTGCTATTTTATATTTCTTTCAAAGATCTCTCCCGTGTTTTATCTCCTTAGCCAAATCATTCTTGACTTCCTTGATCTTTTTCAAGTTGAGATCAATAACATTTTCTTTATCGGCAGTGTAGGATGCAAAGGTTGTGCTCTAAGTATTTTCTCTACCATTTATATGTAGGAAATCGGCAGCTTAGGTTTTGGATTTGCAACATATTTAGCAGGCTGCCTTTTGGTGGTTCAGCTGTGTATTTAAATTTTTAGGAGTTTTCTGCAGTTTTCTTTTCAGCACTGAAATGTAAGTATCTTTAGTTACACTAGTATTCATTTTAAGGCTTAAGCTACTTAATTACTTAATTAATTTGTCTGGTGGTATTCTGAGTGCCATGGAGTAGTCGGTTATAAACTGGCTCCAAGAAACTAGAATAATCAGTTTTATATTTTATTCAACAACCATATTAATTGGTGTATGTATTGTAAATATCGACATATTCCCCCAAGACATGCTGTAACTGACCGTAAGAGCTGAGTTTCATCTTATATATGGTAAAAGGTGTTTATTTACATATATAAAGATGACCCAAATGTGAAATATTCAGGTATTAGTTTTAAATCTTGAATAACACAGGCCAGTAAACTATCTAAAACCAATTGGTGGCATGTAATCTTCTTTCAACTGTATATTTAATTCATTAAAATCATCAATAGTTATAAACTGAGCGATCACAGATGTTACTTCTAGTATTACATCTGACATTGACTTGAATATTTTAGCTAATTTTGCATTGAGACAGATTTCATAGGTTTTCTATATTTGTTTTTCATGAGTTTGTTTCCAACTTTTTGTCCGTTAAAGTTGTACCAGTAATCTATTTGTGAGTTCCATTTGCTATACTAATTTCAATTTATTTCTTGTAACCTTTAATTGCAGTGAAAATAAAGCTTCTGCTAATTTAATCTTACGTGAAACCTAATTTCTTGTTCAACTATTTTTGATCCATTAAATAGTGTAAACTTGGCAGCAAGTGGTATAGATTTTGCTAATATAATTGCGAATCTTAATTACAGTGAAGATGGTCAAGTGGAACAAATTACAAATCCATAAATTGAAGATCCTTTCACTGATAATAACTTCTCTGAAGAGAGATTCAAAACTTTATTAACTACATCTAGTGTGGTATTGCAAAGAATTTGTTAAACATACCTTCAACGTAGATGATGCACAGTAATAATTAATTAAACCTCATTAAAAATTGAGGATGAAACACTGTATTGCCATGAAGTAGACGAAAAATCTATGCACATTTCTATAAAAGTACTAGAATTAGCGTAAGGCTTCTCCATCCCTCTGAAATTGACATGAGATAGGTAATGTTTTACTTCCCCTGCGGTATGTGTGCAAGGTTATTTTTTTTTTTTTCTTCGAAATAATTGTGATGATTTTATTAATTAACTCTTTGAAAACGATTACCACGATTAATCTCGGCTATGCAGTATCGACCAAACTTGCTTGTTGTAGTTAGAAAAGTAGAAAATACAAAAAGTTTAAACTAAATCGGGAAAAATAAAGATTCTGTCCATGTTTGATTGTTCTACATGCATCTTAGCAAGACCTAGATTTTAACCGGATTTGAGAGGAAAACGTTTCGAACAAAATTTGCTGGTTTTCAAACTTCAGGAATACAGAAACTATTCACTTCAATTCCAGATTATATTCGTTATTCCATAAATGTAAAATGGCTAAGATATGTGCCTGACTTTGAATATCAACTACATTTAATAATGCAAATAATAATTATGTAAAGTACAAATCGCACTGATTATTAGCGTTTATGAAAAATTACCATGTTATTGTTAATCTATTGACAATGTAATGTTAACATTTAATACATTTTACATAATAATCTTTGAATTATCTTGAAAGGTGATTTTATATCTAACGTTATGTCCAGCCATCCCCTTGTAATTCAAGCAGGAGAAACAATGCTATTATTCGCAGTCATGTTTGGATGAGTTCATTAAGCAAAGGACGTTCTTGTTGTTTACGTCATGCGATGTTTTGAGTGAATTGGGCCTCTCTAAGGCGATGCATCTTTTTGCCGTGTACACAACAGTAGTAATATATGGCACTTGTGGCTTCTACGGGCCATTAACATTACGCCGTAGGTTTATATTAATACACCACTCGAGGCCTCTACGGGAAATCCTATGTTAAAATTGTCCACAGGTTTAACATGCGGATGGCACTTGAGACCCATACGGGAAATGTAATGTTAACTTGGGGACGCTTATAGTCCCTTTCGATGTTGAAAAATATATAGACCCGTACGGGAAATGTAATGTTACATTTTTGAGATACTATCCAACACATACTTTTTGATATACTATTCAGGACCTACTTTTTGATACACTATCCAGCACACATTTTTGCGTACTATCCAACACCAACTTTTTGGATCACTATCCAACACCCACTTTTTGAGTAGTATCCAACACACACTTTTTCATTACCAGCCAACAAGCACGTTTTGATTTCTATCCAACACCCCATACACACTATCCATAATGCCTTGTGTAGTGACTAAAAACCCAACACCTACTATCCAACGAAATGGGTATTATGTAAAAAAAAAAGGGGGATGAAATCACACAAAAATACTATCACACCACACCAAAACTTAAGTTCGGTACGCGGACGTGAAGGAATACATCCCTCAGATTCGGTACGCGGATGTGAAAGAAAACATTCTGTTTTTACAGATCGATAGAGAAAATGTGAACGAGCATGTTTAAAAATGATTTTGTTCGTATAAAGAACGAGTGAACACGATTTTTTTCTAAATCATTTTTTGGTTGTTTAATAAACCCCGCTCACTAAAACATCAACTATGAAAAGGAAGGATTAGGGCACGTCATTTCAGCTTCATTTATCAAATATTAAGAAACAATAACATGTAATACACTGTCATTTTACCATTAATGCACACTACGTTTCTGAGCTAAGGAAAATGGATAGCCATAAGGTTCACAAAACCACCTTTCTATTTTATCATCGTTTCTAGAGTACTCACGGTCAAAACAAGTCGCTAAATTGTCTAAGGGACATCCAAGACTATCTTGATGAGGACAATACACACAGTATTGTCCACAAGCAATGGAATCTGATCCTTGTAATCTCACATTATTGAATTGAGTAGATACCGCATTTCTTTTCATAAAGTTAATGATGTCGTCTTCCAGAGGAGGTAATTCACAAGAATCAAAATAATCCACACAGTGGTCGTTGGGAATCAAGACAGCTACCAAATGGTTGCTGGACGATAACTGTCGTCCGTGCTGATGACATAGGCTTCAACATCTTTAGGTTTTCGATGTAGCAGTTCATCTTTAGCACACACCACTGGATTCCAAGAAGTTGTGTACGAACTGTGAGTCAGAAGGTAATGAAGTTCCCAGGTATCCATTGCTTCAAAGGTAATGATAAGTTATCAGTTCACACCTGACTTCTTGAAAATGCCTGTTAAATGATGCCGATAAACGGACAAGAAAGCTTCGATGAGTTTCGTCTCCAAAGAAGTCAATGGAGGTAAGGAATGGTCAAGTAAGTCATTATACCACTTTTTCAAAACTTTCTCTTCTGAGATGAGAGTCCATGTATCTTACAGATACTCTTCAATCTTTTCTTCTGAACTGATCATTAAACAGTTATCCTATTGTTTCTGACTATGATGATTGATTTGACATTCATAACAAGGTTCCATGGCTAATCCTCTGAATCGTTCAGCTAAGTCACGAGCAAAACAGGAGACTAAGTGTTGTTCTTGTTCTGGCCATCTTGACATAATGACTACTTTTTTCGTCTCCACCTGTGGTCTGTTACTGCTGTTGTTGTTATGATTAAACAAACAAAATAAAATGCCTCTTCGCCTATCTCCATAGGTTCCTGTTCCATCTTATTTTTCTTCTAATAGTCTAGGATCACGTCTCTCAAACTGTTGATTTCCAGAGTATTGTCAAATTCTGCATAGAAGATGACATTCACTGTGTTCGTCAGAGCTACTGCAAACTGGCGTTCTACACGAAGTTTACCCGATTTTATAGGGTTGAAATGTCCCTCGTCGCTGCCTTTGTCTGGAGTGAGTCGATACCCCACAAAGCATGTCCTCTTGCATACTCGTTGTACGATATACCGTGGCTGCTGTTGGTACCTATCTGTCATGTCATAGCTTCAAACAGTGTCAAGTAAGATCTCAAGTAATTTTTCTGGGCAAAGTTTGGTTCAAAGGTCTGGCAAACACTGTCTCGCCATCTTGGGAGACTTCTATCTTGGACACGTTGAAGTGTTGGAACTCGAAAGGATTTTGATTGATAGTTGAGGGCCGCATCGCTGACGATGTCAATGAGCAAACGTTTTTGGTAGCTGTTTTTGGAAACCCGATCTTCCATATTGGAGTCCAGAGGCAATGGTGAAGGTTTTCACTTCCATTCGTCGTAGAGGATACTTGGCTGTCATTCTGCTCAGAGTTTCACAGATGTCGTTTCCCACTTTAGGTAAGACTTCCACTCGGCGCACGTAAAGTCTGGCTTCTTCGAACGTTCGTGTTGTACTCGCTAGCATTTGGCATCAAATGGAGCACGGTAATACTTCGATTCAATCTCAGGCGTACATCCACACCAGTCAACAATTATTTTTTTTGCAACCACATGTCCAAATGCAAACGATCCATCATTTCTAAGGCATGTCCTTGTTCTATTTAATTTTGGCGGTCGTTAAATCCAACATTGTCGGGATCGTCAGCTCTGCCAACTCTGTGTCGTTGAAGACATTCAATGCGCCAGAGTTCCATACCACGGAGCCATCCAGATGTGTGTTCTTGGCTTTTTATGCGTACGTCGAGAGATTTTCCAGGTAAGCTCGGTAAGGGTAAGGATCCATGCTGCTGCTGACTAGTTTGTTATTCAAGTACAAATCCACTTCGCTGAACAACAAATGCATGAAATTATTGACGGCAAGTAGTCTGGCATATTCCAGTGGATTGGGGTTGTCCACTTGAAGAACTTTGAGTTTCAGGTACAAGTAACTGTTATTCAGATCGGTTTGTTCTTTGGTTTCAAATTCGATAGGTGCTGAAGTGGTCAAATATGAAGAAGGATAAAAATACAACCCATTGAGATTCTTGCACCGTCATCGTCGTCGGTGGCATGGCAAACAGATCGAGTTCTGACTTGGAACATTCGCAAGAATCTCGGTGCATAATTGTCCTTTTTTCAGTTAGTAATCAAAAACGTCCAATTCTCTGACACTTGTTCTTCTGTTGTTATTCTTTTTCTGAACATGTCGTGTCTATGAGGTCTGATGGGTTATCGACGTCTCTTTCTCCCTTGTCCTTGCTGTGGCATAGAGGTGGAAGTAATGTCATGGCCAGAAGTGTGAATCGAATTTATAGGTGTGTTACGGAGGTATTTTCCAGTTTGAAACACTACATTTCTTCCTGCTTTCATGAAGGCTTCTTTAGGACTTTGTTTGTCGATGAGTACGTTTTGGAGAAATTCTGTTCATTGAGTCAAAGCTGCTTCTTTTAAAGCATGCAATCCTCGAGTCACCAACGGCTTTAAGATCGGTGATACCGTACGAAAAGCAGATTTTAACATATCTCCTAAACATGTCCTCATTGTCGAGCGACTCCTTGGTACACAGGATACATCTGTTACAATTCAATGAAGAATAATTTTCGAAAATGTAGTTTCACGGTGACTTTTCCTTTTGAGAATATAATATTTTGTTTAAGATTTCCTTTTATACTACTATTGACACCGTCAAAACACGATTTACTGACAGGAAGTTAATGAGGATGTACAAATTCTCGGTGAACGTGATACGTATTTCCTCCTTCGCGGTAAGCAGCTATGGCAGATTTTACTTTGAAAGGAATGACTCTTTGCAACGGAGTGGATGTGTTTCCCACGACGTTGTACTCGACGACATCTAAGTATACAAACAGCAAATGTAGTCCTTTGACTAAGAAGAAGATCACCAATACAACTGCTGAGTAAAATAGTTCAGAATTGTGTATCATCTTGTTGCAAACTCAAATTTCCAATGGCTGCTCCGATGACACAATACACCGCAAATATTTGGCAGAAAAGGCGATTTGATTTTTAGGGACACGGTCTCCACACCACACCCACAAGTGTTGTTTTTGTAGTTCCTAAAGAGAGGAACTCTGAGAAGAAGATGTAGCTGTGTTTAGTGGCATGTTGGTAACTTCTACTTCTTTTAATAGTCAATGACTTGTGAAGCAGCAATCCAAAAATCAAAACTGGGTGGATATCCTTTTCAACGAACTTTCATTTCTTGAAAGCAACGTTTTCCCACTTTACGTGTTCTTCGATCGAGATATATTTCAATATCATAGACGTCGTCTTCCTTCTTGGACACTCGTTGTAACTCAGGCAAGTAAAAAGTTAATTGTAACACTTCTCCGTTCATATCTTCCAACTTTCAGACAGGAGGATCACGTCCACGCTCTTGTCCAGTGACACGAAACAATTCAGTCGTCCAGTTAAGTAAATAACCTTTGTCAAAAGTGTGGTTTGTTTTTCCAATGCAAACCCAATCTTCTTTCTTTTTTTCTGGTTTGTGACCTTCCAAACAATTGATCAAACACCATCACTTCGTTCTCATGTGTCGCTTTTTGTGGTGCAGATCCGAAGCTACGATGATACGATGGATTGCAAGCTTTGTCTAGACGTGGTAACACGTCGATGTATTTGAGAGCATGTTGAAGTGTTAAATATTTCCAAGTGTGTTCTTTCAAAGTTCTTTGAAAACGTTCAGCGACACTCGTTTTATTTCAGGATTTTCGGTGGTGAATAAATGAATTTGTCTTTTTTCAATTTTTTTTGAAAAGCTTAGTTCAGAAATACGGTGCCTTTGCCTGTTTGCCATCGAAGAAAATGCCGACCACTTAGTTTCAAAAGCAGTTTTAAAGCTCGCACTAACTCTGAACTTGTTTTAGAAATCAAAGGAACTATCCAAGCTGATTTTGAAAACACGTCATTGACACAAAATAAATATATGTAACCTCTATTGTACGACGCCAAATGAGAGACATCTGCTATATATGCTTGCCATTGATGATCGATGCCTGCTACTTTCGTTTGACTTCTGGAAAATGTTCGTCGAATGGGTTTCTGTAACGTGTGCGTTGATTGTTCTTGTAACCATTGTCGCACATGTGGCAGACGTAAACTTTTGATTTTACGTAGTAACTGCTAGCTAAAATTGTATCCAAGTGGTTTGCTGTTTTTATTGTTGCTGTTCCTCAATAAGTCACCCACTGTTCGATACTGCTCTTGTGTTGTTCGTGCTATATTTGTTAGGATTGCGACGATGCTAGGAGTAGGACCAGTTATCGGTTGTTTGGTTACTTTTTTCTTGATTTTATTTTTCACTTTTGTCTTCCCTGGTTCTTATTCTCTCCTGTTAAAGAGGGTGTCGACATCAAGCTTTAATTTATTCTCATCTGGCAGTAGGGGAAGGCGTCAAAAAGGAGGCTGCCATACTAGGTATTTGAGCAGACGGAGTTTGAAACTCTTCTCTTGTTTCTTTCTCTTCTTCTTCCATCCCGATGGCTGCTTCTGTCATCGTGTTTGTTGCTTTTTATATTCCATTTTCATGACATTCTTGAAATCTCTCAGAGTATGTTTCTCTGTTTCGTCTGAAATTTTCTGGTGACTCAGTTGAAGGCGTTGCAATAATTATACCGTTGCGATTTTTCTGTTTCTGAAAAATCTGTTCGATCCATCTAGGATTCTAATTCTTGTTGTAAGTGTGACATCTCGGTGAGATTAGAATTAAGAGGTAAATGGGGTTTCGGTGTTTGTACCAACGATGGAGTGCCATCCATCGTTTCTATAGAACTAAAGTTTATTTTCGTCCTTCCATAAGATCCAAGGGTTTATGTCTGATGTCTTTCCAAAAAAGTGCGTCCTTTTTATCTTCTTCATTTTCCTCATCTCATCACTCCTCCTAAAAGAGGTCCAGCAATCGATCCTAACAAAGCAGTAGCAACTTTTAGCAATGGTCCTATCAGCATGGGTAGAAATCCTCCTCGTTGAACGAGAATTGTTTTTCTTTTGATTCATGGTATTTTCTTTTCCACCATTTGGCGAAGAAGGTGACGATATTGTCCTAATCGCTGTTTCTGTATCTTGGGCAAAGGCAGCAAAAAACGTTCACACACAGTATCGATGATTTCCTTGGGTGTTTCTTAAATGATTTGTTTTTGCATCGGAGTGTTGGATTTGGTTAGTACTGACAAGACATCCCGATGTTTAGCTAGACAAGAAGGGACTCTTTTTTCCTTTTTGTGGAAGAAGTTTTTTTTTTTTTTTGGCCGTGGTCGATGATGATGATGATGGTGTGAACTTGGTGACATCTTTGTTTCAAGAGGAAAAAATAAATGAAGTGAATCTTATCCAACACTTGTTCCTTTTTCATACTATAATTCGTCTCCACTGATTGTCGGCACGTCATATCAGCTTAACTATAGGCACCACTCAGACGATGAGGTGTTTTCAATGGACTAAATTGTACCAGTTCTTGTTTCGATAAATCCAGTAAACTTTGTAACACACCTGTTCTGTCTTGAACGTTTGTCTTAGGAGAGGCCACTTTTTGGGCTGCAGTAGCAGCTGCTAGAGCAGCAGAGGAAGACGTCGTTGTCGCCAGAGAAGTAGCAGTTCCTTTAGAAATGGGTTTCTATTTTGTCGTCAAATTGGAATACACTACTCTTAAATCAGGCTTGGTAGGCATCATAATGAAGGAGTAGAAGAAGCAGTGGTAGGAGAAACTGTCACCAAGCGTGGTTTTCTTGAGTACGTGCGCGTTTGAGCGGCAGTACCTATCTTTTTGCAGGAGATTTTTGTCTTGGGACTTTTCTTGGGGGTTTTCTTCTTCTTCTTTTTGTTAGAGTGTGAACTTGCTGCACCACCACCACCTCTCTTCTTTTTGGCTTGCTGTCTTATAGGTGAATTGGCTTTTTTAGCTTCGGCATTAGGATCCCATTTTAAAAATAAACGAATTATGACACCTTTTAAAGATCCACTTCCTCCAGGTTTCAAAATGATTTGGTTTTTTTTATTTTTTTTTTTATTTTTTATTTTTTTTTTTTTTTGGGGGGGGGGTTGTTTGCGTATCGATTCTTGGATCAGCTAGTTGTGACAAAGCTACTTTATGTTTTTTTATGAAAACGTTTTGTTTGGTGCGGTATGTGAATGAAAACTTGATATAATTGACTTGCTGTCAAAGCAAACCTTCGTAACACTTCTTTGAGACTAGCTTCTAATAAATGTGAGCCTAATTGTGCATTTGTTTCGCTACTGATGGCATACAGTGCACGAATCGATTTGGCAGGACGATGAATTATAAAAGGAAGTTATTTTGAATAATGTTAGAAAGAAAATAAGTGAATGATGTTTTTATAGTTTCTTTTTTAAAGAGTTGAAAACGAGGAAGATGACGTGTAAATTCCAGGGCCTCCTTCTTAGCACCAATCATGACACAAATTTGAACGAAATCTCAACTAATCGGGACTGTTAGGGTATAAATCAACGAATAAATAAACTTTAACACAATGAGTTTTTGTCCACATATAACGTCTAGATGGTCATGTCTTTGCTACATGTACTATTCATAAGGTAACCGCAACGATTTCCGATGCCTATGGTTAAAACGTCTATGTCGTAAAGTATGCAATTGTTCTTTGAGTTGCACTTGAATCTGTACACAATCTCTGTAAATGCGTTCTCGCAGCTCCAAAGGTAAGCTACAAACTCTAAAGTATCCATGAGGATAATAATCATGCTCCAACATGGGAAAGTAGTGACAGCACGGAGATCATCTGCCGTGTTCCCCAAAAACTGAATCTTTACACGTCCATTCGTGGATCTTTATACCACAACTGAAACACTGTACTTCGTCTCCTCGTCCCAAGTAGACAAATCCAGTTCTGGCTAAAGTTTCGGTAGTGAGTACTCCATCCAGATCGGTAAGCCCTTTTTTGAACGTGTTCAATCGGCTTTCAAAGTCACAATAGCCAGGCAAAGACACAGAAAACGTGTATTCGTCTTTGATTTGTAAATCTCGATGAGCTAGTGATATCCAAAGTAGTTTGCTAGTGCATGGATGACATCCATATACAGGCACGCGAACGGCATCAGTTTTGCTAATAAAGAAGAAAGGTCGTGCTGCATCGCTTTCGCTAGTAGAGCGGTAAGGTTGTGCTGCATCGCTTTCGATAGTAGAGGTGCGGTATGATCGTGCTGCATCGCTGGTGTCGCATGGTACGGCATCATTCTGGTCGCAAGACACAGCATCGCACTCGGCCTTATTGAACTTGGAGTCCGCAATGGGTCCCGCGCTCAGCTGATGAGTCGAATTCATCTCTCTAGGTTGACGTTTGTACTTGCTATGATCATTCTGTCTTGGAACTTTCTTCATTTTTATACTGGAGATCGGCGTCTCCGTAAGGTAATGTGTTGTGGTCTGGAAGTCGCATCGTTTCTGGAAGACAAGTCGACTGACGATTTGTTGATTTTACAAACATACAATGCTGTGAGGATCCAAGGTTTTCACGTGAAAGTCCTGACATTAATGCTTTATTTGAGACGTCAAAGTTGACCACTTGAGATTTTGATTGAAGTTGTCCTTGTTGTCTCGGTACTGGTAACCGTAATTTGCTGGTTCACAACTGGCAAAACTTAAAATAGTGTCTTCAAAATGTTCATTGGCTCAAGCTCTTAAACGTTCGTCTTCGATGCGTGGGCGATAGCTTCCTTGGCGATTGATGTACGTGCAACTATCAGTGTCAAAGTAAAGAACCCGATCTCCTAAAGGTTCCAAGATAGACGATGGATGTACATACAACTGTCAGTGTAAGAGTACAGGACTCGATCTCCTAAAAGTTCTAAGAAGGAATACAATTTTAAACGGGCACAGGCTGTCACGTATGATGACATTTCCAACCTCGTCGTTGGGGGGGGGGGGGAGGAGTGCAAACTCTGCGACTTCTTCGTAATTCACCCAAATCAAGTCTTCACGTATAATGTCCACGTATTTAATGCGTTTTCCTATATCGCCGACAAGTTGAAAGTAGCTACTTGGATTTGAAAATATCGGACGTTGAGCCAATTTTCCCCACAAACAATTCAACACTTTCGCAAACAATCGTCTTCCTTCTTTCTTTTCCACGTGTTCCAAAGTGATGCCTTATAAGGATCGGTACCGTTCTTTGAATGTCTCATTGTCTTCTGGAGTCTGACATAATGACGGATAACCGCTAGCTTCTTGCTTCAATTTTAGGAATTCATTGATGTAGCCTGAGAAAATCCCTTCACTAGAGTCGTCATTTTGTTGATATTGTTCTGTGATAGGAAAGTACCAAATTTCGTATACTTTTAATAGTTGGTATCCACAATCGAGAGAATGAAACAATTCAGCACTCAGGAAACATCAGTTTTCCCTGGCAATGATGACGTAAAACAGCATGTTACAAGTTCATCGGTGGTAACACTTTGCATTTGATCATACCTTCGTATTGGCGAATGTGTTCCACGTCAATGTGTTCTGTTAATATTTTAGGGTGACCGGTGGGGAATCGAGCATATTTGCACACCCAAGGATACAAGGAACACACATCGATATATTTGATTTGTTCTCCTTGAGATTCGTCCACTTTATAAAATAGGCGTGTTGCATTGGAGCATCCTCCAAACAAACTGTCGCGTGGATTTAAAGGTTCCATGTCTACCACATCGTACTCTTCGATGATGCGCCTAAATTCTGGATCGGTTTTGAAACGTCGATCGCAGACATGTTCTCACATCTATATTATTTGGTATCCTTGACTTTCTAAATTGAAGAATCGTTGGTATGTTTGCTCGTACAAATATTCTAAAGTGAACGCTGAGAAAGGCCTTTTCAGGTCTCGTTGAGGAAAACAAGGATGAAATAAAAAATCCTTGAAATTCGTAGACTATCTGTGGTATTTTTAGTCCCATCCATCCACGGAAAGACTTCCAATTTTCTTCTCTCCACCGCTTCTAGCATGTTATATCCACTTGGCTTCAGTTTCACACAAGTAATGGAGTCAGCGCTAAGCTTTGGCGGAATATTGACGGCTTACAGAGAGATAGGATTGAGGTGGTATGATGGCTAGTTTGTTATCGGGAATGAATTTTTTTCAACACACTATTCCATGCGCGTTAGCAAAGGTAAAAGCTTCATTCAAGGGATCGATTCCTCTGTGATCCAGAAATAATTGCCGAAGGTTTCCACATCAGGTCGACAATATTTCAACATTTCTTCTTCAAAGTCAAAAGAGTCTGACAAATTAGTTTGGTAACAAGCGTAGAATGTTTCTCGTTCTTCTGTGTGTATACAGTCGTTGTCGTAGTAGCGAACTTCAGGCAAATGTGGGAGCACAATGTGTTAATTGGCTTCGGTATTGAAAAAGTGTGGAAAATAGCTTTAAGCGATTTCTTTCATTTCAAACATTTTAGGCATACTACTCAAAAGCATGGCCAAATAACTCATGGAATCTTTGAACTGTACGTTTCCCACTTTCATATAAATGAATTTGGCTCCATTCATGGTCACTGTTGGAAATTATGTTCCTTGTTCTGAATAATATTTCAAAAGAAATTGTCCGTCGTATCCTGAGAAATTGTGAGCCATTATTTGTAGCATATCAATGACAGCTGGATTTCCTCTTTGCTCCAAGAGTCGTAGGTGGGGTCTAAAATACATGCGGAAAAATCAGCAAGAACGAGAACACCGAACGATCTTTTCTCGTCCTCCTCGAATCTTACAACAAATTGGACAGTGAAACAAATATAGGTTTTTGCCCACACTTGTCACAATTACGATCAGCTACACAAATATTAAGGATATGAAATTCAGTCTCTGTTGAACATTCAAAGTCAAAAAGATAAAATCCATACCTTTCTTTTTATTTTTGTTCTGATCGTCATTGAATACTTCCTCGCGGTCATTGTCATATCTTTGGATGTAAAACTGATGATTGAAGTCAACGATTTGGTCACAAAAAAGGCATCCTTTATTTCCTGGACATACGTGTGACGTTTCCTTATTCGTTCGAACAAGATGTCCACAAAGTGAAGTGCACTCTCAATAATTCGCGAGCATTTTTGTGTTGCAATTGTTTCATGTGATGTTGTTCGTAACAGGATGGACTGACAAAAGGTTCGCTTGGAGGTAGAGCAATGATATATTTCTTTTCCTTCAGGAATGCAAGGTCTGGAAGCTATACATCCACATCTCTCCCCACTATGAATATGTTGCTCCCGATTGGTAAATCCTTGGTCACATTTCTCGCAATAGTAACCGTATCCAAGAAATCCTGTGATAGTTGTAATGACATCGAAATGCTCTTGATGATGATAGATGTGAATGTATTTTCCGTCTAGGAAATCTGGTCCTCGAAACACGAGAGCTCCACGAACAACTTGAGGGTATACTTTCAACGTATAACGGGTTGCTAACACGTCTTAAAGTGTTTGCATTTCAGGAACACCATACAAGGTCTCTTATGAAATTCTGTTTCTCTTCGTTTTTGGGGTCTCTCCGATCGTCTAATCGTAACCCATGATCGTTTCCATTCCACTGTATCGTTCTTCTAGGCATTAGTTCGTGCCACAACGATGGCACGAGCTAAGCACATTTGGTCCTGATGATTGTTAATCTGAACGATACTTTGTTTGGTACTGCGTCGTTCGTCCACCAATAACACTTTGCGTCGTCCTAAACCTCTAGGAAGTGAAAGGTGTGTCATGTGAAGAGAGACTTTCCATCGGTCACGTCAAAATCGTAATTGAATTGTTGGACATGTTTAATTTTGTCGATAATTTTTGGAAGACGTTAATTCTGCCAGTGTACTAAACTCGATCTAGACAGGAGACTGAAAACTGTCGTAATTAATGAACAGTCTCAAACGATCGTCATCTTTATCTTGGCACTGTCGCTTCAATGTCTCTAATAATGATTCCCATCCACCTGTAATGAAACCCGTTGCTTTCGGTGGTGGCACTTGAGACTTGAACTCTTTACATTTCACCGTCACCGTATAAACCTTCATTAGAAATTTTCCGGAAGTCATTTTTTGGGTCTCTCAAATAATCTTCAGGATCCACCGAACGACTTTCTTTCCTGACTGATCTGGACTCTCTTGATTCTGTCGTGAAGGTAGATGGTTTTGGCTTATGCTCACTTATGTCATCTTCAAAATCATTGGCATGAACTTGTGCTAATACTTCATTTAGCGTATGAGGTGACACCGAAAGTCGTCATCGTCTCTTGGTTTCTTCTGGTCTCTCCTCAGTAAGGTTTGATCGTTTCATCCTGATTCAAAATTTGATTTAACATGGGTACACACTCTCTCCCTATATATGGAGAGTCCCTATCATCCTGAGAGAATATACTCATTCAGCTTTCAGTCTGTAAAGAAGGAACAGTCACAATATATTGCACTTCTCATCAGAAGTTTACAGAGAGTAATTCGAATGTTCACTTCCAATAAGATTACGGACTACTCCACTCGAGATAAAAGTCACGATACTTGCTATGTCTGTCAAGAGAAATGACATTGGACTCAAGAATGTCCACAACATCAAAGAAAAGGAAGCACAAAAACAGGATAAAAGAGAGACCAAAGTAAAGATTCCTGTTATCAATGTCAAGAAAATGGGCATTGGTCTTCAGAGTGCCCCAAGAAAAAAGAGAATAAGGAGAACGAACCTTCTTCAGAAGCAGCATAAAAACAGAAGAAAAACCCATACACGTAAAGGAATTCAAGAAGCCAAGACAAGTAGAAGAAACTGAAGTAGAATAGGAAACCATGCCAGTGAAGACATTCAAAGGAGAAAGACAGTGAAAGAAAGAAGAAAATGGGCTTTCGTGCTGTATTATGAATTTTCATTGTGATTCTGATTTTACAAGACTATACCGATAAAGAAAACTCGAGTGTCTGTTTGTCTTGATTTTTTTTCTTTTAGTATGGATAGGATCTTCACACACTCACACAAGCACACATTGTATCAGGGAGGGATTTAAGTTTTATTTGATTTGGCAATCACTGTGTAGTATCTCTTTTCTAAGAGATATATGTGACCCTAAATAGGACCGCTGTAGGTTTTTTAATAACAAAAACACTTATGGACTTGACATTATTAGCTGTAACTCTCTTAATCCTTTTCCACGGCCAAGTCCTACTCCTTTTGTTGCTGCTTTGGTAGTGGTAGTAGCAATTGCCGCTGCTGCTGCTGCTTGCGCCTCAGTGGTGGTGGCAGCCGTTGATAGAAGGTTTAGAAGTCTTGGATCGTGAGGGTCTCCTTTTCTTGGGTTGGGCTAAAGAAGTCTGATACATTTCTCTCAGATGTTTATTTTTCCAAAAGGTCTTGTAACAGATTAATCGTTTTGCTTTCACTCTCTTATTTCTGTTCGCTGTTCAAAGTTTTCCTCTTCTTCTTCTTCTTCTTGCTTTCTCTTATCCTCCTCTTGTTGTTGTTGTTGTTGAACAAATACTTGTTCTTCTTCTTTCTGACGTTTCAAAAAAGCTCTCCAACTCTTCCTTCTGTTTCTTTTTGAAATCATCATACACTGGTAATGATGGAGAAGGAGGTGAAGGGGGTACTACCGAAGGCGAAAATTCTTGCGGAGACGATGGGAAATCACAAAAGCTAAGGTAAAGTCATCCTCTTCTGGAAGAAGAATACTTGCTTCAGCAGCATTAATAATAGTAGTCGTACTATCGCTCCGAGTATACGATGTATCCGCGGTAGGCGCACCCCAATAGATCGTCTTCGTTTTATCAGCCATAGGCATTGTACTCAAACTGTTCCGCAATGGTAAATCGAAGAAACACTGGTGCGCATATATATATATTGAAAGTGACGTCACGCGTCCGCTGTCTTCTGATTGGAAGGGAGACTATACACCCTGACTGAATTATGTTATGCGCATTCTGATTGGTGGAAAATTTCAATCCGTTTTGATCTGGTCCTGGACTATATATAAAAGCGCATTTAGCCATTGTGTCACCTGTTCTCAAGACAACCCGTCAAGATGTGGACAAGCGTGGAGTTGTCGACTATTGTTTCAGGCATGAGCTTCAGTCCATACTTCCTGGTATATGTCAAGGCATTGTGGGCCATTACCAGGAGCACATATACAGCTATATGGAAGAGACGAATCTATGTGGTGGGGCAAGGGTGCCTGAAGCGTGCCTTAGTCTACGGACCGGCTGTGAGTAGAAGTTTGCGGAGAAGAACAGTGAAGAGGTGTGATATGTGTTAACTCTCTTCCCCAATGATCCTTTCCATGACTACCCAGATCTTTAGAAAAGAGAGATACTACTCATTGCCAATTTGTGTGTTTGCATATGTGTGTATGTCTATGTTTATGTTCACAACCCAACTAAAACTTAAAACCCCTTACCTCTCTTGTTTACTAGTATGTTTGCGTCGGTATAGTGTGTCTATAAACACTACCTACCCTATCCTTGCTTGTATGTGATAGTATGTTTGTATGTAGAGCGTGTGTATACACACTCCTACACTTTTCGTTGGATAGTATGGTGCGTGTTGGATAATATATCAAAAAGTGTGTTGGATGGTATATCAAAAAGTGTGTGGTGGATAGTATCTCAAAAAGTAAGTGTTGGATAGAATATCAAAACGTATGTTTTGTTTGATAGTAATCACAAATATGCGTCGGATAGTGCTCAAAAACATAGCTGTTGGATAGTATCTAAAACTTTTAACATTACATTTCCCGTACGTACCCTCAAATTTTCAACATGGACACGGCCTACAACTAAATATTTTAACTCAGGATTTCCTGTAGATGCCTCTAGTGCCATATTATTGTAAACCTATGGACAATTTAACAAGTGCTATCTGAATGTAAACCTACGACGTAATGTTAATGGCCCGTAGAGATTTCAAGTGTCACATATTAGTACTCACAACTTTTGAAATTAGAACCTTTACAATTTTCATTACCGTCAGTTAATGATATAATTTCAGAATATTGCTCGACGCATGATCGAGAATAAGCCATAATACTATATTACATTGAGTAGTCCTCAAACGCCGAGTCTTGCCGCTTGATTGACAGAGGAATTTATTGTTAATTATGGCGATCCTGTATGACTGTTATAGAATAAAAATTCCCTAAGTGTCAAATTTTATAACAAGTCGTAAGCATTGTCATCCTGTATAATAAAATATAACGGGTCTTTGAAACGAGCCAGCACTTCTAATTCTGACCTGCAATAGCCAACAAACGAATTGACTTATTTAAAGAGAGTAAGCAAATTTTCTATAAAACATATTCATCTGATTCAGCTAATCAGTTGCTTCATTATAAGACAATTAAAGGGAAAAGTTGGTACATAACTAGCTTTTTCAACACAGAGCCTAACCTAGTCAAGGATATGAAGTTTAAAATGACTGGATAAAAATTATTTAAAAAACTAAGGAAACCACCTACCCTCTCCCCTTCAAACATCTCTAACTCCAAAATCTTAAGTTACATGTCTCTGCTTCAAATTATGTTCTATCATTACTTACGCACCAAGAATTCCTTCGCATCCCTCTCCACGTCTTCGCCCTTCATTATGTGTAGGATGCAAGCAAAAAGTCAAAACAAACTTAAATGATGATAAAAGTAATTTATTATTTCCAGTTATTAAAGGATATAATACAAACAACAGAGGAAAGATGCAAAATGTTATCTCAGCGATGTAATAAATAAACTAATGTCACTCCTGAAAGCATCTGAGTACCCAAGGCTCTTTGCATTACAAATGAAACCTACACCGTTGTCTTACAACGGGAAACTAAAGAACTGTACTCCCTGACAGTCTGACAAGTCATCTTACACATCAAATCTCCTCTGAGACACAAAATTACGAATTCTCATGAAGACAAGGGGCAACTACAGGCCGCCCCCAACCCCCAGTGTGTAGGGCGAAGCCATTTGGAAGTTGTTTTGCATATATACCCTGTCAATTGGCCATTATAGAAAGTAAAATTCTAAAAGAATAAATAAAATAAAAAAATTAATGAGCACATCTGTAACGTGACTGCGTGAAGATCAAGATACATAAAAGTAAATCATTGTACAATTTGATATTTCACTAAAAAGTGTGGGGACATGAAACGAGTGTTAGAACTATATTAAAAAATTGTGAATAGAATGTAAACTATCATAACTATGTTTGCAAATGAAGCATCAGAACAGCAGGTAGCAATAACCATATTCAGTTTGCACAAGCAGTACTTGGAATACAATATTTATTCCAGTAGGACGTGGCTGAGAAGTAAATTATTACAATGGCATGAGAACAAAGTAGCATCAGATTGAGAATAAAATGATTACGTAAGATATAGGCCGTTCTACAAGACCTGTCTTTGTGGGACCAACGTAAGATATAGGCCGTTCAACAAGACCTGTCTTTATGGGACCAACGTAAGATATAGGCCGTTCTACAAGACCTGTCTTTGTGGGACCAACGTAAGATATAGGCCGTTCAACAAGACCTGTCTTTATGGGACCAACGTAAGATATAGGCCGTTCTACAAGACATGTCTTTATGGGACCAACGTAAGATACAGGCCGTTCTACAAGACATGTCTTTATGGGACCAACGTAAGATATAGGCCGTTCTACAAGACCTGTCTTTATGAGACCAACGTAAGATATAGGCTGTTCTACAAGACCTGTCTTTATGGGACCAACGTAAGATATAGGCCGTTCTACAATACGTGTCTTTATGGGACCAGTCAGTTCCAAAATACCTTCTTCTGACATTGGAAGGAACATGCCTAACCGTATAGACAGGTTGTCTCAACTCTAATCCCACACCAACCCCAGTAGTGTTAATCAACATATACAACTTATACATAAAAGTGGGTTATGCATGGTTTGGTATATATATATATATATATATATATATATATATATATATATATATATATATATATATATATATATATTGTTATGACCATTGGTCAGGGTTCTTCCAGTCATATTCTGGGTTCGTCTGCTACTGGCTTGAGGTGAAAGAGTGTAGACATATGCCATTTGTGTTGGTTGTTGGTGCCAATATTTTTGTATAGTAAAGTTTGGAAAGACAGAAGAGATTACAAAGAGGAGAAAGAAGAAATTTATGTTTTTCTGTGCTATTAGAAATAAATAAAAATAAATTATGTTCTACTTTTATTATGTTCTCCTTTCTTTTTTCTTGTTTGCATATTCACAGTTTCATTCAAAAACAATTATATTGACTTTAGTTCATTACAATATTGCAAACTTCACAAATTAAGGATTTCACAGTAAACCACAAATTCACGTGTTCTTAAAAATAATGTATTTTTTTATTGCAAATATTATGGGAGATAAAATAGGTTAACAAAATTATACCAAATTTATATTTTTTTAAAATTAAATTTGGTAAATGATTACTACTTTTTGTATCACATGGTACAATCGACTTAATTCTATTCACTTAAAGTTATTATATTGAGACTCTAGAAACTGGGGTTTTAGATCTTCCCAAATCTGGGCAAGTGAAAATCTGGGAATCTAAAATTTTGGTGCAATAACAAATTCACTGAAATCCTGTCAAACCAAAGGTGTTATTGCTATTAAAGAAAAATAGCAGGTATTTCTTCAATTAATTCTGTTTAGCAATATTATACCTTAGAATTATTTTGTACAAGTCCGAATTTCTATGTATCTCAAAATTTGGACAAACTCAAAGTCTGGACAAGTGAAAAATTTTGAGCAAAGTTGTAGAATTATAATAAGTTAACACAACTCTAAAATTAATAATTTTAGAAATGATTTTACCGGACTTAAATTTGCAATTGTTCTTCCATTTCCAAAAAATAAATGATCTAAATTTGGTGAATTTTAAATTTTAATGCTGGGCCGAACTGGACTCAGGTCAAAATTATTACTTCCGGGTCAGTACCCACGAATGTAGTTCCAGTCTATTTTTAGAGCATTTTTTCCTCTCTCATTTTGGTGGTGATGCATGAGTTAGATTTAGGCATTCTTTGTATCGATTTAAAGGAAAATGTTTTTCTTTCGAATATGAGCATTATGGTGTGTTTGTCTGCGTGTATTTTGGCTACAGTGCACACTGAGTAATGAGGCATTGTTGCTGGTCCGAGAGTAAAATCTGTGACCCACTGCACTTTGTTTTGTTTACAGTCCAGCCTCTCAACAAAATACCGATGAACCTTTGACAAGAACTTCAGCGTGATTTCATCCTTGAAGATACTTTAGATTAACATATGATTTATTAGGATTTGGACACAATGGAAAGTTCAGTACTGGCAAACAAATGTAGGGACTATATAGGAACATTAATTGTGATCCGAGGCCACCTCCAGCTCTGCAACAAAGCATTCTGGAAACAATGGCACCATAACCAAGATAGTGAGACGCGTTTTGGGAGGCAATGAATATACGAAAATATACATTAATCAAGCATAACTGTATAAAGTATCGTGATTTTGTAAGAAATATATATCTAACAGTTAATCGCAACGTAGTGACATAGTATACAAATCAGCACAATTGATGAAATGATTGCCGATCGATCTCACCCAAAAGTATACATGTGCTTTTCAAGAGTTACCGTCTCAAGACATTATAATGTAATAGCCAACTTATAATAAGATTCATATTATGATAATATGTGCAAGGATTATAGTCAGGAATCGTAATTACAAGTCGATGCTTTGTCAACAAATATCAGTTAGTTCATTCTTAAATTACTTATGCGCATTATTGTTCATATCTGGTTTAGTGTAGCTAAATGGTGGCTTGATGGGTCAGGCATAACTACTATAAATTTGGTAAAAATACCTTTAAAAAAATAAAAGGTGGCATGGAATCCATATAAAGTAATATGTTATAAATAATGCTTTGCTTGTCTCACAATTTTATCATACTTAAATCGTTTTTCTTGACGATTACAATACTTGTGCATGTACCTCGTTGCCGTTCATTATAATGTCTTGAGACAGTTCATATGGATGCTTTGGCTGAGATCAATCGGCAATCATTTCATCAATTGTGCTATATATTTTGTACTCAGTCACTATATTGCGACTAACTTTTAGATTGTTATTTATTACAGAATCAGGATATTTTATACTGCTATGTTCGTTTAATGTCTATTTTCGTCTATTACTTGCTTTCCGGAACATGCCTCACTATGTTGATTATAGTGCCTTTGCTTCCATCATTCATTGTTACTGAGCGGGAAATGGTAGCGTTCCCGTTTCCAATACCAGTATCGGAAAACCTTGGTTGCCTCCCTTAAGTATGTTTGTGTAAGCATCCGAGGTACTCCGAGGGTGCAAATAATATAAATAAGGCAGAGTCAACCCAGTTTGAAGACGGACAATACTTGTGTCATCTGTCGTCTATTCCTCTTTTATTTAAATTTCGGCCCAGAATCAAAATTCAGAAATTTATCACAATTTGGATCTTGCATATTTCGAAAATTGAACAACAATGACAAATTTAAATCATGTAAAATAATATCTGAAATTATTCATTTCAGTATTGTGTTAATTTACTATAATTCCAGAACTTTGCTCACACTATTTGTACAGATTTTGGGTTTCTCTAGATTTTCAGTCACATAGAAATTCAGACTTGTACAAAATAATTCTAAGAAATAATATTGTTCAATAGAATTAACTGAAGTAATACATGCTATTTTTCTTTAATAGTAGTTACAACTCTAGTTTGACAGCATTTCAGTGTATTATTTTTTTTATTTTTTTATTTTTTTTTTTCGTGGGGGTGGTTGTCTCCAGATTATGGGCCTCCAATATCTCCAAAAGCTTGATCCCTAGGTATCTTTACTGTACAATTGAAATATCCAAGATACAAGATACAGTAAAGCGTCGATTATTAGACCCATCAGGGGAACATAGGTTTCGTCCGGATAATTGTTCCTCCGGATGATCGAATTTTAGTCAAAAAGTAGAACAGTGAATGAAAGTATTTGGATTAAATATGTCCAATAATCACAAGTATGTGTTAATATTAGTAACTAAATATATACTAACCTTATGTTCACATTGTACATGTTGAAGAGCATAACAAGTAGAAACAATGATACTATTAAGATGCTTTAATTAAATCCTAAAATTCATGATAAGATTTAACTTTTGCACGCAACACCTATCCGAAATCTTCTATACATGATTGAATGATAACACAAACGGTCATTATATATGTAGTGTTGTAAACACAGGAGTCAGAGGGCTTATACTTGGCTGATATGGCTTCTATTTACACCTGTGCCCGTGGGTGATTAACTTTATCTGCCGTTAAGTCACCATTGCTCATTGATCGGCAGTTAATTACTTACGCTTGGAATCTACTGGCTCTGTATTTATACTTGGTTAGCTACGGATTTCTATACGAAAATTAGATACTGTCCAAGCGGCATTCAGTTAGCTCCAATCAGGTCTAAGAATAAACTTTCTCTTTTTGTATCTCCCTCTCTTCTTACATTTTTTTTTCAAATTTAAAAAGATAATTTAGTTATTCATGATATAACTGTAATTATAATTTTATTAAATTATATTCGATTTTGTTGTTCCTGATTTATATTACTCTTTTCTCTGTGGCACCGTGATCGGACAATTAGTTTCATTTATTGATACATGTACATTGTAATACGAATAAAAATTCGTAGACACAGTAGTCCGTAAGAGCGAATAATCGGGATATTTGGCGTCAAGACAATCGACATTTTACTGTACATCAGAGAAGTTTTTTATTTAACTTGAGCAGTTTTGGTAACATAAAATCACTAGCTCAGGACGAGCTATTTTACCTACGCGACATAAAACAAATGCAATATATTTCAGGGGGGCCGGGTAGCCAAGTTGTCTAAGGCGCTCACCTTTACAGATCACTGACATCTCACATCTGTCCGCGTGGGTTCGAGTCTCAGCTCGGCCAACGTGAGTATGTGAGAAAACTTGCCAGTACCTTCCCGTGGGTCGCTGGTTCTTCCCAGGGTTTTTCAGAGTTCTTCCTCCGCCAAATATAATGGCCGCCATTTATAGCCAATCATATGCTGAAAAATGGCGTTAAACCCACAAAATCAAACCAAACCAATATATTTCAACGGACATGTACACAGATAGTGCATATTTACAGTAAAACAATACAGATGAGAAACATTACATCGATAGCAGAAAGAGCAGCTAAAAAGACAAAACAACAATATATAACATGAAGATATATAAAAACACGGATCTACATATATGAAACACCACACAAGGCATGCATTTTTAAAGTTTGATGAGTTATTAGTTCTTTGGGCAGGCTGTTTCAAAAACTATAGTGGCGCCAAATTTAATTGTTGCTATCTTTTTGGTATCTAAGAGAGTTACAATTTTTGAATCTGACCAGATTATTCCTTAATTATACGTTTTCTTGTCAAGTATTTTAAATAATTCAGTTACCATGTACCTTAATCGGCCAATATGCAAAGTAGGAAAATTTGCTTTTCTTAACAAAGAATCATATGAATTGTTAAAACCATCAAAGACCAGTTGATGTTCCCTATACTGTATTTTTTACATTGTGTCAGAATTATGTTTACTACAGATGTGCCAAAATAAATTTGATCCCCCAAAAGCATTCAAAGATCATTAACTTAATATTAGTGGAGAAAAATAGTGGCTGACACCTTGCAAGACGTTTAAATGTATTGCCGCTTTTGACAGATCTTGGATATGTGGTTGCTAATATAATTAAAAAAAACATATTTAAAGAGGTCAGTGTAAACTACGTTTAAGGATGATCGTTTGTGAATGTTAGAGGATTTAACCTTTTTGGAAAAACTGCTATTTGTACCTAGCTAAAGGTCAGTGCAATTCAAAATCAGTTAAAGATTTATAGGTTGGTGTTCATTTTTACCTAGCTAAGGGTCAATGCAATTCAAAAACAGTTAAAGACTTATAGATTGGTGTTCATTTTTACCGAGCTAAGGGTCAATGCAATTCAAAATCAGTTAAAGATTTATAGGCTGGTGTTCATTTTTACCTAGCTAAGGGTCAATGCAATTCAAAATCACTTAAAGACTTATAGGTTGGTGTTCATTTTTACCGAGCTAAGGGTCAATTCAATTCAAAATCAGTTAAAGACTTATAGACTGGTGTTCATTTTTACCGAGCTAAGGGTCAATGCAATTCAAAATCACTTAAAGATTTATAGGTTGGTGTTCATTTTTACCTAGCTAAGGGTCAATGCAATTTAAAATCACTTAAAGATTTATAGGTTGGTGTTCATTTTTACCTAGCTAATGGTCAATGCAATTTAAAATCACTTAAAGATTTATAGGTTGATGTTCATTTTTACCTAGCTAAGGGTCAATGCAATTCAAAATCACTTAAAGATTTATAGTTTGGTGTTCATTTTTACCTAGCTAAGGGTCAATTCAATTCAAAATCAGTTAAAGACTTATAGGTTGGTGTTCATTTTTACCTAGCTAAGGGTCAATGCAATTCAAAATCACTTAAAGATTTATAGTTTGGTGTTCATTTTTACCTAGCTAAGGGTCAATTCAATTCAAAATCAGTTAAAGACTTATAGGTTGGTGTTCATTTTTACCTAGCTAAGGGTCAATGCAATTCAAAATCACTTAAAGATTTATAGGTTGGTGTTCATTTTTACCTAGCTAAGGGTCAATTCAATTCAAAATCAGTTAAAGACTTATAGGTTGGTGTTCATTTTTACCTAGCTAAGGGTCAATGCAATTCAAAATCACTTAAAGACTTATAGGTTTGTGTTCATTTTTACCTAGCTAAGGGTCAATGCAATTTAAAATCACTTAAAGATTTATAGGTTGGTGTTCATTTTTACCTAGCTAATGGTCAATGCAATTCAAATTCACTTATAGGTTGGTGTTCATTTTTACCTAGCTAAGGGTCAATTCAATTCAAAATCACTTAAAGACTTATGGGTTGGTGTTCATTTTCTTGTACTACCTTTAGTTAAATATCTCTGTGCAACTATTATAATTGTATACGCACTTTTTATGGTTATTCTTTATCATTGAATAGGAGACTGAAGTCGCAATAATTTCATTTTATGTTTGCAACTAATAAAATTGTATCAGCACTTGTTTTACTACAATAAACGTTTGTAAAATGTGACGTCATATCGATGATGTAATAACGTTATTATGAAAGAATTTTCATCGCTACTTGTTATTAACTAATATTTGTCCAGCAACACTTGTTATGGTGGTCCCCATTTTCTTGTGTATGTCGCTCTTAGATTGATAGAGAGAGAGAAAGACTTCTTTCCGACCTCCCTTTGCAGAGGTGCCACTCCTCGCGATGTTCGATGGTCACATCGCTGGAGTGAAGAGGGGTAGAGGGGTACCGGGTTCGAACTGCAAAGGAAGTCAGAACTCTAAGATATAGAGGCGTAGCAACTTTTATTGAAATTAAATAACACTACAAATAAGAATTACATATGAAGATATATATATATATATATATATATATATATATATATATATATATATATATATATATACAAACACATACAAAGCTTGCCGACTTCATACGATTCTGTAATTTCTGTCTTTTTAAATTATGATGTAAATAATTAAATATTGAACAAGCCAAAGATAGCCAAAATAACTGAGAATATAGTAAGAAATCAATATTTCGAACTAAAACCAAAATCATTTTAACGTAAAGACAAATTATTAAATGTTTTGACATTAAATATCATGTTTTGTAACTTAAAGGTATTTTATTTCTAAATTAATGATCTAAAGCATGAAGTTGGTAACAAATCCTTTTAACAATAATTCAATATTATAATTGCAATGCATATAAATTCCTAATAAACATCTACACAATCCATAAAACAATATAACTTACAAATAATATTAAAGAATAAAAAGAACACACATGTTTCAACAGAGAACGAAATACTTTCCAGCACTTAAATGTGTTGAAGTACTATAAAAAATAGTCTTTTAAAATATAGTAAAACATTTTTGTCTTAACTGCAAATGAAGTCAGAACTCTAAGATGTAGAGGCGTAGCAACTGCTCTCGAGCTTTGGGCGGCCGTATATATACAGTGTTTGGTCAAGGAATGCGTAACCTGATCCATAAAAGGCCAGAGGTTAGGGTAAGACAGACTCACCCTCGTGCTCTGGAGCGGCGAGATTTTACGAGATCTCTGCATAACGCATTCCTTTTTCCAAAAATGGTCACAGGTTGGTTAAAGCTCAGGCCATTTTTACATCAGAGTTGCTGACCTAGCTAAGATACACATAAACTTCTTAACCTAAGTACATATGGAGGAATTTGCTATCATAAGCAAAGTCTTGCCTGTATGATCTTTTACTTGTGTACTGTTAGTTAATGCTGGTGTTACTTTTACCGTAAAATATAGGAAAAATCAGTGCATTACACTTTTGCAATGTAAAGTATTATAGGACTCAAGCACTCCAAAAAATTTAATTAAAAATTATAACAATTTGAATTATAAAAGCAAACACTGGTCTATATAAAAATTCCTTGAAAATTCAACCATAACAATGTAATGAAAACATCATTTCAAACTCCACAGTTAGCGTGGATATTACAAAGGCAGACATCATGAATCGGTATATAGTGTTTGCTTTTTACCTACGATTCAAATTAGCGCACCTAAGCATATATTGTAAATCAAAGCATAATAATCAAACAGCAAAGTACATATTACTCTTTTAAACCACTGATTATGAATAATGATTATTTAAAAACATTTAGGAAGACTCCTGAAATAAATATAGTTGATACAAGTAGTTTTGCTATTTCGGGTTTCATTTTGAGACGCTCATTATTACCATCGCTTTTGGAGTATTCGATGTTTTTAAACAGGGAATTCCCTCATAATAAAATTAAAAAAAGAATCAAGTGAACATCAATATGCATATTTACTCTAGTGTTACCGCACTAGAAGTCTTGAGTGCAATTCGATGTATTGGTAAGAATTATCCAATCTATTGCAAATACGAAATTAAAGATAACATTAAAGTGATGATGAGGGCTACATACGAGAGCTATGTCCATGCTTTGATACAAGTCATAATTCATGATTACGTCGGGTTTATTTCACGTTTTACTCTTCATAATTACCATTTCTACGAAAGGTATTGGCCAGACCCTTTATGACAATATATAGCTTAACTTGGCCCACTTGCACCACTTCCAATTACGCTCTGACTGTACACGGTTACATAAAATCGAGACCATTGCGATATTCTTTTTAAAACAAAATCCTGCACAGATATGATTTAATTAATAATATTGATTTAAAACATTCAAAACGTTCATATGTAATTATGCACACACATCCGTCTCTTGTCGTGACTGTCGTACCTTGACGACTGTGGTAGGATCACTGCAGACTTTCGACAGCTAATCAACAATAAGCCGAAAAGTAGAAACACATTTTGGTGATGAGAAAAATCGTGACTTGATCAAACATAAGCCGAAAAGTAGAAACATACTTTGGTGATGAGACAGACTCTGACTTGATCACTGTCCTTAGAAGATTATAATTATTATTTTTGTTTCACTGTAATTTGATTTAAGAAACGAAAGGTCAACAGATCATGCCCTCGTATCGGTATCCTTTAGACAGATTTCATTCATAGGTAGTTAAGTACTTAAGAAAGAAAAAAAAAACCCAGATAAAATCAAATAAAGTAGAAAACAGTGAAAGAAATGAAGGAAGTTAAGATCAAGGAAGTTAGTGGAAAGACAAATCTGCAAAATAGCCAATAAATGAAACAATATTTCGATTATTATTATTATTATTATTATTAGCACAAAATAATCATCTAATCAACTTGAAAAATAGAATTTTCCATAAAATGCAAATGCAACAAAGAACTTTAAAGTGCAAGTTTTCATCGTGGATTTTCTCACATTTCAATATGTGTAGGACTGAGTTATTCAGTGTTGAACACAATCCAGTATTCCCTAACTTACCCTCACGTGACTGTTACCCTATCTCACATGGAGTCAAAATGATACTTTTATTGGCGCATCATCATTATGGCTTTTCTGCCGTCATTGCGTCACGGACATCATATACACAACCTATTTTATTATCGGTTACATTTCATAATTTAAGAAATATTTATGTGTTTCAATCAAGTCTCAGAATTTACACTAAATGTTCATAGCTCAGTTCAAACCAAATCTTACAGGCTCTTTTACAGATCAGTAAAACTTCAATGGCTAATTTGTCCTTTTAACGTTATACCTGTGAACAGGAGGCACCATCTTGGTAATAACCCGTTTTGTTACACTTCATAAAAGTTACAGTGTCAGCGATTGGTGCACAGAATGTCACATGTCAGGGAATGTATCTCCCTCCCTCTTTTGCTTCCCCCGTTTGGAACTTCTCATGAAATTACGCTCGAGTTATCTCGCTTTTCTATGTGTTCCGAGTATGTATTAGCAAGCATAAAACAGCCGCTTTTGCATTCCAAATGATGATAAAATAAATTAAATCTTGGCAAAGAAAGATTCGATGAACACAAATAAATTAAGTGTTTTAGAGATTATTTAATGGAAAGTTGATCCCAACATTTAGAATATAAGAAGTATGCTCCCTGTTAATTGAATCTTATGCTCGTGCTCAGAAGGCGGACGAGACACTCTTTAAATAAATCTGCATTGCAAAATATAAAACCACGATTAGGAATAACAAACGATTTATTATCCCCTTTTAGAGGGAGGTATGAATATTTGTTTACCGGCGACAAGTTATATTCCATTCGGGATTCGCTCTCGTGGAACATTGCTTGCCTTGGGTGAACGAATCTTCATATACCCCCTAACATGGGCAATAAATGTATATTGTTCATCCGGAATTGCGAGAAAAATAATCAACCATGTGTTCTTCCTCGAATAAGGACATCCCGCCTTCGTGGTCTTAACTGATGGACAGAAACTCTGCATACCCTCATGCTGCCCACGAAATATGACCCTTTACACCATTACAGATGATAGGGTTTATAATTTTATACATTATATATTATATATTTTGTCGCCAGAGAGATTTTTAAATTTCAGCATACGGTCTCTGCGTAAATAGGTCATGATCTAGAGCATTCCATTTCAACCCATTATGTTCTGAATCTCATTGACATGCTACAAGGACATTTGCACTAACTGCCAGGTTCATAATGCGTGATTTATTTCCGGCAAACCTTGCTGAGTTTCACGAATATTCAAAGCTAATTAAAAGTTCAAACATTTGCTGTACACAAGATTAAGGCTGTCAGATGTAAGGATATTCGTACAGTGTCACAAACACAAAATACATTTTCTGAATAAAATTATAATGAGGTAATCTTTTGAAGCATGTGTACAAGTTGATAACTGTATTTTTTATATCATCAAGCGTGACAATGTTTTCCGATGCAGAACACCGGTTTAGAATTTCTCTAACTTACTAAACGTGACTATATAACTCATGGGAGATACATCTGCACAATATAAACAGGCAATATATTGATTATAAACGAATTAATAAAACGAATTTCAGATACTTATTGAACACTATATCCTCGCTGTATAGTATTAGCACACAATTGATTGGTCATGTAACCCGCGTCTTCCACCCACAATAATCATTAACTTCTAATTCGTCTTTGCTTAGATTAAAATGACACAATATGGTGTCCCGAACAATGGACATGCCATCTTGTGCTAGCAATAATATTACGTAACCACATTGCACATTTATCTCAGTGAACATATATAGCATTCCATCCTACGACATTCAATACGGTTACAATGCACACATAGAGAAAAATTCACCCAGATTTGATCATCACATAATCATTCTTTCAAGATGATATTAAGGAAAACATTAATTCCAACCCATTTTACACCCATCACGTGCTAGAATTGAAGTCGGTCTCCAGTTTGCATCCAGCGACTTGTACACACACACACACACACACACACACACACACACACACATTATGTACTTCCATTTACGGTCGAAATTGACTTCATTTCTTCAAAGGTATTCTTTTAAAATTTATCTTCATAATAAAAGTAATAAAGCAAAATAAACTATACATTGTAGCTGTAGCGAGGAGTATACCGTCATTGTTTATCTATTTTGCTATATCTATGGTATAAGAATGAACAAAATGTGTTTTTACCTGTACACCAGTAGGTGAGTTGATCTCGTCCGATGCACAAAATGACACCGTGTGTTGCCATTACCTGAACATTTCAGCCACTAAGTTTGAATACTGATATTTAGTATATACATGTACTTAAGAATAAAATATATAAATTTATTCCTCAAATATTTTAGATATGTTTCATGCCTCTATTTTCACATGTGAATATAGCCGTGTATGTTCAGATGCCAAAATACCAGAGTTCCCATCATGACATGCGACGGTTGAATATATGTTCCTACCGCAATTATGATGGCAGCAATAAATTGGAACATTTTATGCTCTACAGCAATAAAACGAACATGCCTTAGATTTTAGGAATGGAAATCTTTTTCCCGAAGATATTTGACTCGCTATTGTTCAATTAAGTTCCATGTATTGCATTGTAAACAATGTCAAAATGTGGTGTGGTCTCCCGCGATTTGACTTGCAGTTGCTGCCGGTTACAGTACAATATATAAAATGTCAAAAATGGAACTTGTCGCAACAGATTATAGGGTCACCTAAATCGCTGCTATTTGTATAAAAGCCTACAAATACGATTCAGGTCCGATCGAACAAAATGATTTTTTCTTTATTTAAAGATCGAACACGAAAATAGAGTCATGTCAGATATTGGGAACAACCCATTTCATTATCATATTTGGCGTGATTTGGGCAAATAACATACTAGGTTATTATATCAACGCAAACAACTCAAAATTTGATCTTAACTTGTCAAAGTCTCATAGAGAAAAACTCTTAACTGGCGAATACATTTTGTACACAGTCTCTGCAAAAGTCTTGTGACCGATTTCCCCTTTTCCAGGCCTGTTCTCCAAGTCTTGCCTTCGCTCTCTTAATCGCGTCCTCTGGAGAGTAGGCGTGCTCATTAACTGGATTGTAGATATAGAAGAGATTCTTTTTCAGATTTACCTCAATCGTGTCTTCAATGATTGTTCTGGTGGCAAGTAGATGGGATGCTCCATAGTGGATTATCTTGATTTTCCGGTTTTGCAAGACTTTTGTTAAAATGCCTTGGTGCCATATCCAATAATATTTGTACTCAACTATACGTCCAGGAACAAACTGTTCCCAAGATCTAACTGGTTCCTTACTGAGTAAGTAATCTGCCTCTCCGTAGGATGGTTTCAGTACACATGCTCTGCAAAAGTCATCAGACCGATTTCCAATACTCCAGGTCTGTTCACCAAGTCCTGCCCTTGCCCCTTGAATTATTTCTTCTTGTGCCTTAACGTAATTAGGGTGCGGGTGATAGATGTAGACGAGGTCCTGTTTCAAATTTATGTCAACCACGTCTTCCATTATTGTTCTGGTTGCAAGCAGATGCTTCGCTCCGTAGTGAATGACCTTGATTTTCCTTTCTTTAGCCAGGACCTCTGTTAGAATGCCTCGATGCCATATCAAATAGTATTTGTACTCAACAATACGTCCAGGAACAAACTGTTCCCAAGATCTGACTGCTTCCTTATGCAGTAGCGACTTTCCTTCTTCTGCGAAGGGTTTCAGTACACATGATCGACAAAAGTCATTTGAACGATTCCCTTTACACCAGGTGTGCTCTCCGACTCCCTCTCTTGCTCGTTTGATCACCTCCTCTTCTTTGTAGGCGTACTCTTGGTCCGTGTGATAGGTATACACGAGATCATGTTTCAGATTCACCTCAATCACTTCCTCCATGACTGTTCGAGTCGCAAATAGATGTTCCGCTCCGTAGTGTATGACTTTGATTTTATTTTCATGAGGTAAAACCTCTGTCAGAATGCCTTGGTGCCATATTCTGTAGTATTTGTACTCAATGATGCGTCCAGGTATAAATTGTTCCCAGTATCTAACTGCTTCCTTATGCAGTCTTGTGTTTGCTTTTTCTGCACCGGGACGCAATACGCATGCTCTGCAAAAGTCACTGGACCGATTCCCTATGCCCCAAGTCTGCTCCTTTAGTCCTGCCCTCGCCCTTCTGATAACATCCTCTGGTGTATATGCGTAATCTGGTCTTGGATGGTAGATGTAATAGAGATCTCGTTTTAGATTTACCTCAATCATGTCTTCAGTGATTGTTCTTGTGGCAAGCAGATGCACTGTTCCATAATGAATAACTTTAATTTTCCTTTCTTCAGGAAAGACTTCTGTTAGAATGCCTTGATGCCATATTCGGTAGTATTTGAACTCAATAATTCTTCCAGGAACCAACTGTTCCCATGTCCTGATTACTTCCCTGTGTAGTTGTGTCTTTGTTTCTTCTGCGAATGGATTCAGTACGCATGAGCGGCAAAAGTCCTCGGACCGATTTCCCTTACTCCATGTCTGCTCCCGGAGAAATGCCTTCGCTCTTTTAATTGCGTCCTCTGGTAAGTAGGCGTACGCTGGGTCCGGATGGTAAATGTAGAAGCGATCTCTTTTTAGATTTAACTCAACAGTGTCTTCCGTGATTGTTCTAACTGCGAGAAGATGGTCCGCCCCGTAATGGATTACTTTGATTTTATGTTGACTGGGTAAGACTTCCGTCAGAATGCCTTGATGCCATATCCAATAGTACCTGTACTCAATGATATGTCCAGGAACAAATTCTGCCCATGACATTACTTCTGTCTTAAGCATATGCGACACAGTTATTCCTGATGAAGGAAAAAGGGTAATATCCTCTGTCCGACCAGACTGAACATTTTCATTCACTGTTTCTTTCGACTCCTGATCATGAAACATTATCATTTCTTCCATCTCTTTGAACCTAACAAGCCCAGTCTTTCGTCTGTTATCAACCTTGGCCCAATGAACCAGGTGGTTTGACGTATTGGAGAAAGGATCAAACTTTTTCTCTCCGAGCCGTTCCCTTGCTCGTTGGACGACAACTTGTTTGCGATATGTGATGTACTCAGAGAAACTAACTTTGCGAAGATCATTAGCTTTCAAATCAATCTGAAGAGTTTCTTCAAGTACTGTTCGCGTTGCGAAAAGATGCTGCAAAGAGTAGTGGATGACTGTTATATCACACTTTTGTTCAAAAGAACACGAGATTTGGACAATCGAAACTAGAATGGCTTTGTGACGGATGCCCCAGTATGTGAAAGAGATGACGTCACCTTCGTCTAACTCTGCTGGATCTTTGATAGCCTCTTCCTTGTCCTTTAACATAATTTCTTCCGCTAGATGTTTTGAACGTCTACAAAGCAAGTTGTACTTTTTCTCCCCTATTTTGTTCCTCGCCCTCTCAATCACTTTTTTCCTGCTGTATCGATGGACTGGATGATAGTGGTAAATGTAAATGTCATCTTTTGACAAATCAAAATTCATTCGTTCTTCTTTTACTTCGGGTATGCTAAGCGGTCCTTTGTATTGGTAGTGTACGACAAAAATATCGACCTCTAAGTTCGTCTTGGTGGAAAATACCTTTGTGCACACAGCTTTGTGCCAATGTTTATCATACCGAAATTGTATTAGGTCACCGGCGCTGACGTCTGACTTTACCTTGGCCCATGTTGTGCAAATCAGGGATGTTGAACGTGGTCGGTCGACAGACTGGTTACAATATACCCGTTGGTGACCTTCAGGTAAATATAACAAAGAATGCGTATCTTGACTAGGTTCTGGTAACGTATACAATGTCTCATTAACCTTGGCCCAATGGCAAAAATGGCAGGAACGGTTTCTAAAGATATTGAATTTCTTCTCTCCCTTTCTCTGACGTGCTCTTTGCACTACTTCTTTCGGAGGAAAGACATTGTACCCGGAGTAGTTAAGTTTTAAGACCTCCTTTTTATCCAAGTCGACTTCAAGCTCTTCTTCTATTATCCCTCTTTTTAAGGAGTAATGCACTATGTGGATCTTCCCGGATTTTTCGGTGTAACATTCATCAAAGATTGATACAATTGCTTCATGTTTGTGGCGCAAATATTGATATTGTATAACGTCTCCCTCGTGTATTTCGCCTACATTTATAACCCTTTTTATTTGTCCCATAAATGGAGATCTCACAGTCCGAAGAAAACGCGAGGTGCCCCAAAGTACTGTTAGTGAAACAACTGAGAGTGTTGCCAGTATAGCAACCAGTATCATATTTGAAGTGATGACGAAAACAGCTATGATGCTTAAAACTGTTGGTAGAGAAAAAAGCCCAAAAGTTAGCCAACAATTTGAGAATTCATTGTTGTAGCAGTGTTTGCATATATGACCTGCCTTGAGTTTTGAGTGTAGTATCAAACACCAGATAACATTTCTTGCTAAGAAAACGATAAGAGAAAATCCTTGTACTGCAGTTGGTACATGACGGGCAAATGTCTTTGTCAACGTTGACAGATCGTCTGCTGTTATTCCGGCGAACTGTATTATTGCTCTTGCTATGTATCCAACTGGTCCGCCTATGGAGCCCAATAGATTCTTTAGTACATCCTTGCATTGCTTGATTTGTCTACTGAATTCTTCTCCAGTAACACACCAGTTACAAAAATGTTCGCAATTTAGAAAAGATACTGAGTATTCAGGGTCATATTCTAGTGCCTTTTGGGCTCGATCCAGTACTTGCTGTGGCTGAAACTTGGGATACCTATATCTGACAACATACATTTCGTCAAGCTGAAGGTCTTTAGTTTCTCTTGTCTCTAGAATCTTTACTTTATTGTCGAAAAGTGATGAGTAGAAATGAATAAATGTAATAACAGCTCTACCTTCCTTCACTTCCTCACATATTACACCCTTGACGATGGCGTGGTGCACATATAAATGTTTCTGTTCTCGACCAAGGTATCGCAAGGACGCGCGACCTCCCTGACATACATGGTCACCGGGCTTTAAGTGCTTGAAACTGACCAGACGAACTTTTGTTGAACAGTGGGCGCAACCTGTTCGTGTCGGTACACTGTGTGGCTCTTTCCAGGGTATTGCTAAAAGGTGCAAATGTGTGAGTTACTGAAAGGCAGTGAACTTTGCTCTAACTCGAAATTTTATTAAAAGCACATATATTCTTTAATATTAACTAATTAGGTACTATATATATATATATATATATATATATATATATATATATATATATAGAGAGAGAGAGAGAGAGAGAGAGAGAGAGAGAGAGAGAGAGAGAGAGAGAGAGGGAGAGAGAGAATATATACCCAAGGCTTTACAAATTTCGTAAAAGCTGACTGAAAAATTGAACTTGCCCTTGGGAGATTTGAGCTTGTCCGATAATATGATAACATAATATCGCAACTAAAGTTCAAACATTAGGAAAAAATAAAATATGGGATACTTTAAGGAAATCGCGTTATATTTTTTTATTTTTGAATTGTTTCCTTTTTTATCTTTGTTTGTACACTAAAACCATATGCCGATAATTACAGTTATTGAACAAGATATAAGTTAATAGTACATAAAGATTGGGGGCGCTATACAGACATTACGTTCTTCTGAGAGGGTGACAGGTGTAAGATGAAGTTGTTTGCATTTGCAACATGCACAATGGAGAGAATGTTGGCATACCTCTATGCTACTTTCATGTACTGTGGCTGAAATTTCTTTACATATTGTACTTGTGGAAATTTAACATGATCTAAGCACACAGCAGACAGAAACGGACGCTCCAAAGTACTCGAAAAGTGAGTCTGAATTAGTCAAAAGGACACTATTTTCAGCAGTTATTAAAATAGGGAAACGAATTTTGCCAGAGTAGGCAGTACCGGCCTCTCAATGAATGAATTACAAAATATATAAAAAGTAAAAAAAGTTATCGGCTCTTTTTTATTTACCGTTGAAGTCCAGGACGTGAAAATGACCAAGCGGAGCTAGCAGTTTTTTTGAGAGGTGCACATTTTAAGGAAGACCAAGCTGTATACTCTATAACCCAAATTGCACCCATCAATCATACACCAAAAATAAAGGGAATTAAAAGTTCTTTTAACAATACCTAAGATATACAAGGTCTTTTTTTAAATAGCCAGAACAACCAGTGAGGAAAACCTGGGTAATTCTTTTTCTTTAAAAATCTAACCCTCCTATGCAAAATACGAAACTGTAGAGCGCCACCATAGATAGGTATACTAGAAGAAAAGGAAAAGAGCGAATGCATATATAGTCAAAAGCAAATACATGCATATGCGTGTATATAGATAGACAGATAAACAAATATATGAGGGTTGTGGAAATTGCTACAGCTTTGAGAGAGCTAGAGAGAGACAACGAAAGAGAGATATTTAGGTAAAAGACCTTGAATTTAAAACTTGAACAATTATTTTCTTTTTGAAACAGGTTCGTTAGAAAGTTTTACATTTCTTTGCGTAGATACGCTACCAGACGTATCCGCTCAACTACATCAGGAATGATTAAAACTATATATATATATATATATATATATATATATATATATATATATATATATATATATATATATATATATGACTAACTGTTTTCTACTGCACTAACGCCTACGAGTCCAGCTCATGGTAACTTACAATGCACTCCTACCACTACGACTTACCAGGTAATAATTAACCTTTGAATTTTTCGCCATTTGCTGTCACCGTCGGTCGTTTTGTCACACGCGTCACAGAATGGTCGTAATTTTGACCTAATAAAACTCTCTCACAGAGAGTTGTAAGACATGCTCGACGCAAACTGTGGAAACGCTAAATAATTGGTTAGTTTACAGTGACAATTTAGAGGTGCCGTAGTATGCTAATTGCCTAAAATGTGCATCGGATGTTTTCCTTATTGATGCCTTCGTGCCTTCAGCGACTTTGACTGTGGCAGCCTTGGCTATGGTTGGGTTGGCTATGTATGCATCAAAGCCAGTCCGTCGGAACGAAAATTTTAACAGTAGCATTGGCAGTTCACGATTTTCTACTGTGAACATGCAGGCCATATAGAATAAGAGCAATAGCGTGTGAGGCTGCTATCGTTCTTTTAAAATGCTTAAAAAGCAGGCGCAAAAACTGGCCGCTTTGACATCTAATCTTTTGTCTATATCTAATTAACAGTCTGCATCATATGGCGGGGGTGAGCTTGGTGGTAGATCTTTGAGTCAAGAGATTATTGTTCTAATAATTTTTGTCGTTACTGTTGTTTCGATAGCTAAAGCACAGCGAGACCTTTTGTGATGTCCTCTCAAGGTTCAGCTCTTCCACGGGCTATTAATCTGTTTTGCCACGTCGTCATTTACAACCGAAGCGTATGTCTTGTGCGTGTTAGAGCGTATTTCGTTTTTGAGCGCCGGGCATGCTCGTAAAGTATGAGCTTAAACTCGTTCTCGCAGATTGCACCATCTGCCATCGCCTTGGACACGTGGTCCGAGATTCTGTTGAGCTTCGCTTCGACTATGACGTCCATTTCGTCGTGTTTGTTTACTTTTAAAGTGAGTAGGCGGCTGATAACATTTCCTGCAATGGAAAGAAGACCACAGCACAAAGCAGTGATCTCAAAGACGGCAATGATGGTTGACGGGATTCCAATGCCCGCTACACAGGTGCCCAGAGACACGGCCGTCAGTGTGGTGTCAACGCCATCCATATCGATTCCTGCGCTCTAGTACTTTTTGTAGAGACCACGTTGCTGTTCAGGGCACATTCAACCCCCCGATATACCCGGATGGAAAGGTAATTGCAGAGGTCGTATTGCTAAATACCACGTCGGAATTATAGCAGCAATCGAGCCCGTGGACAATACATTTGACTATTGTGCTGACCGCGAAAGCGCAATTAACCCTAGCTGACCGTGGGTCGGCTAACGATGCCTTTGCTCAGTGTCTAACTACGTTGCATCCCTGTTCCATCCCAGTCTGGACCGGTGTGTGTCAACCCTAAGTTGGCGCAAATATTCTTCCAACAGTGGTTTTTATTCCTTGTCGATGTCAGGCACTTGTTTTGCGAGCTGCTCCAATACTCCGTCGTCAATCTCAGGCGGCACCAATGATTTGTATTTCTTGTCTCTGTCTGGTTGCTCCCACATTACTTTGTTTTAAGCTGTGTGCGTTCTAATTGCGAAAGGCGAAGATGGTTAGAGTGGTTGTGAATCCCGTCGGCTGTGCGTTCACGTTGATATCCTAGTACCTAATTGTATCTCAGGCGGCAAACTGAAAAGGCAAAGCTAGTTCTAATCCTTTCATGTCAGGCCTTGGCCGGGACGGCAGTACTGCCATTATGTGCCATTAAGTCACCGTTTACACGAATTGAAAGAGATGCTCTCGTTCCGTCACCGCGACTCCCGTGGAGATTAATGAAAAAAAAATCGGGCGCCCGGGACGGTGATAGTGTCTTTTTCGTTGCTGGGTGTAAAGACACCAATATTTTTAAGTCTTGCGTTGAATTCCAGCAATAGAGACCAGGCGCATTTATTGCCGTAACCCCACCAAATGATTATGTCAGCTGTTAGGTACACAATGTTTATGGCGGCACTAGTGCCTGCATTAGCCGTGCAAGCACTGTCAGTCTCGAGGTCCAGAGTTTCCTCAGAAGGGGCGATCCCGAAGGCACCCAAAGTGCCTGGCTCGATGACTACTGCAGCGCCGCCGCCAAAGAAGCCAAGACCACGTATGCTCATAGTGTTCTAGCACTAGTGCTTTTTATTTCAAAATGTGACAATGCACCGCGGCATATTAATTGGTGTTTGTTTTTCATCTAAAATATGTATCATGAACTCATGGATGCTGCATTTGCGTAATCTGTGCCAATGTTTAGGTGCTACGTATGGGTCTGATATGAAAGAATAGTAATCCTTGAACCAAAAGGTGTGGGCTAACAGCAAGGGGGGCCAGAGAATTTGGTAGGGGAGTTAAAGACCGTAATGCTGAGTCTGCAGTTGTTCCAGGAACGACAGCATGCAGTACCTTTTCGAACGTACGTATGCTATAATACTCATCTGGAATAATGATGGTTTTAGTCGGGTCGGTTAAGGTCAATTTCACATTAAAGATATTGTTGCTACGCGCAGCCGAAATGTATCATCCTGGTCTGTACGAAATCTTCGGGAGAGCGCACCTGGGCCGTGCATATCACCTGTACTACAGCCACCGTCTCAAATAGAGATTGGTCAATACGACATACAGAGCCCTTTGGACTGGTATCGCAATGATATTGCCACAAGTACTTCGCTTTAATAGCTACGTGTAATATAGCCTTGGCGGCGTCTTTAACTATAGCGATACAGAGAGAGCCCAACTCCGCAAACTGTTGCTCGACCATGACGTGTTCGTGAGGGATGTCGTCCCATTCAGGAAGGACACATTTCTCGACGTGTTTAAACAGTACCCACGTCGAGAACGAAGAGGTTTACAACCAATGGAGGAAATGCGGAGCAGTAAATAAGGTTCTGGCAAAATCAAGTAAACTTTGCCGTATGGTACGCGACCACCGATTACCGCGCCAGCGTTCGTGACCACCTGTTGCCTGCCGTAACATCAGGGTTACCAGCTTTGGCGTGAAGTTTCAGCCGCTTTTGTGTGTACCACCAGGTGAGAAAGATTCTTAATTAGATGAAGTGCCCCATTCCCGACGAAATAGGGTGGAACGCACTGACATAAAAGAAGACGAGGCCATCTGTAAAGACTTTGTCGCGAATAAAGTGGACGACTGGCGGATAAAGCATGCATAAACAACGGCATGGGCACGATGTATATCACTAAGATCCCACGGAGGGCCATTCTATGAAGCTGACCCTGGGATATGAGAAGACCTCCCCACCCACGTGCCAGACCCCACTATCTTTGAAACTGACCATAATTTATACGTTTGGGTAGCCGGCAGGTAGATACGAACACGTCGCATATTTCGTGCAGTATGAAGACGGAGCGGCTAAAAATAATTCCAGACAATTCGCAATGCTTCAACCAATACGTGGTGGCGCCTCTCAAAACTAGCGTCTGGGCGCATGTTTATGCATTCTTTGGGACGCAGTCCCAGAAGCTTACCTCGATTCTTGGAGGAGGTAAGGCATTCGATGCGCAAAAAAAGACAAAAACCAAGCTAGACTAGGTCCTCGTGGGCGGCCTTTACAAGATCCCGTTTAACATGGAGCTGAAAGTTGGCATAGTGGGGTATAGCAACAGCATTCAGGATGCGACCGACAACATGGTGGTAGGAACCAACGTTAACATCAACGCGAGCAGGATACCACAACGAAGCATGAAGAATGGGATTCAACCTGCTCGTGACCGCGTTAAGAGTAAAATCCGACACCATGGAAAAAGTGCATGAGTCGAAAGAATCCGAAGACATGAAGCCAATAAAACGGCATCTTAGTGGGTATTTTAGCAATCTGGTTTCTCCGCCGAGCGTCTAGCATTCTCTTCTCATCAGAGAGCGGAGAACGGCAAATAACGCGACCGCTAATGCGATGGCAAGCGCCACAAAATTTCCGGCCAGCCAGGCGATGGCATTGTCCGCGGTCCTTAGCAAGAACGACACAATGGTCCCAAAACCTCCGGCAGTGCCGGTACCGCTTTTCAGCATATCAGCCAGTTGCTCAGATTTTTTCTTACCCGTTCTTTTACACCGCCTGAGCCTGGTTTAGGTGCAGGGGTGGAGTTGTTGTTGTGCCACCCTCGTCTTTGACAGTGAGCACAATTGTGCTTATGATAAATCCGAGCTCCGTTTGAGTTGAGGTAACCGTGATGCCCTGCTCGCGAAAGAGGGTTCGTAGCCGGTCGGTGAGGGTTTATATCCTCCTGGAGAATTATGTGGACGGTCACCATAAACTGGATGCGGGGTGGGGGTGGGGGGCTTATCGGTTAGCGCTGGCAGCCTCCAGCGTAGTTTGAGTTCGTCTTCTCGATTTTCAATGCGATCTCGTATCTCCTAACTTACCTATTCCCTTTCCTCTTCGGATAGTCTCGTATATTTTTCCACATCAATTAGCTTCCTATTTTATACAATGATGTGGTTATCTAGCACTGCAAGCTTCGCAAGGTTATCTGAAATACTGTCGCGGTGCCTCTGATGTGCCTCATTTAGGCCGATGATTTCCAACATTGTGAGGCCGTCAGATTCCTGCGCTGCCGTCTCCTTGAGCATTGTGACCTTGGATCCCGAATCTGATATGAAATAAGTATCTGTCATTGTGCCTAGGTCGACTGATGTGACTTCTCAAACTGAGACGAGCTTTCTCCGCGATGTGATCAGTAGCAACTCTTCTTTGAGCTCTATCGCTCGGATGAAATCAGCCCCTCATTCCTTTCTAGCTTGGATCTTCCTTTCTAGCTTGGATATGGACAATAATTTACTTGTGTCGTTTTCCATCGTGAACACAATCCAGCTTCTGTCCTATTTTACTGCGAGCGTGCTCTCCTGAATTGCCATAAATCTGAGATTTTTGTTGCGCTTTTCGGAAAACCCCACTCTTTTGCGACACGCATCAAACTCGACTAGGCGTTGTTCTAGTCTCCTTGGGAATACATCTTCTTCCTTCCACTCGGTTGGCAGCTCGCTGTCGCCGACCCAAGAAGGAATTTCCGTCTGTAGCTCTCCTGTCTCATTGACTTCGGTGGTTAGTGTTGTTGCATCTTCGGCGGTTAATAGCTTTCATGACTACCAAATTCGACCAATTCCATGCCAAAGCCACCTTCAGTCTTGTTTTACCCTCAGGCAGTCAACAACGAGCGCTTATTAAAGAAAGGACACGCATTCTGCAATATCACCTCAAGCATGTCTAAATACGGAAAAAAGCTCGATCCATTCTGCTCCCTCCGTCGCGCGCTTGGCGTAAAGGGAGCTTGTAGCATCGTAGTGTGACTAATAATCCAAGCAGTATAAACCAAAACTAGCTGCTCATTGTCAGATTTCCAACCTCTGTAGCAATGATGCCATTGTGCAAAGCGCCGCCAGGCTGGCATTTAGAATCGCTTTCAGCACCATTGTTAAAATAAAATCAGTATAAAGCTTGAAGGAAACGATTTGGCCTGCACTGACAATGGCAATGTGTGGGGTGTCTACAATGAACTGTGGCTGATGGAAAAAAAAAACGGACTAACACTGCCTATCATGGTATACAAAACACCAACACCGCAGCTATGCGTGTCGGCGCTGGCAATACCGACGCTGATACCCAGCCCACAGCGTCGATCGCCGCCACATTTGGAAGCCGCTTTTTTGTACCGCTCGATTTCAAGGTGTTAAGTGATCATATGCCATACTACCAGTCCGGTCTTTCAGACCGTTTCACCTTTAATCTGACGCTCAACGACAACGGCAGTGTTGTCTGGAACTCTAACAGAGGAGCAAGCAACACCATCAGCGGCATCTATCTGGAGTACGACGCTGTGACCCACCCAGAGCTCGCGCGCATGATCCGGCAGCAGTACATGCGAAAAGTGACTATTCTGTACACGCGAGTGCTGCGCCATCACAGGGTGCTGGTGAACACGAGAGACGATATGTAGAACATCAACCTAAATACGCCAACGACAAGCATGAAAGCGATAGTCATGCTCTTTAAGGACGCGACGCAAATCGCTGATTTTCCACGCGATACTGAGTATTTCTACAACCAACCTATCAACAAGTTGACGGTGCCGATCGAGGGCATCTGAACCAGATTTATGTTAAGAGACAGCCGCAATACCAGAAATGGGAAGAAGCCCCAAAAGTAATAGCGAGAGAGCTTATCAAAGCGCGGAGCTGAAGTTGATCGATGTTGCTTTCTTCTACCAAAACCGGTTTGCCCTTGCCATCGATATGAGGATAACGGAGGACCACACGCTCCACAGGTCAGGAAGGCGCGTAAGAGAGACTGCGGAGCCGAAAATGGAACCGCCAGCTGTAACAAAGTTGGAACCGCAAGAGGTACCATCTCAGGAAGTGATGCAGGTCAATAAGGTTGAAATCCCAGTTAGTGTTGCTGCTGGTAAAGACCTTTTGCATTATGAAACAATGCTTGGCTATGATGGAGGCCAAACCCATCCCTGTTCCGGCACCAGCTACACAAGGACATCGAGAGCACGATATGTCATGTTATATTCCATTGGTTGACCTAGCTTTGGCGTCTGGCCTTGCGAACACCTTATTCAAATGCTCGCCGCCTAAGAGCATTAGCAAAAATGTCGGTACCACCAGAACGACTAACGCTGCAGGCACCAGCAGCCACGATTAGACAGATCAACCCGTTTCACATATAATAGATGTGCCCGAAATGCAGGATGTACACCACCGTACGCTAAAGACCTCGAAAGCGTCAATTACCATAGAGCAGTACTTGGCGGCCGTACGTTCGGCAACACGATGATCGCCAAACACTGGCTAAAAGAGAGACCGCCTGTACTTTGCCGCCTAGATTTCTACTTTAGACACAGAAGATGCTAATTAAATAGGGCATCATTCCTGATAATATCATTAAGGCTGCCTAACAGCTGAGGTTGTTCTCATGGTTGACGGTGCGCTTGTTAACGCCCTGGCATTCACTACCTCAAACTACCTCTTCTCCATGCAAGGCCCAAAAGCCGCAGTGTAACAGGTCCATGCTGAGCAGGCTGAGTACTATCGTAAGCGCAGCTTGCTAAAAGAGTTTACCAAGACGTCAGAGAAGCCAAATGCGAGTTTTACTTGGTGACCGGTGGGAAACCAGACGGCGGACCGTAGTCCGCGACAAGCCCAAGTTTTCTGACTTTTATGCGCCCTAGCCCGGGCTGCAAAAATACGAGTTGATGTTTGTTATCAAGGGCCTCGTTGTCGTGGGCCACGTGGCCTCTGTATAGTTTTAATGTGGCAAGTCCAGGCAATTTTTCTCTGCCGAGTTAGAATGGGAGCTGCACGTTATAGATCACCAGCTGACGACAAGGCAAACGGCGAGAACACAATGAGTTCTAAGCTCAAAACAATATACTACAGCCAGAGAGGTTACTGGAAGGACGTGGCAGCTATCAAAAGGCTGGCATAAGCCGCCAAAGTCCCACAAGATGTTGCCAGGGAATGACTTAAGAACAGGTCATGTGGCAGATTTACCTGCCGGCATCACGTACAATTCTAGGCCGCTGTTTGATGTTCGAAACCATAACGATGTGCTCCAGGCCGACCTCTTGTTTTTGCCACGCGACATGTTTTGGCGACACGTAAACTTATTCGCTGACCGTGGTTGATGTCGACAGACGTTGCAAGGAGGTTGAGCACTTGGCCGCAAAAGAGGCTTCTAAAGTTGCCTACGCGTTGGCGCGTATCTACAAGTTGTAGCCACTAAAATGGCCCAAATTACTGCAGATTGACCCCGGCCTGGAATGTATGGATGTCGTGTCACAGCTTTTGTTCAAGCACGGCCTGCATATGACGCGGGGCGAGGGCACACTTTATGCAGGACACTGTGAAGAGGTATCAACTGTACTCAGGCCGAGCGGTTGTTTGGGCACCAGTATGCCCGGGAGATGTTTTATTCTAAGTGCGATACTGCAAAGCGTAGTACTGAGTGGGTGCGCGGCTGCCTGCCGTTGTTGTGGTATTAACTGGGAGACGTAACAGTGCTCACAGGAAAGAGAGCTATTGATGTCATTCGTAAAACTGCGAAGCGCATTACATCTGCGTTGTCTGTGACGCGACCGATCTGTCAGGAAGGGAAATGCCTGCCCTCAGATACCTTGGTGTTATACTTATATGCCCCTGGAAAGCTGGAAGGCGGACAAAGCCGAGTCACCGCCCCTGTGGGGTCCATAAATGAATACAGGCTAAAAAGCGCTTTATTATCTGCTTAGCGCCAATGGTGCAGGACCTTTTGCGCATGAAGAGCAGCAGGTTGTGCCACCCAACACACAATTACCAACATACACGTCGCTAAGGTCAAACCACTATCTTGCTTGTCATCTGGACCCGCGGAACAAAGCGGCGCAGACCACTGTGATGTCTAACGCACCAGAGAATGCGAAAAAGGAGCCTAGAACTGTCAGCGGCATTATGTCAAATGAATCTCGACTTTGGCATGGGTGTCAAATAAACGTATACTAGGAGAAATAGTTCTTCTTTCAAGAGGATGTTTACCGCATCATGTCGTGTGCGCAAAATTTTCAACAATGTTGGAAGTTTTGCGCGATGTATACAACTGTATACAATGGAGGTTGCGATCTGGAGCGCCGTGTACGTGGTGGCCAACGCGGCAACAAAAGAAAAAGTAAATAGTCCTCTGCACCACTTTGGATGACTTGCTAACAACGCCAGTTCGAGTGAGGTGAGAAAATCCCTTATTATTAAAGGAATGTTTCAAAAACGCACTTCGCAACAGAAACGAATACATGTTTAACGTTGTAGCGTAGAATACTCGAGACGCTGCCTATAAGCTACTCAACATACTGGAGTATATCAGCCGTCTTTGACGCGAGTGGCCGGCCTTCAGGCTTGTCTTCTGGACCCGCGGGACAAAGCGTCGTAGCTCCAATTTTGCGGTTGTACCCTAGACAGATTAACCTCACCTTGCCATTTGAGTGTCCCTGGACGTTTTCCATGTGGTCCACACTGAACTGATGCATGTCGTTTGGCTCGTAGACCCATATAATTTCGATGTTGCAGGCGACACAGCGATTATTTTGCTGTTGCTTGAGGTAGAGCGCGTAATCGACCTTGAATATTTCTGCTGTGGTGTTTGACGGTAAGCCCCTGGATACTGAACACGGTGATGGCCTAGTCAAAGCTCCAGTCTGTGGTTTACACAGCATGCGAGACGGCTTCGACGTTTACCACGACATGTGGCTGAGCACCAGCTCCCGCTTTTCCTGTGTGCCTGGGACTGTGACAGCTACATTGCACAGGCATTCATTCGGGTGACACTGGAGACATACTGACGTATACGGTGCCAAGAAGGACAACGAGCATGTCAGCGAGAGTCCATCGCTTCTCAAAGGAGCTCCACCCACGAAAGGCAGGAAGAGATTTTCGCATTTAACTACAATGTACTCCGTAAGACTGGAGCTGCATTCACGTTTTCAGCGCCCAGAGGGTCTCATCCTTGGCATGGTAGTTATCCTCCGTCTCTTTCTAGTGGTATGCGGCTCTCCAGCGATGAGTGGGGGACTGCCCTGGACCACTACTACTCCAGCCACCAGAGAAAGGTGTCGAGAATGTGGTGGGAGATTGTGCAGACTTCGTCCCAGTTGGCGACCTGTGCGATGTGTTTGTGCCCCATGCGCACTCTCCCATCTCTCTGGATGACGTCCCTGACCTTGCCCTCGAAGAAATATACCCTATGCATGTCAGCAAAGTGGAGGGTCTGAAACCAGGTGTGTCCGTTGTGGACGATGAGCTCTAATGCCTCCAACCGCACGGTAGTTCCCGCTGTTTTGGATGTCGCGGCCGGAATCTGTTTCCAGGGAGGCCACGTTGTTGACGGTTGCACCCGTTTGGCGAACACGCCTCTCCCAATCCTTCAGCTTCCTGTGGCGAATCTCTGTCAAACACTGCCCTGTGGTAGCATTTTCAAAGTATTCACGCACCCACCGTGCTGCGCAGTTGAAGTCTCCGTCCCTGAGGGGGGAGTCAGATTGGTCAGATTGTTCGGATCGGGCTACCGCATTTCGTAGAGGCCGTATACTACTGCTGCCACTGGATACAAGTTTCCAAAGTGGGCCCATCAATACCGGTGACAAACCCAGACATTGTTTCACGCGTGATTGTGACCATCCTCCCTCCCGTATCCGTTTCTGCCCTCAGCGGATTGAACTTGGCCACTACGACCCAAACGTCCGTGTTCCAGCCTTGGATGGGAAATCTGACGCGGATGAGGACTTCTCTGCGCGCAGGGAGGGCCGCAAGGATGTCCGCTTCGCGCACGTATCTCATCAGGCTGGCAACGATCAGGCCGCTTCCCCGCACCATATGATCTGGCATGATGTTGAGATCCCCGAGCCCTAGTGATCGTCCTCATCAATGAAAACGTGCTGAAGATGTGCTCAGCCCTCTCGACCTTAGACTTTTGCTTGGCTACAAGGAAGCTGCAAAACCAACCAGGCCCAAGTTTCTGGGAATAGGCCCAGGGTGTGGGGCTACCTTGTCGAGGTCAAATGGATCTTCTGGCGGCTCGAGTTTGATGGCGCCAAGGTGGACCAATTCCCGCCCAACCTTCTCTGTTGCCCTCTCTGCCGTCTCAAGTCTCGCAAGTTCTGCATGGGCCGCATGCGCAGGCGGTCAAGCCGTTCCTGGAGCTGTTGCAGCGCTTCGCGGCTCCTGAGGTAAGAAGGCTGGGCCCCGTCAATGCCGTGTACTCATCGCGCGCTACACTCGCTTGCTTTGTATGTCTTATTTCAAATCTGCTGTATACGATACTCAATGTGTCTCTAATACGCCTGAGTGTATATAATGCAACCTATTTTCTCCGCACAAAAATAATTGGTGCCTGCCCCCTCCTTCACGAACGTATGAGCTTTTCTTCGCAACTAGGCAGACACCAGCTGATACTGCACCCTGACCTTCTTTTCCTTCTGCTGCAAATTGACCCTTATATTCTTGTTGCCACACGTCATGTACAGGCACTCCTCAGTACGTGTCTCCTCTGCACATGAACGACACGGCACTGGTTGACATACCCTTGACTGGGCCTTTGCCGGTGCACCCTGCAGTATTTTGTGACACACTGCGCCCCGGATAGCTCTTTTTGTTCCAGGAGCAGCCACCCGCACATTTTGTTGTCCCTCATCGCGTCGGTATATACAACGCGCAAACAAAAATATAATTTTTTTATTTTTTATTTTTTAACAAATGATCAGTTGCGCCCTGGGCATTATTGAAAAACACCCATTTTGAGCCGGCCTTATGAAGTGCAATTATCTATTGTCTCCATGGTTTGCCTCGGGTACGAGGTTACTAATACCGAACTTTAACATAACGACTACTTCATCTGAAACTTATACGTGCGTAGGTTTGTAAAAATATTGTCATGCCTGAGTTAGTAAATTTCTGGGTGATGTAATCATTAGTTGATCAAACCAATTCCACGTTGTATATATTAGTGGTCTATCTTACAATTCTCCGTGAGAAAGATTATTAGGGGAAAATTTCGGCCATTCTGTCAAACGTGTGATAAAAAATCCTGACTGTGACAATGAATATCGAAAACAATCAAAGGCTAATTACTACGAGGTAAGTCACAGTGAGTGAGTGGTAGGAGTACATTTCTAAGTTCCCACGAGCTGGCCTCGTAGGCGCTAGTGGAGGTGGGACAGCTAGGGAGGGTGGTAGCTGGTAGCGAGAGAGCCACCACATTTGATCAATGACCCGTGAGTAAAAAAGGATCGGAAATGGAAAACGGAAATCTTAAACTAAAACCCAAAATTGGCAAACATAAGGTTTGTCCACCCTCCCTGCTGATATATATATATATGCAAGTTACCTTAGATAGAAAAACTGCAATGTTTCTCTTTAACCGTACTACATTTCAATAATATACACCGAACCAAATTTCAGTGCCGCATCCCTTGCTCTACAATAATATTATTATTAACTAAAATTGTATATCTATTTACCCATATATCTATCTATCTATCTTTATATTTATCTATCTATTTATATGTATCTCTATCGATCTATCTATCTATCTATCTATATTATCTATTTATCACGCCCTAGACGACGAAGGACACGACTAAAGAGTACGAAAATATATGCAAGTGTGAACTAGACAAACCTTTGTCAAGAACGTTTCCCATTCTAATAGACTGTATGCTGATCACAAGGTCGTCTTCTGAAGCTTTGAAAATAATAATAATAATAATAATAATAATAATAATAATAATAATAATAATAATAATAATATAAGAAGAAGAATAAGAAGATGAAGAAGGACACTGATGTCAGTAGACAATTAAAATTAATCACACCGCCCTAACGCCTAATACCATCTCACTACACACACACACACACACACACACACACACACACACACACACACACACACACACATATATATATATACACACACATATATATATATATATATATATATATATATATATATATATATATATATATATATATATATATATATATATATCGGGGTGTAGGTGTGTGGCACGTCACTAGTGCTTCAGCGTAATCACTACTTTTGGCGCTGCATTTATCAAAACCACGATACAGATACCCACAGTTGGAAGGCCGCAACGTAAACATTTTCTGTGGCGGATGTCCTTGGCGCCTCAATGTGTTGTCGCGTCAGGTTCTATTTTGATAAGTTGCATACGAGTAAAAAGATGACTACGTGTGCAAAAACATAAAAAAAACGAAAAGAAACAAAACATTGTTGCTTGACGATGAAAGAGCAAGTGTTGCTCGGAAACGCTGAAATCACCGGAATACTTTAGAAACGCTTTCTTCGTGGCTTCTAAATACATTAACTCTGCTGCTTCGATACACAATCGGGGATTTAGATTTTATCAGGGATAATTTAAAAGTCCCCTTTTCAGAAAATCTCTATGCTGAGGCAAATGAACAATCATTATTTTAGACGAACAAATTGTTTCTTCAGTACACTACCAAACTATCCCGCATATGGTGTAGTCTTTAGTTCCAAATACCAACGTTCGTACGATCAGAGACCAAATTTCATTCCACGTTTTGGCATACGAATAGTTTAGCATGCAGAAGCAGCGAAATTCATTCTTGCTAGTAATCCAGAGTTGTTTATAGCAAAATTATTACCCTAACAATCCACCACCAGCACCACCACCACCAATTGATCTAAGCCAATGCAAAATTCCTTTATTAATCGACTCCTTTTTCAGAGTAGTTTTAATTTTATCAGAGCGCTCTGTCGTGGCCATACTTTCCTGTAGACAGTCGGTTTGAAAGATGGAGTCACAGCTGCAGCACCATCATGAGCCCGTTACCTGATAAAGTCTCCATTTGTGCGACCGAATTTACAGCCATAACCAGAACTCACAACTATATCAATCCGTATCAAAATAACAGATTTAATCATCTTCTGATCCAATATCCTCACTGAGAGACTTGTAAAACCTTACATTTGAGAAACTTTTAAATATCCTAAATCTTACAGAAATACAATGTGCTCATAAAAATCTGAGAAAAAAAATATTGTATTTAAAGTGAGGGTAATGAAAGGGCAAATATAGCACTCGTAATGGAAGATTTCATGTAGTGACTTTACATGTTACATATGCGGTATATCTACATACTTAACAAACTATGTGGAATGAAAACTACACAAATAATCTTCGGAACATAAAACTCGTCATTTGAGACCGTTAACTCGAATAGAACAAATGACCAAGATGAGGTGGCATGGTGCCGCTCGATTATAGAAGCAATTATAATTGACCGTGCATACCTCCTGAAGGTTAATACTCAGCCAGAGTATATACCATGTCAGTGTCAACTAACAGTGGAGCACATTCCTGTCGATTATACCTACTTCCACCCTGTGAAAGAGGAGGTTTTTGAAATTAACTCAATAAAGAAATTTCCTGATGATGTATCACAAGAGAAATGTTTGGCTTTTAAAAGAGTACGATTTATAATAACAATTTCGAATTTTATGTGTAAATCTTAATGTTTTATTCTATATACCTTTTCAGGAATGTTAGTATATTTACCTTTATCTTGTATCAAAAATAGGATCACATGTTTACCTGTATTTCAAAGTGTTTATATTCCAAAAATCTTTTCTTTGCAGTTTTGAAAATTTCTTTTTTACCATTCTTGTGCTATATAACTTTTTAGAAAAATTCGAAAAAAAACCAAATCTGTTAAAAATCAGCCGCATTTAATGTGTCTGTCCGATGACATGGTACTTTCTCATCTAGTCAGAAAGGACGAACGGCAAACACAAAAAAATAATGCATGGGATACCAACTTCAACTCATCGACAAATTAGTCACAAAGGACAGTTCAGAGTTGGGTGTTTTCTGTAGTGCATGCAAATAGTCAATAGTTACCCGAGTATTTGGAGCTCCATTCGGTTAGAAATGGTGACGTTTAGATCTCTTGCAGCTTAAGCAGGTTGTGTATGTGTTCCCTTCCTTTACACCTATGGAAATAAATTTAGAAAGAAACAAGAATATTGAAAATTGGGACTGGAATTTATAGCATACTCTGACATAACTTATATCATACAAGCCATGGTTATTAAAAGATGACAGTTCACTTGTCAGCTCGTGTCCATCAGATGAAGCCCCATGTGGCCGAGTGGTCTAAGGCGCTCGCCTTTACAGATCACTGACATCTCAACTCTGTCCGCGTGGGTTCGAGTCCCGGGCTCGGCCAACGATGGTATGTGAGAAAGCTTGCCAGTAGCTTCCCGTGGGTCGGTGATTCTTCCCGGGTTTTCTCGTGTTCTTCCTCCACCAAATATACTGGCCGCCATTTATAGCCTATCATGTGCTGAAAAATGGCGTTAAACCCATAACAACCAACCAATCATGTCCATCAGTGGATAGAAGAAAACAGAATGTTTGGTCTACCTTAGTCCTCACAATCACCCAACGTATCTGCATGGAGGTAAAAAAATATACAATGAATTGCGAAATAAAGAATATCTTATAAATCCAGCTAAAATAATTTGAATTAGCGATTTCCGACTGAAATTATAGTTTATATAAATTAGAGTGAATAGCTGCCATATAAAGAAAATACTGGAAGTTAAAGGTACGTACCGGACTAACTTCAGTTCCTTTCTTATTTCTCCAAATACATCAGAGATTTTACATGACGTCATCTAAATGTAAATCAATTATGGCCAATTGCTGTAGATAGGGTAATGCTAGTGTAATTCTATTCATTAAAACGTATGACATTATTGAATGTACGCTTCAAGACAGGGACTTTGGTCCTGACGCATCTCAGAATTAAAAGGTCAATTAATCACAGGTGTTTAATAGATAATATTTGTAACGTTCGTAACTTTGATAAAAATGGACCCAAATTCATAACACAGATAGATGAGGATGTAATTTAAAAGTATGGGTCCGACATCAGTGATAGAAAGTTATCTTCGAAGATGCATGGTCAATGCTTTTTGATTACGCAAAATCTACCTGCAACCGTTCTTTCATTCGAATATAGTTACAATTTCTTGAATGAATATCTCCGTGCCAGTTACCTCCGTTTTGCTAAATTTATTTTTAAGAGTGGTAGAATCTTGTTTCTTTTCTATAAGAAACTGTATATAGCTATAATATAAACATAAATTATTTAGATGTCTGACATTGAAAAGTTTATGGATTTCGATTCATGTGATCAACATGGTTAACTAATAGGTCGGTATTAACGATTTTTCAAGCGGTGTATTATGTAAGAGTCATAGGAGAAGATGTGTTCCGTGACAAAAACAGAAATAAATATTGTTCATCCCTTAAACAAAGATCAAAGTTTTAGATGTAAACGGATGAAAATTTGTAACATATACCATCGATCATCGAAACGCAGTTTAATTTGTGATTTCCATATTCTTTTTATTTTATAATTTTTAATTTTTTTTTTTTTTTTTTTTTTTTTTTTTTTGCTGCCACGGTATCATTGTTCCTTCAAACAACTCTTCGGAAAGTGACGTAGTGATCAGATGTAGACTTAAAAGTTTAAATCTGTCTAAAGTTTAAATCTGTCATAATGGGATCAGAAAAAAATCATGATGGATACAAATCATGATAGATGAAAATGATAGATTTAACAATATCCGATGCAAAATCAAATAGTACATCGGTCGAATTAGGGTGTCAGTGTTAGTAGAAGAAGACTTTTCGAGTCATTTACATAAATCGAAGAAAAAAAAAAAAAAGCTAATCCCAAAAGGTTACTCACAGACGGAAGGGAAAAATACCCGAAAGTCTGCATATCTTTTTTCTATCTAAATACTATAGCAATTTCGATCGTAAATTCCCACGCAACTGTATTTCATGTCACTCACCCCCTTCTTAAACCACCGACATGCAGCCCTCGCCCCCCTCTCCCCCCTCTCCCCCCCCCCCCATACATGCAACCCATCACCAGTCAGTTACACAAACACAAGGTAATACAATTCCGTTGCATATACTGTCTCTTTAACTATGATTGCATATGAAATGTTTGGTAAAAAAAAAAAAATAATAATTGTAATGGAAAAGTTAATCTGGAAAAGTTAATCTTGGTTTTCAGGGGAGACAACCAAGTATAATATCCTTCTTGTAGATGGTTACAATGTCGGTAAGAAAACTACAAGCTTTGGAAAATTGCATTCATTTATTTAGATGTAGATGTGATAACGGTCAGATGGACAGTCATACGGACGGACAGACGAAAGGTCTCACACGCTATCGCCACGTTTCACACTAAATCTTAATGATAAAACTAATTTCAGATTTGGATGTCAGGATTTTGTAAGGTAACTTCATGGAATTTGAGAAGACAAATTTTTAAGAAACATTCTTTTGTTGAGAAATAGCTCAAGAAGTTTTCAGAAAACATTGTGCCCCGTTTGAAACAAGTTGAAATAGGTCAGTCTACACCAATACAATCAGATACTATCTACCATATATTGAAATGTGCATGTACACAACGGTTATCTTATTTTGCTTATGTAAATATTCAATTCAGGAAGTGTTTTTGTCGTATGTCACCTGTGTGTTGCGCACTTAGGTAATTGCACATGCTTTAACAGGGTACTTAGTTAAATTCTTTCCCCCATGAAATGAAGCAACTAAATATCGCCCAGTAACACGAAAATGCGAAGAGGAATATTATTATTCAATTTATGTAGAAAGTGTTACACTTTTCATTTTGTGAAAACAAAGAGTGTGTGCTTGTTCATTTTCTAAGTATAATACAGTACGATCGGATATCTCAATATTTATGTGTTGCCCTCGATATACCACTATACACATACCAGTGGAAATCGATATCCCACTTACTTTCATCAAGCTAAGTCAAAGTCAGTTTCATTGTAGCAAAGAGTCGTGGTGGCGGTCGGACATATCAATTAAATTTATGGGCATTAAATCGTAATACCTTTACAAATATTCTTCAGATCGCGAATCTTCCTTGTTCTCATCTTTTTTTTTTTTTTTTTTTTTTTTTTTTTTGGGGGGGGGGGGGCATCTTGATAATTGTGTCAAACGTAACTAGCATGACCATCATAATTAGGAAAAGCTCCCACACAAGTGATATGTATGATTTTCATATGTGGAATATGTTTCCACACACGTGTGGATCATAAGAAAGAAATCTATATGAAATACATATGTGAAAGAAACATGTCCAAATTGCATGTGGCATATATGAACGTCATGTATGATATACATATAATTCTAATAGGCGAGTCTTATACAGCCCAAACTTTGATTTTTTTTCTATATTATTTTTTTCAATGCGCAAACCAGGATTGACGGGTTCTAAACTGAACAGTCTTTAATGGCGTTGTGAATACTTATGATACGTATGTAACACATTGACATCATATGAATTCCATATATAACCCAACATATGTAACACATTTATATCATATTAATTCCATATATAACCCAACATATGTAACACATTTATATCATATGAATTCCATATATAACCAAACATATGTAACATATTTATATAGCTGTTTTTGTTGTTGTACTGCTGTGCTGGCTGTACAGGGAGCACTAGAAACAATTATATATGGTGCTTTAAGAATCTATATAATTGTCATGAAATTTAAAATCAACACATCTTCAATAGTCAAGACAAAAGGAAAAATAGAAGTAGCAGCAGCAGTCGTAGTAGTAGTAGTAGTATGTTTGTACTGGTACAAAATAGTAGTGGTATTTTTCCTTTAATGACTTACAATAATTAGATATTATCCAAGAATGACATGTCAAATCCAAACTGCCAAATTATACAAAATTTAGAAAACAAAAACATTTGATATTTTAAATTGGCAAGTGCGGGCCAAATTCAAAATAGATATATAAGCGAGAACATAAAGAGAATGAAATAGTTGCCATCTTACCATAGCGGGGCTATGTCATCCATTGTCTGGTCTTCCTAGAATAGTCAATACATAATGACATGCAGGAAATGTATCTTTTTATATGGGATAAACCTAGTGGGGTTCTCAGAGGGTTTAAAATAGTACTAAAGAGTTTTAATTTAAAAAATACAGTATTATGAATGGAATCAAATCTATTACTTGCAAGTGTAATTAATCAGTGAAAAGATCTAACCGCGTATCTGCTGAAAGACATGAATACCCTGGATAAAATACTATATTAATCACAAAGTTTGGCAAGTCGAGCTGATCATCAGTACATAAGATTGGTTACAAGATTTATAACTGTGTCAAATATCAATGCAAATTTTGAAAACTGACTCAGACAGTTTCATATTTTAAACTCGGCGTACAAAACAAAAACTCCAAAAAAAAAACCCATTATAAAGTTATTGAAATCAGTCAGTAGAAATACCATCCTGTGTAATTGATCTTTGATCTTTATCAATCTGAGCTACCTGAAAATGTTTTGCAGTGTAAGCACATACACAAAACAAAATCCGGGCTTCCTTCATGCGTGCAACCTATTGAGGTCACACCCTAATGTCATCATGGAAAAGAAACCATTTTTCGGTCTGAAAACTTCCCATTTTCTGTTCATGGTAATTAATAGATTGATAATTATAACGTTTGACGGAGGCATTAGTCCAAAAATTTTTACCAAATCTATGGTGTAAAAATGAAGGCAACTTTATTAAATGTCTCAAGTAAAAGGTTTTGCAGCTTTTCATGAGATACAAAAATTATCTCTCTCTGCCCCCCCCCCCCATCTCTCTCTCTCTCTCTCTCTCTCTCTCTCTCTCTCTCTCTCTCTCTCTCTCTCATCATGTCAGCAATTTTAAATAAAAAATAGTTAAGGAATCGACCATTGCATTTTCGGACACGGGGAGGTGGATGGGATTTTCTTTGGAACCACGATTTTTCTTTTATTCTTTTCCCTCAAGATAATTTTTTATACTAATATAATGAATATCATTATTGCTTTTTTTTCTTTCTACAAATTAAACCAAGAATATTTTTTCAAGCTATTTCGGGGCCAAAAGTTTACTTCTCCAAAACTTCCCAGGTCCCTCCACGCCCAGCCCCACCCCGAAAAGTTAACCGTCGATTCTTAATAGCAATGCACTCGTCTTTACCTACATATTTATATATTATATGATCAGAATATACTAATTTGTATAATACACACCATGCGAAATACAGCAGTTTACTTTGTCAGTGCCCACAATACATGAATTCCAGACAAATTTTCAGATCAAAATTAGACTCTCTCTCTCTCTCTCTCTCTCTCTCTCTCTCTCTCTCTCTCTCTCTCTCTCTCTCTCTCTCTCAGACGTTAAGTGTTTACACTATCGTTATAAAAGACAAAACATTTTATAGTGTGCATTAATCACTCTTCTAGTTATACATTTTCTTATTTCTTTCATCCCATAGGCAGCCATTGCAAACACATCGTGAAGGTTATTTTAAATCGAAAGTAGAAGCCAACAAATGCAAAACAAGTAATCTGTATAGTTTTGAGTCAAAGTAAACACCAGGAAAGTTTAATCTTGTATGATCTCATTTTTACTTAAGGTTGTAGTAGAAGGGATTTTTCCAGCCAGGAATCTTCTCTGTCATAAGCACATTATATTGTAATTAAGGTGAGGTCATATCACATATGCCGATGCTTGACATAAATCTTACTACATTTTAGACCCAAAAACAGATCAATGCCTAGTTTAACCTATTGCATGAATAAAAATCATGCCGATTTGACGGGTAATGACAAAACCTTTCAGCTTGACAAAACCTTTCAGCTTCATAAGAGCTCTCTCTCTCTCTCTCTCTCTCTCTCTCTCTCTCTCTCTCTCTCTCTCTCTCTCTCTCTCTCTCTCTCTCTCTCTCTTCATGTAGAAAATATTAAATCAAATATAACCAAAAGCAATAAGCTGGTTGGGAAAAGGGATAAAGTCAAGCTGTGACATGAATAGCTAACGAATGATTTACTATGATCTGCTGTTTTGGAAGAATATAATAAACAAATTAGAAAGACCCTTCTTGTTTCTTACCAGGCTGATCCTAAACATATTGGCTTTGATGTTGCTGTCATCTTTGTGATCTTCCATAGGTTTTCTCCTAAAGCAATCAAGTTCATGTGCACACAAAATCACGCGAAGAAAACCATCCAGAATTATGTCACCCTGCACTTAACACAGAGCAATATCTTCGACACGTAGACGCGATTATCTTTATAACTATTAGTGTATACTACAGAGACACTGTAAAGAAGCGATGTTCTGAGTGGCCGACAGGCGATCAGAAGTCACGCGCCTTCTGATTGGCTGACGTTTACACATCAAGGCTAGTCGTACCAAGGGAAGGTCGCAAAAATTGTGTGTACTATACACAAACTGTGTAACGACTATCATACTTAACCGACTTTGAGAGGACTTTCACAATATCACGTGGGCCATCTGTAATGATCGTTTTGAATTAGTTTACAAGCAAACATTTCGAGGACTGGTGTGAAAGTCCTCGAAATGTAGTTACGTCCTCTAGATGTTGGTGTGCTACACAAATCAGGTCCTCGCAAGTATAGTAAAACACAGACACAGACACACTCACACACACACACACACACTCTTCTTTCGTTAAACTCGTGCATACAACACATTTCTGCCAAGTCCATTTACTCTGCCCTCTCTCTCTCTCTCTCTCTCTCTCTCTCTCTCTCTCTCTCTCTCTCTCTCTCTCTCTCTCTCTCTCTCAGGCATTAAATGACGGGTAGTAACAGCTTTGAGTGGGACTCGGCAATAAATAAAAAGTTCTAACGATGAGATTGCTCTAAAAGAACTGTATACCGTTATGCAGTGGTGCATCAGCTCACAACTGGATGATTGGGACTATCCGTGTATTTAATTGCATAGGACTGGTTACAGAAAGGTTCATAATTGTATCGATATAAATGCAAATTTTGTAAACATAATCTGACCCAGATCCTGTAATCTATTAAACCTGATGTATCATTAATATAAGATAACTGGTAAAGTTAATAAACTGAATAAACAAAAAACGGCATGTGTTATCGGTCTTTGAACTTTATCAGTTTGCGCTATCTGGAGATGCTTTGAAAAATTATAATAAATCTGAATTAACCTGATACATCGAACGTATTGAGTTCGCACGCTAAAACGAGGACACGAACAACATTATTTTTTTCATCCCTGATCTCCTTGTATGTTTATCTGGATGATTTATGGATAGATTACATGCTACAGTTTTTTACGGTGGATTTAGTCACACAAAAGAGCATTTGCTCATTTCACCCAACCAAAGGGTCAAAAGAGAAGCAAGTTTCATTCAATTTGGCAGATAATCTCAGCACTTGTTCAGTTGTTTTTTTTTTTCAAGACATATATAACTTATATATATATCATTCGTTGTGTCAAAATATGGTATCAAAAATAGCCAGACGCAATAGGCATGCACTTAATATCTTTACTTATAAAGTATGGTCCTAATACATTCTTTCATGAAATACTCTCTCCCTCTCTCTCTCTCTCTCTCTCTCTCTCTCTCTCTCTCTCTCTCTCTCTCTCTCTCTCAGTTACCCTTTTTACTGTCATTATAAATATTGTCAATTATTTACTATGCCTATCATGTAATGTGTTTTTCCTTTGTCCTTAATGCGTATGCTATGTTTCATTCATCAGGCGCCCTTACACACAAATTCAAAGGTTAGAATAAATTGAAAGTAGCAACCATGCAATTTGATACAATTTATCGCTATGGCACAGAGCAACGGTAGACACCCAGGAAAGACTACTCTTGTATGATCGTCATTGTGCTTGCAGTAGCTTTAGTTACATAAAAAATTGTGGTGGTAGTGGTTGTTTATAAAATGCTAAGAATGCGAACAGCGGTGGTTGGGGTATTGCTTATGTTAGTAGTTGTAGTAGCTGTAGTAATATTTCTAGTTATAGTAGCACTAGTAGGAATGGCGGAAGCAGCAGCAGTAGTAGTTGTTGTAGTCGTAGTAGTGCAGTAGAGCCCAAACTGACACTGGTGGAACCATCAATTTTGGCTCATTACAGACGTCGCCAGTGCAAAATACGTTTGATTAGTATTAAAAGTGCAATTTTTGGACTTAAAATATGATTCCAGTCTGCAGAGAAAGCCTCAATACAACTGGGCCGGCCGAGTGTTTTACTGTAGTTGTAGTAACAGTAGTAGTAACATTAGGAACAATAACAATATTAGCTGCATAAACAACATTGGGTGTACCGTGAAAATTACTAAAAGCGTTTTCTTTATGTAAAATAAGACTATCGTGAGAGGCACATTATATTCCCACCCCGAGTTTAATAGTTCTGTCAATGCTGGCACTAGCAGAGCATGGTTGAATCTGGACTGCATTGATCAAGAGATCAGTTGTCTTTATTAAGGTCATTGTGAATTTGACCTTTATTCTGTCCAATACAACATATTATTTTCTTCCCACATCACCATGCCATCCTCGTGTTTTATGCTATTACGTGGTGTGTTTAAAAAAATAATATTACAGGATCATTATTTTTGTTTGAATTACAGTAACACTAACCTTTAACTCTTTGCTCCCCCGAGCTAATAATGTTTCTTTATTACACCTAGTGCAAGTTATTCACAAAATTTGGTAAAGTAAGGTGGTCCTCAGTAAAATAATTCTGCACAAAAAAATACGTTTCGTCTCTGAATCAGTATGACCTTCACATTTGTCCCTTTGGACCTCAAAATCAACTCGTGTTTTTCTTATTAAAAGTGAAAGACAGCCATTAACCTTTCTGTGTGAACTTTTATATATGTCTGTTAGATAACATTTGAACTACAGAACATATTATGATGAAACGTTATATAGATAGACATTATAAGTAAATAGTGTATCACACAGTTAGGTGCCTAGTTAAGAAAGGTCAAATCAAGGCTATGGAACATTCTCAATACTGACGTGCAATGTGGCACACAGTTCTCTCACTTAATTTGGCATAGAAAAGAAAACACATAACCTAACTGTGGTCTCCACCTTCCTGACCACCATGTTCAGAGAGTATCCACTATTAATGCCCGTTTGCTGGAATGTGATCAGTAATTAAGAGCCACGCTGGACATAAGGTCCAAGGTCGAAGATCATGATCTGGGTCATGTTTTCTTTCAAGTCTGCGTCCCCAATGGTAGGGGATGTTTTCCATCAAGTCCGCGCTTCTATCATATAAAGCGGTGCGTTTGCCAGTCGGGTCACTAAACCCGAACAAACTAAATTAGCTAATATAAGGTGGTCCTAAATCCCGGACCATCAAGCGCAGCCTCACAAGATGGCAACGCTCGATTGACAATCAATAAAATATCGGCACAAATTCTAAATTTCAACTAGCCTCATGGTACAAAGCTAAATTTCAAAATTTTCAAGAATACAATAATAAAGTACTAGATACCTCAACAATTTATTTTTCCTCGGCCATAATATCCAAAATACCTAAATAACCCTGGACAAGCCGGAGCCTCCTGGGACGCAGTGGCGCAGCCAGCCGTCCTTTTCCGCCTTTGCCTCGTCCGGACAGACTCAACTCATCAACTAAGTAATCCTGTAAACATTGTGGTTATAGTCCTATGAACAGGAACATTCAGAATTCAAATTAACTATACGCACCCTCCTATATCGTTCTTTCATTGAACCCCCTTAGTGGGGAAAACATGTAACGATGGAGCGGTGCGAAAATAGCGTCCCTACACGCATCAAATCGTCTAGTGGGTTGCAGCTCGGTAACCCACTGGACGAAAAATAAATAATTGTGCTTAGCACACAGTTTACTGAGGGTAAATAGACGACATGGTCGAATGACCGCACACGTCTTTAATTCAAAGATCAGCATCATCAGTCGGGTCACATTCAGGAGCCAGATGTCCAGCTAGTCACATCGTCCCGAAGTTCGTCGACACCTGCTGTGGTAGGATGAAGGGGAGGGGGTCACCTGTGGCTTCATACGGACTGCCACGTGCACTTAATGACCAGCCTAATAGTGTAATACAGGAAGTTAGGGGCATACCTGCAGATACGTGGCAGTACGGCACAGTAGATGGCCAACCTACCCCCACCACCAAAGCAAAACCCCTTAAGAGCCGAAGCAGAGTCGAGGAGTACAATGGACTGGCACAGACCCTCCGGAAGTACCCCGACGCAGCAGGTGCAGCCTGCCATGCCTGGAGCTGTAAATAGGAAGGAGCAGGGAGGAAAACGCAGGGACCAAGGGAGCGAGCTACGAAGACGCAGTCCACGACACAAACCCAGGTTAGCCGTGCGCCCACCCGCAGAGACAGGCGACACATATAGCCCCTTCCTCAGACGATTTGATGTTGTCAGCCGGACATGAGCCAGCCTGCCCGATAGAAACCTGGGAGAGCCTGAGAGCAGACCATTTACGGAGAGGGCTCTCCCACCCGAGCAGAATGATCAAAATTGCCTGAATGTATGGGGTTTTCCTTTAGAAATTTTGAAAACCCCTTTTGATTAGACTCTTTCTATCACAAATTTGACTTATTTTGATCCACCGCCAAAAATATAACCTTGAATTTAGAAATCTGTGCGTGATACAAAAATGATATGAGTAACTTGTACTCGCGGATTGGTAATTGTTTTGAAACAATTATGTACACTTTGTACGCAAAATTTATCACTGAATGGATAAATAAATAAATAAATAAATAAATTTGTAACTGTATGAATTGTCATAATTAAACATGTGGTTAACACATAATTGGTTTAGGGACAGCCCGACGTTGCTAACTAGGCAGAATTTGATCATGTACGTACATGCCGTTTCAATACTTCGTCACGCTTCGCGCCTCCCTTGCCGAGCCCGTGCTGCATGCCACTCATGACATTAATAAAGTAAATGCGCTTCGCGCACCCCAGTAAACCTGTAAACATTGTGGTTCTATTCCTATGTACAGGTATAATTGAATATACACACCCTCCAATATCGCGCATTCAATGAACCCCCTTAGTGGGGAAACCATGCTGCGTTGGAGGGGTGTATAAACAGCGTCTTTACGCTTTAACTTGTCAAGTGTGTTGCAAACTGGCAACACACCTGACCACAACATAAGTGGACTTAGCACACAGTTTAACCCCCTAGTGCGTGCTTTGCACGCATTAGGGGTAAATAGACGTACATGGTCGAATGTCCGAAAACGTCTCTAATTTAAGTATCATCATCATCAGTCGGGTCTGCTCGAAGTTTGACAGATGTCGTTGGCCACTTTAGGTAAGACTTCTACACGGCGTACTTAAAGTCTGGCTTCTTTCATGATGGTTTTGTACTCGTTCGCATTAGCCATCAAACGGAAGACGGTACTACTGCGATTCAGTCTCAGGCGTACATCCACTCCGTTCAACAAATACTTGTATTGCAACCACATGTCTAAATGCAAACGATCCATCAATTCTAAAGTGCGCCCTTGTTTGATTTTATTTCCACGGTCGTTAAATCCCACATTGTGAGGATTGTCATCTTATGTCAACGCTGTGTCGTTGAAGGCATCCAATGTGTCAGCCTGGTTTCCATACCACGGAAGCATCCAGATAGGTGTTCTTTGCTTCTTTTCCGTACGTCAAGAGATTTTCCAGATACGCTCAGTAAGGGTAAGTATCCATGCTGCTGCTGACCAGTTTGTTATTCAACTACAAATCCACTTCGATGAACAACGAATGCATGAAATTATTGACGGTAGCTACTCTGGCATCCTCTCCTGGATTGGTGTTGTCCGTTTTGAGCACTTTGAGTTTCAGGTACAAGCGACTGTCATTCAGATCGATGTAATCTTCAGTTTGTCCTTTGATTTCGAATTAGATAGGGGCTGAAGTAGTCAAAGCAGATACAAGATGAAATTATATCCTCTGAAATTCTTGCATCGTCATCATAGTGGTGCCGTGGCAAACAGATCTAGTTCTGACTCGGTACATTTGCAAGAATCTCGGTGCATCATTTTCTCAGCTAGTAATCAAACATGTCTAATTCTCTGACAGTTCTTCTTTTCTTATTCTTTTTCTGAACAACGTGTTTATGAGATCTCGAGGGCTTTCGACGTCTCTTTCTGCCATGTCATTGCTGTGGCGTCGAAGAAGAAGTAATGGCTGAGTTAGAAGCGTGAAGCGAATTTATAGGAGTGTCTCGGCGATCCAAAAGATCTTTTCCAGTTTGCATCAACACATTTTTCCTGCTCTCATAAGGGCTTCTTTGGGATTTTGTTTGTCAATGAGAACGTTTTGAAGAAATAATTTTCCTTGCTCCACAGCGGCATCTTTTAAGGCATGCAATCCTCGAGTCACCACGGATTTTTAAAATAGGGGCCACCGTACGAAAAGCGGATTTCTACATATCTCCTAAACCATGTCCTCGTTGTTGAGTAACTCATTGGTACACATGATACATCTTGTGTTACAATTCACTGGAAATGCAGTTTTACAATTCACTGAAAATGTAGTTTCACCGTGACTTTTCCTTTGGAGAACAGATTATTTCGTCCCAGATCTCCTTTTATACTAATGTTGATACTGTCAAAATACGATTTACTGACTGGAAGATAATGAGGATGTACAAATTCACGGTGAACGTGATACGTGTTTCCACCTTCTTCGTAAGCAGATATGATAGAATCAACTTTGTTTCCCCAATACGTTGTACCCCACCGGATCGGAGTACACAACAATAACTTTAGTCCTTCGTTCAATCCGACAGGGTAACGAAAATACTTGTAAACGTCTTTCATAAGAGCTAGTTTTGTGTATCCACCCAAAATAGATAACAAACCAGGACGAAAAGTGATGGCCAAAATTTTGCTTTTCGAAAAATACATTTTAAGGCGATGAGCAGTTTTATGGTACTCGATCAGGACAGTTTTGCAAGCTTTATCCAAGGCTTTGCCAAACTGATCCTGAAAGATAGCTGAAATAGTTTCCACCCAATGTGGAGGATTAAAATAATACCCAGCTGGAATTCTCATAGTATAGCTAGTCAATGCAAGAGGATTGGTGTGTGATGATATTTTTGGATTCGTAAATGCCAGAATAATTTTTGTCCAAGTGTTCTTGCACTTGTTAGTTCAGGATATCCACGATGAAAGTGTTTCGACCTTCGTTGATATTCATGGCTTGCGTAGGATGAACGATTTCGACCAAAGCATCTTCCCAGCGAGCTTCGTGATCCAGTTGTATGGACTGAGGTAATTTGGCAGTGAAACAACATAAGGTGTTGTTGGGAAACACATCCATAATAGAACTCTCACTGGGTAAGGTTTAAAAAAATGGTTATTCATAGTTCGAGGGTTCTGGTGTCCGACGAGTCACTCGAGGTCAATGAAAATTGTTACGACTCGGTGTAATGTAACAAAAGAAAAGACTCAAACAAGCTTTCAAGATTTAAAACACAAATATTTAACTTCCTAAAATATAAAAATATTTCTACAAAAAATCAAAGTGAAAGAATTAAAAAATAACTTACAGTATAGAATATCCTTAAAAGTCATAAATTGTTCTAATGTTCACTAATCCGGAAGTTAATCCAAATTATTCCGAATGAAGAATATTCCGAATGAAAACACCACTGTGCTGATGTACTAACAAGAATCAGTTATTAATTCCAAGTAATCTTTGTGAATATAGAATATCACTCACGTTCTAGAGATGTTTCCGATAATTCCAGCGGAGCTGAATAATTCTTAAATATCAGTAGTTAATCCCAAACAATATTATCTGGAAAGTATTTCTGAAGTAGCAGTACTAAATCCAAAATGTACCGTATAATAATATCTCTGAAGCATAATATCATATACAAAGAACCAATTTCGTTAAAGACCTCTCAAGCTCACGAAACTATGTAGAATGACGAACACTGCGATTACATCTTATTTTATAGTTTCTGTACTGCGTTATTGAAATACAAATAAAACCCATTTCTTATTCCGTCTCAGAATAACAACTCAGTATTACGATCTAACTTCTGCTCAACAAAATGAATCATTCTTGGATTGCGAAATCCAGGTCAGGTCAAGTGCAAACCCACGCACGAGATCACGTGACATTACTAATGCTTCAAACGATAATATTGATTTTCCCAGGACCAATGTACTGGGTCACATTGAAATTACCATATATGTGTACTCTGCAAAACGACACCTATTAGACTATTATAGAGAGGTCATAAACTAATAAAACTATACCATTATTTAAAAGAAATGATACATAATTCCGTGACAGAATGAAGTTCTAAATGTTCCAAAAGAGGGCTGATGTAGTTGTGACTGGAAGAATGATGACTGGAGTTGGCCGCCCCATTGTTTTTGTTACTGTCTGTTGTATATTTCAAGGAAGGAATGGGTAGAAGATAACCAATACAACTGCTGAGTAAAATGGTCCACGATTGTTTGTCTCTTGCTGCAAACTCAATTTGGCTATCGCTGCTCCGATGACACAATACACCACAAAGATTTGGCAGAAAAAGACGATTTGATTTTAGGCACACGTTCTCCGCACCGCACCCACAAAGGTTATTTTTGTAATAATTGAAGAGAGGAACTCTGTGAAGGAGAGGTAGCTACTGTGTTGAACGGCATGTTGGTTACTTCCTCTTTTTATAGTCGATGACTTGGGAAGCGTCAATCTAAGAATAAAAACTCGGGGGATATCCTTTCGAACGCACTTTGACTTATTCCAGTCGACGTTTGCCCTCTTTACGTGTTCTTCGATCGAAAACGCTTTCGATATCGTACACGTCGTCTTCTTTTTTTGGTCACTCGTTGTAACTCAGGAACGTAAAAGGTTCCTTTTAAGACTTCTCCGTGCATGACAGTTTGGTTTTAGCTGCCCGATACAATTTTTGTACTCCTCCATAACCAGCAGCAAATGCAGGATTGTAGTAGATGCTAGCTAAAAGTGTCTCCATGATGATGGGTTTGACACTGTTGCCCCTCAATAAGTCACCCACTGTTCGATACTACTTTTTTATTCGTAGGGTATTGAGGGTTTGGACAAATCTTGACGCGTCCGACGAGAAACAGGAGTCGGTTGTGAAGTGGTGACTTTTTCTTGGTGTCTTTTTCACTTCTGTCTTCCATTCTTTCTTGTTTTTTGCTAAAGAAGGTGCGGACATCACCTTTTTAACCTAAGCTTTCATTTCTTCTCCATGAGGCGTAGGGGAGTGTATCAACAAGGAAGCTGGAATCTTACTAGGTATGGGAGCAGATCGAGTATGAACTGCTTCTCGTGTGTCGTCTTCTTCTAGCATCCCCGTGGCGGTATCTGTTTTAGTGGTTTTAGGTTCGCTTTTCATCATCGACTTGAAATGTCTCAGAGTTGATTTAGCTGTTTCGTCTGAAGCTTTCTGGTGAAAGAGTTGAATACGTTGCAATACTAGACCGTACCGTTGCGATTTTTCTGCTTCTGACAAATCTCTTTGATCCATTAACGATTGTAATTCTTGTTGTAACTGGGACATCTCAGTGAGATTAGGATTGGGAGGTAAATGAGGTATCCGTTGTTCGTACCAACGATGGAGTTCAATCCATCGTTTGTAAGGAACTATAGTCAGTTTTCGTCTTTCCATAAGATCCAAAGGCACAAGTGTGCTGTCTTGCCAGAGAAGGGTGTCCGTTTTATATTCTTTTTCTTCCCTTCCTTATCTCATGACTCCTCCTAAAAGGGTTCCTGCAATCGATCCTAACATAGGAGCAGCTATTTTGAACAACGGTCCTATTAGCATGGGTAGATATCCTCCTCGTTGCACTAGCATTTTTTCTTTTGACTGAGGGATATTTTCTTTTTGACCATTTGGCGACGAAGGGTTAGATGTTTTCCTAATTTCTGCTTCTGTATCTTGGAGAAAGGTACTGTTCCTTTCAACACATTCAAACAACATATACACACGGTATCGACGATTTCTTTTTGAATGAATTGTTTTCGCATGAGAGGATTGGATTTAGTCAAGACTGACAACACATCCCAGTGTTTAGCTAAACGAGGCGGGGGTCCTTTTATTTGTTTTGCCTTTTTTGGAACGACTAGGGTAGTGTGCATTTTTGGGGGCCAACTTTTGTGTCAGGAGCAAAATATGACTGAGGTCCATCTGATCCCACACTTCTTGTTCTTAATGGAACTCGTCTCCACTGATGGTCAGCACGTTGTATCAACTTCATTACATTCATAACTCGACGATGAGGTGTTTTCAATGGACTAAATCGTGTCAGTTCTTGTTTGGATAAATCTAGTAAACTTTGTAACACGCCAGTTCTGTCTTGGACTTTGCTTTTAGATGAGGCCAAATTTTTAGCGGCAGTCGGAGTGGCAAGAGCAGCAGAAGTAGATGCCCCCGGAGAAGTGACTTTCGAAATAGGTTTCCATTTCTGCATCAAATTAGGAAACACAGGTCTTAAATCAGGTTTTGCAGACATCATCACGAATGGCGAAGAAGAAGTGGTCGGAGGAGGAGACACCGTCACCGCACTTTCGGAAGTACGTGCGCATCCTAGCAGTAGTATCTCTGTTCTTGGTTGGAGGAGATATTGTTTTTTTCTTGGAGGAGCTTTTCTTCTTTGGAGCTTTTTTTGTGTGTTGTGGTTGTATGTGGCTGTCTTTTAGGGGATTTGTTTTTCTTTTCTTCTTCTTCTCGGTTTTGGCTTGGGCATTAGGATCCCATTTCAAAACAGAACGAATAATGACACCTCCTAAAGAACCACTGCCACCAGGTTTCAAAATGATTTGTTTTTTAGTTTGTGGATCGATTCTTCAATCTGCCAGTTGTAACAACGCACTTTTATGTTTTTCAAAAAAGCTTTGGGTTTGATGGGGTATGTGAATGATGCCTTGAAGTAATTGACGTACTGTCAAAGTAAACCATCGTAAGACTTCGTTGGGACTCGCTTCTAACAAATGGGCACGGACTGGTGCATTTTTTTCACGACTGATGCTATACAGGTCAAGAATCAATTTGGCAGGAGGATGAGATTGAAAGGATATCATCTCGAAGACTGTTGGAAAGAAAAGACGTGGTGAATGGTTTTATTGGGGTTTTTTTCAGAGAGTTACCAAAGGGACGTGTAAATGACAGGACCTCCTTCTTGGTGAAACAAACTGGTAAGAAATCTCAAATAATCGTGAGTGGTGGGTTTTAAATCGATGAGTAAATACGCATGAGGTGTTTGGGTGGCATCGTCGTACGCATAATTTAGCCACGGAGTGCCAAACTGTTTGGCTAACGCTTGCACCTGAGATTTGTCTCTGGGACTTATAAACAAGACCACATAATGGGCATTGAGACTGATGGTACGATGGACTTTACTTTGTGGAAGTAAATTGTGAGTATTGTAAATGATACTGGCATTACGATGATGTCCTTTTCGTCTAAACCAAAGTTTAATTTCTTCTTCGTCTTCTCCTAACATGTCATCGAAGATGACCAGATGTGTTTGACTCCAGTCAGACATGATCTCATCGTCTTCGCGAGAAATGCCTTCTACAAACGAAATGGATTTCACTTGACTTTCTTGGAGTAAGGTGTAAGACGATTGCCACTCTTTGTAACTCCACACGATACGTTGAGGGGAACGATAAAACGAATGGGATTTGTGTTCGATCAAATATTTGACAAATTCCAGCAATGAACATGTTAAAAGAATAGCGCAGATACAAAGCTTCCCAACGTTGACGATCTAACTTGTCGTTAATCACTTTGAGAACAGAAGAAGAAGAGGAAGAGGAGGAAGATGATGTAACCATGACTATGGTATGGAGAATTTTGAAAGGATCATGAAAGAAACAATTGATAGTCTCTGCTGTAGAATTTAGTGTCTCTAATTTCTCTGGCGGAAAGGTTCTGTTCCTCAGGCGTATCGATTTGTACGACGGTACTACTGTGGTGAACTTGTACTGGGTCTTCTGTGTCAGATTCCTCTACCACTGTTTCTAATGTCACTTTTGACTTTGGTTCTAAGTTCGCTTTTCTTTTTTTGAATGATTAGTGACACGTAAGGTTTTTGGCATAGTGTGCCATTTCTTGTAGCCAAGCATCGAAACCAAGACTTTACCAGTCACGTACATCTTTCCAATTGTCAATTTGTTGGTGTAACCAACTAGCGATACACACTTCTTGGTAAGTATGAAGCGTAGATAAAGTTTGACAAATGTCTTCTTCACACGGAGGTACACAACTTGTTTTCATCACGATTCTCAACACTTTGAGCACAATATGTCTTTCGTGCATCGATAAAGTGTGGACGGCCATGTCTTAATTGCATGTTGTTACGACTCTAGGGGTAATGTAACAGAATAAAAGACACAAACAAGCTTTCAAGATTAAAATGCAAATCTTTAATTTCCTAAAATATTAAAAGAATTAAAATAGTTCAACAAATAATCAAAGTGAAAGAATTAAAATAACTTACAGTATAGAATATCCTAAAAAGTCCTAAATTGTTTTAAAGTTCACTTCCTGAAGTTAATCCGAGTAATCCGGATGAAGTATTCCGAATGAAAATAACCTGCAATGTGCTGAAGTTGATAAGTTCTGATTAAATCCAAAATAATCCTTGCAAGTCTGGAATCTCACAAGTTTTAGAATAATGTCCGATAATTCCACGGAGCTGTATAGTAATTCAGATGAATTACTAATTCAATAAATTCCACACTCAACTTAATAATTTCAATAACCTCTCTTCGTTCAAGCAATTGTAAAGAATCCATTATCACTGGATGAGTTGCTATATATACGCAGATTTTAAAAGGGAATATCCTTTCTCCGTCTTTAATAATATGGTATTTCAAAATAACACAACCCTCTAAGAACCAATCAGGAACTAGGTTACGCGTCATTTACCCAAAGGTCTAGCGTACTAAAAATCTTATAGAGTAAACATAATGTTATTGTAGTATGGAATGTGACCTTTCAATGTTGATTTCAAAAGTACAAAGCTAGGTTGACTTCATTTTCCCGCGCAATTGATCATGTGACCACTTATTGATCGAGCAGTAGTTGTATCTATACTGATATGCTAACCGCTATTCAGACTAAAAACCGAGATCATAAATTAGTAAATTAAATCATTATAAAAAAATTAAAGGAGGCATGATTCCGTAACAATGTACTGTTCATACAAAAATAGTCCACAACGAATTTACTGGGGAACGAAATTCAAGAAAAGTAGTCAATAATACACACACCACATATCGTCCAAAATTCAATGGAAACTTCGTTTATCAGTAGTCTGTAATGCTCTAAGGTCTGAACACTGTCATCGACTTCCTTCTACGGAATTGGTTTCATGACTGAAGACAACGGTCGTGGCATTGTCAGCTTTTATATCCAGGTCCACACGGTTTGTATCTTTTGTGATAGTCTACCTCAAGGCATCTGTGATAGTCTCTCCCAAGAATCAGTCTTCTTATACTGTGGAAATAGCAATAGTTTAAAAATCGAGAAATGATTTTGAGTTTGTGTTTCACTTGTATCTTAACAAACTCTCTGTAAATGCGTTATCGCAGCTCCAAAGGCAGATTCTGAATGTGCTCTTCTAAACTAGTCATTCACAGCCACGTCTTTCTTTTTGATGAAATAGTCTGGTGGAAAAGAATATAAAAGACATTCAGTGATTACCTTACTACATATCAGACGGTGTGTAGAAGTTTTGTCTTGAGGCGATACTTCTTTTAAAAGTTTTTTTGTATTCCTGAAAGTCATGAACTTTTTCCTGAACGTCGTTCCATGGTATTCTGTGCAATAGTGTCACATTGTGCGCAGAAGTGGTGACATCCAAAATCTTAAAGGTGTCATGTAGTCGTTCATGAATGTCTGACTATTTGAATACTTTGAAAAGAAATTAGTATTTTTGTAGCATTCAGATACCACTGGTTAAAACGTTTATGTCGTAAAGAATGTAATTGTTCTTTGCGTTTCACTTGAAACTAGACAAACTCTTTGTAAATGCGTCCTCGTAGCTCCGGAGGCAAACGAGGAATGTGCTCTTCTAAAGTATCTGACACATTTCTTCTTTGGATCGACCAAAGGAAGGTAGTCACAGCGCGGAGACTATCTGGCATGTTCCAAGTAAGTTGAGACTTTATACTCCCAATTGTGAAGTGTCACACCACAGCTGAAATACTGGACGTTATCTCCTTCTCCCAGGTAGACAAATTCGGCTCTGGGGAAGCTTTGGGAGTAGGTCCTTCCAGATATTTAGGCCATTTATCTTTGAACGTCTGGAATAGACTTTCAAAGTCACAATAGCTAGGCCAAGCCACAGGCAACGTGTAATCTTTGTCAGTGTATGGATGGCATCCGCAGGTAGGTACACGCTTAGCATCACATTGATCAGTAAAGAAGAAAGGGCCACCGCTGGCAAAACTGAAAATCGTATCTTGTGGGTGCTCGTCCGTCCATACCCCTAAACGATCCCCTTCGATAGTTGGGTGTTGGCTTCCTGGACCATGGATGCACATACAACTGTCGGTGTCGAAGTACGGGGCTCGATCTCCCAAAAGTTCCAAGGCCTCATACAATTTTAAGCGAGCATTGGCTGTCACGTAGGCTGCAATGACGACATTGCTAAAGTCGTGGGGAAGTACAAACTTTGGTTCTTCTTCGTAATTGACCAAGATCAGATTTTCACAGATGATTTCCATGTGTTTCATCAGTTTTCCTTTGTCGTCTACCAGTTGAAAGTAGCGACTTGGATCTGCCAAGTATTCCGTCTTGGGCAATCTCGGACGTTGTGCCAATTTTACCCACAAACAATTGAGCATGATTTTGGCAAACGATCGTCTTCCTTCGTTCTTTTCTACGTCTTCCAAAGTGATGCCTTCTATAGAACGGCACTCTTCTTTGAATTTGACTTAGCCTTCTGGTGTCTGACACCAAGAGGGATAACCACTCGCTTCTTGTTTCAGTTTCAGAAATTCGTAGACGTAGCCTGAGAAAATTCCTAGATTCGAGGCATTGTCCTTTTGGTATTATTTGGTGGTAGGAAAGTACCAAATTTCGTATACTTTCAACAAGCGGTATCCCCGATCCAGAGCCAGAAACAATTTGATACTCACCCACGTTCCTGTCAAAGCGCGCTCTTCCTCTGTGTGGTTGCAACAGTGGTCTTGATTACATGTTTCTGCACACATACGGCATAAAGGAAACATCAGTTTTCTTTGGCAATGATGGGGAAAGACAGGATGGTACAAGTTGGTCGGGGGTAAGACTTTGCATTTGATCTATCATTCGTATTGACGAATGTGTTCCAAGTCAATATGATTATTTCAGGGTGCCCAGTAGGGAATCGAGCATATTTTCACATTGAAGGATGCAACGAACACTCATCGATGTATTTGAATTCTTCTCCTCGAGATTCGTCTAAGTCGTACAACAAGCGTGTGACATTGGTTAGTCCTCCGAACAAACTGTCGCTTGGGTCCAAATTTTCGATGTCTACCACGTCGTAACTTTGGGCAATGCGTCTAAATTCTGGATCGGTTTTGAAACATCGATCGTACTCGTGCTCCCACATTTCTACCACTTGGTATCCTTGACTTTATAACTTTAGGCGCCGTTGGTATATTTGTTCGTACAACTCTTCCATGTTGGAACCTGAGAAAGGACTTTTCAGGTCTCGTTGAGGAAAAGAGGTAGGGCTTCCATGAAATAAACATCTCTGGAATTCGTACACCGTCTGTGTGTGTGTGTGGGGGGGGGGTCTAAATCCCAGCCATCTACAGAACAACTTCCAATTTTCTTTTCTCCCCCGTTTCTCGCATGTTGTATCCATTTGTATTCCCTTTTACACAAGTAATGAAGCCAACGCAATGCTTTGGCAGAGTATTGACGGCTGACCGAGAGATAGGTTATAGGGTATATGATGGCTAGTTGGCTCTCGGGCATGAACCTGCTTCTGTACACTAATCCACAAGCTTTGGCCAGGATACAAGCTTCCTTCAAGGGATCGATACCTCCGTGATCTAGAAATAATTGTCGAAACTTTCCACAGCAACGGCGTAAAATGTCCACATCGGATCGACACCACTTTAGCATTTCTTCTTGAAAATAAAACAGGTCTAAAGCGTGAGTGTGGTACCAAGCGTAGAAGGCTTTTCGGTGTTTGGTGTGCATACCATAGGGGTCGTAATAGTGAACGTCAGGCAAATGCGGGAGCACAGTGTGTTGATTCGCTTCGGTACTGAAAAAGTGGGGAAAATACCCTTTAGCCATTTCTGTTATTCCAAACGTTTTAGGCATTCGACTCAAAGGCATGGCCAAATAACTCACCAAATCTTTGAATTGTACTAGTCCCACTTTCATATAGATGAGTTTGGCTCCATTCATGGTGACTTGGGGGCAATCGGTGCCTTGTTCTGAATAATAATGAAGAAATTGTCCATCGTATTCCGAGAAATTGTGAGCCATGACTGAAGCATATCGATGACAGTCCCCGTAACGCTGGATGTACTCTTAGCTCCAAGTTTCGTCGGTAAGGTCTAAAATCCATTCATCAAAATTCGCAAGAGTGCTGGGTCCTCGAAAGATTTTTTTACGTCCTTCTGGAATTCTACTACAATGAGAACATTGAAAATAGATAGTTTCATAAATGCACTTCTCACAAGCCCGATGAGCGACGCAGAAATTAGGGATGTGAATACCCGTCTCTTGCGCACAATCAAAGTCAAAAAAGATAAAATCCACTTGTGTCTTGTTCTTCTTGTGCTGCTCTTCCTTGATGTCTTTTTCCAGTTCATTATCATACTTTGGATGTAACATTGATGTCAAAAGTCCACGATTTGGTCACAAAAATGGCATCTTTTTTTCCTCGACAAACGTGTGCCTTGGGGTTATTATTTCGAATAAGCTGTTCACTCTTGGATCACAATTTTAATAAGTCACAAGCAATTTTCGGTTGATGAACTTGTTTCATGCGATGTTGTTCGTAACAAGAGGAGCTGACAAAGGTTCTTTGGCAAGAAGAGCAATGAATGTGTTCTTCAGGAATGCATGGCTTGGAAGCTAAACAACCCCGACATCTCTCTCCGCAGCGAATGTGTTGGTCCCGAGTGGTAAATCCTTGGTCACATTTCTCTCAGTAGTAAGAGTATACAAGAAATCCTGTGATACTAGTGATGACATCGAAATGCTCTTGATGATGATACACGAATGTATGTTCCATTCGGGAACATGGGTCCTCGAAACACCATAGCTCCGCAAACCACTTGAGGTATATTTCAAGGTGTACCGAGGAGCCAAGACATCTTGATGTTTTTGCATTTCAGGAATGCCATACACGGTCTCATTAGATATGCTTGTTTGTTGTTCTACTTATTTTCGTTGTTTGGCTCTGTCCGATTCTCGAATGCTCTCTCATGCACTTTTCTATTCTGCGGTCTCATTCTTGTAGGCATACGTTCGCCCCACCACGATGGCACGGGCTAAGCACATCTGATCTTGGGAGTTATCAATTTTAACGATACTTTGCTTGGTACTGCGAATATCGTCCACCAATAACACTTTGCGTGGTCCGCTACCTCTAGGAGGTGAAACGTGGATTCATGTGAAGAGTAGTTTTTCCATCCGTGATAGTAAATTCGTCATTAGATTGTTGAACGTGTTCAATTTTGTCCATGACTTTAGACGGTGTTATTTCTGCCGGAATCCTAAACTCGATCCAGACAGGTGACTTCAGACTGTCGTGATGATTGTAAAATCTCAACCGATCGTCCTCTTTCGCTTGGCATTGTCGTTTCAATATTTCTAACAAAGAATCCCACAAATCGGTAATGAAACCAGCAGCTTTCTCAAGGGGTTCCTCAGACTTGAACTTTTTAAAGTTGACCGTGTAGGTGTAAGCCGCGGTTCAAAATTTTCCATAAGTCACTTTTTGCGTCTCTCAAATGTGATAGTAATTTTCTGGAGCTACGGAACGACTTTCTTTTTAGTGGCTCTGGACTCTCTTGGTCTTGTGGAGGTATGGGGTGTTGTTTCAAGCTCACTCATGTCATCTTAAAAATCACTGGCACGCATTTGGGCTAACACTTCAGCTAGCGGTGTATGAGGTGGTACGGAAAGTCGTCGTCGTGGTCTCTTAGTTTCTTCTTCTTCTGGTTTCTCACTGAAATTGCGGGATCGTTTCATCTTGATTTCAAACGTTGATATGATTCAGTTTTACACACGCTCTCTCCTTACATATAGAGACAGCTTCTTACCCTCAGAGTAACTATTAGTTATTCAACTTTCAAACTGTGAAGATGAAAGAGTCAAAACAGATCGCTTTTCTCGTCAGAGATTTACAACAACAGACTGCTGTTGCCATCAGAGATTTAGAGAGAGTCATTGGAAAGTATACCACTTTTTCCTGTAAGACTAAGGACTACTCCTCTCGAGATAAAAGTCAAGATACTTGCTATATCTGCCAGGAGAAAGGACATTGGGCTCCAGAATGTCCACAACGTCAAAGCCAAGGAACGAAAAGAGAGATAAAGGTAAAGATACTTGTTATCATTGTCAAGAAGATGGACATTGGTCTTCAGAGTGCCCTAAGAAAAAAGAGAACAAGGAGAAGCGGGAAGAGGAAGAGGGCTCTTCAGACACAGAAAAAGAATCCATCCCCGTCAAGAAATGTAAGAAATCAAGACGACTGCAAGAATAAGCACAAGAAGAAGAAGAAAAACCCATCCCCGTCCTCCCTATACCAGTGAAGAAATTAAAGAAGAGACTGACAATGAAAGAAAAATGGACTTTAGTGATGTGTTATGAAATTTTTATTGTGATTGTAAAAGAGAATATACCCAAAAGGAAAATGTAAGCGTCTCTTTGTGATGATTTGTTTTACAAAGAAATAAACACGCACTCATACACACAGTCAAATGATGGGATTTAAGTTTTACTTGATTTGGCAATTTGATTTCTTTTGTAAGAAATCTGGGTGGCTCTAAAAATAATCGTTGGGGTGTTTGTGTTTTAAACAAACTCATGGACTTGACATGATGAGCTTTAACTGTCTCAATCCTTTTTCACTACCAAGTCCCACTCCTGTTGTTGTTGTTGTTGATGCTGCTTTGGTAGTAATAGTCAAAGATGGTGGCATCTCAGTGGTAGTGAGAGTGAATGATGCAATGGGCTTGGAAAGCTAAGCCCGTGAAGGTCACTTTCTCTTGAATTGTGTTAAAGAAGTCTGATACATTTGTCTCAGATACTTTAACTACACCACAATGTTTTGTAGTAGACTCATCGTTTTGTTTTCACTACTCCCTTTGTTCTGTCCTTCACACTTCAAAGTTTTCTGCTTCTCTTCTTCTTCTTCTTCTTGTTTCTTCTGTCCTCTTGTTGTTGTTGTTGAAGAAGAAGAAATACCTCTTCTGCCTTTTACAGCTTTTGCAAAAAAGTCTCCAGTTCTTCCTTCTGCCTCTTTCTAAAATCATCCGCCAAGGGTAAAGAAGGTGGTACTACCGTCGCAGGCAAAAGTTCTTGCGAAGACAGAAAATCCACGAAATCCAAATTAAAGTTGTCCTCTTCTGGAAGAATGCTAGTGACCGCTGCATTCGTCGTCGCCGTACTTTCTCTCTCTCTCTCTCTCTCTCTCTCTCTCTCTCTCTCTCTCTCTCTCTCTCTCTCTCTCTCTCTCTCTCTCTCTTTCTCTCTCTCTCTCTCTCAGAGTATACGAAGTCTCCGTAACAGGCACACTCCAATACATTGTTTTCATTTTATCAATCATACCTAAACAATGCCGCAATGGTAAAACCGTACGAAGAGCGTGGCGCCTATATACTGAAGGTAACGTTACACACCCGCTCTCTTTGGATTGGAAGAGAGACCCTACATTTTGTAACACGCATTTGGATTGGTGGACCATTTCGATCCGTTTCGATCCAATCTTAGGCTATATATACCAGCATTTTGTTACATAGTTTCACCTGTTCTCAGGACAAGATGTATATCACTGTGGAAGCATCAAGCATGGTCTCGGGCATGCTCTTCAACCCGGACTACCCCATGTATATCAAAGCATCATCGGCCATTACCAAGATTACGGCTACGGCTATTTGAAAGAGAAGAATTTATGTGGAGAGACCTGAAGTGCAAAGAAGTTTGAGGAGAAGAGGTGTGATACGTGTTAACTACCTTTGGTTAACAGACTCCAACAGTCCTTTTTAGGGCCACCCACATCTCTAAGAAAAGAAATAACAAATTGCCAATGGTGTCTCTATATATTTTGTGTTTGTTTGTCTATGTGTACACTCTGTTCTCATAAACACATCTGTCCCATTAACACTTATGTCCCATAAACACTTCTGTCCCCAAAGTGCCTTTTCCATGTTAATTTCCCATTGTCCCCCAAGTGCCCTCTGCATGTTAATTTCCTATTGTCCCCCGATTGCCCCTTTTGTCCGTCGATAGCCCATATTACTACTTATCTATCTATCTATCTATCTATCTATCTATCTATCTATCTATCTATCTCTCTAAATATATATATATATATATATATATATATATATATATAATTTATTTCTACAAATTGTTGATTTTTTAAAAGTATATAGTAATTTTTTAGTACTGATTAATATTCTTGATGCTGTTCTAAAGTTATTATAGTCTTTTAACTATGTAGTTTTAGACACAGACACATGGTGTTACGACTCTACGTCTTAAAATAAAGTAACAGAAAGAAAGTGAAATCAACAATGTAAGTAAATCAACAAGCAATTTATTTCTAGACAATTAAAGTAAAATATCAAAAGACACTTACAGTAATGTGAATTAAAGTCCAATTAATCCAATAATTCTAAGTGTCCTAATCACAAGTCCTAAATATAAAATGTTCCGAATGAATTCCAGTAGCCTTGAATGTCCTGATGTGCTAGTAGTCTTGAATGTTCTGATGTGTCAGTAATCTTGAATGTCCTGATATGCCTGAATGATGTAATCCAGAATATCTTTGAAAGAATTCAAAAGTCAAGTGTTAATCCAAAATGAGAATAGTCACTTTTAGTAATCCCAATGAACATTTCAGAAAAATAATCTGTCTCTCAATTTACTCTGATTTTCACAACAGTAACATCTGATTACTAAAATAAATTCCTTAACAGACTGATCTTAATAATATGAATTTTAGCATAAGAATGAAATCTTGTTTACCAAATGCTCAATAAAAATAAGACAAATAACCTGACAGAATATGCTAGAATATGAGCAACTCGAATGGAAATTTACTAGTTTACCTGACTTTTGTCATGTCAAGACGTGGAAAATTCCAATCTAAGTACTAAACAGGACTGACATTGAACTCAAAAGAAGTATATATAATTTTTACAAAATGACTACTAAAGTATAACTTACGTCATTGACACATATTATAAATTTAATATATATATAACACATGGCTAAATATGGTAAATAAATGCCGGAAGTGAGAATATGAGTTTTTTTTATATAATTGTAAGTTTGTCTGTTTTTTATGTAAATTAATTGGTAGTATAAGTTAATAAACAATGGTTCACAGCTGTTGCCTACAGCTCGTGAAATGTGAAAACCTAGGAGGGTGTTATGCATCCATTTAGAATGTATACTGCGTGGCATCTCTGATAGTAGCATGCATTTTTCTCCATATAGTGTGCTATTGCAGATAATTATGAATTACAGCATTTGTTGTAAGTATATTTTATGCTGAAATGTCACAGCTTTGATTCAGGTGCACGCTATCAAAGGTTCACATTCGGAAAATAGGTGATCTCCTAAAACATGTTACTGTGTGATACATTCCAGGTTTGCTTGTGTACTGGTCTTCAAAATGTTAATAAAATCCACCATAATCTCTCACTCAGAATTTAAACCTCTTCTGCAGAAATCCACGAGAACAATTTTGTACTACCTGATCACTGAATAGTGATCTTTTGATTACTGGAGAGTAATCATAGCTTAATGTTAGTTGTTTAAGGAAGCCTTGTCAATTTTGTCTAGTGGTCCAGTAGTAGAGCTTGACGTTCAGGGTATAGTTGTTTTTCCTTCTATTAATTGAGTTGAACTGTACACTCTAATCGTTCCTTGATGCAGGTAGGACACCAACTTGATAGTAAGGGTATGAGTTAAAATTGATTCAAATTACAAGTGATGCAAACTTACAGTGCACCATTATACATATAGATAATTCTCAATCACTAAAACTTGACTAACTTCTGGAGATTCTAGTCTTTCGTTCCATCTAGGATCTCCAAGCGGAGTTATAGTCGACCGTGTCTTTGAATCAATCAAAGTGACATTCCATTCAATATGACGTATAAAAGTGAAATGGATCCTGTCCCTAAGGACCTTCAGGTGCACTCTAATACTTAGGTTTGTTGTCTTAAGAAATTCACAGATCAAAGTGCGCGGATTATTGTTTGAAAAAAAATTTTGTAAAATAGACACTTAAATAATTTCTTAAATAAATTATGGCAAATAAGGAAAAGTCTGTTTACATTAAAGAAAAACAGTATGTAAAGAATCTATATTACCACCCTAAAGTCCAGTTGCATATACAAATATAAATCACTTGTGGGCACAAATTAAACTCGACAAAATTAAAAAATGGAAGAGGATAAAACATTTTGAACTTAAAGAATAGTTAACTGAACAATCTACATACATATTACACAAGTAGGTTAGAAAAAGACTTTCATAATACACCGTGGTCTAGCTTTTGTTTTCATAAAAATTCGAAGTACAGTAGCCTAGATTTTTTCCATAAAATATTGAAGACAAGTGCCCAAAATATTTTTTCTTTTTTCATAACAACTATATTTGAAGGTCAGTGGCCTAGGTGGTCTTATATTTTTCTGTCATAACAACTATTTTGAGGACCAGTGGCTTAGGGTTTTCCATACAATTTGGAGGACAAGAAGGGGGTTGGCCTAGGGTAAACGGTTTAGAGTGGATGAAAACGGGTTAACCGGTTTAAACTAGATAAAAGAGAATAAGTGGTACAGGACCTAGGTTTTCTATATTACTATGGTTTAACATGTCCATACAGGCTGTATTAAGTGCCACAAAGCAACAAGGGCTGACATATCCATATAGGCTGCATTAGGTGCCACGTAGCAGCAATGTTTCACATTTTAAAACAAACTGCATTAAGTGTCACGTAGCAGCAAGATTTTACTTGTAAAGACAACAATTCAGAGATAGAGGTTCTAAAAAAGTGTGAAAACATATATTTATGAAGCTATTTATGTAAAGAGTATTTGTGACGCTTTTTCGTGAAGCTTTGTTGTAAAGATTATTTGATGTTTGGTTGTAATAATAAAAATAATAATAATAATAATAATAATAATAATAATAATAATAATAATAATAAACATTATAATAATAATAATAATAATAATAATAATAATAATAATAATAATAATAATAATAATAATAAACATTATAATAAAAATAATAATAATAATAATAATAATAATAATAATAATAATAATAATAACAATAATAGAAATAAAGAAGTTATATATATATATATATATATATATATATATATATATATATATATATATATTGCTTCATGATGTGAATGAATGTAATCGTTGTGTGGTTTTTGGTTCGCTGCTATGCCTACTACTGTCCTGTACTTGCATTTAACATCAATCTAGTCCATGGTCCTGGTGATAGACGTGACTCGGTATATAGTAATTAAAATGCAATTACTTCAATTGAGTTTTGCGAATCTTACATTAATTAATATATGAATCAAGTGGAACATAAAATAAAAACGCACACAATACATATATAGGACAAATTGACATATTAACAAACAGGCAGATAGATATATAGATAAACAATAGAAACATTCATAGCAAAATAGCTGTATTGTGAAGAAAGAAATAACTTTTATTTTATTTTTTTCTTTAAAAATCCGATTTAGATTTTAGTATCAAACGCATATCTTTTTCTTCTCTCAATAGTAACTGCTCCTTGAGAAGTTATACAACTACATACAATAATTATACCTTTCCTTTTTCTTAACATACGAGTGCTTTCGACTGAATCTTGTACAGAGTAATAAATCACTTAGAACAGGGCTATTATAGGACAAGTAAACATTATGAGTACGTAACATGAACGTTCCGAAAAATACGAGTCTTTGCCTGAATTGTAAAATGTCGATTGATTTAAAACCTCTGATTTTGAAGACGTGTGTCAGCTAAAATAAACTTGTAAAATGTTTAGTATGCTCTTGCTTTAAGATTGATGAGTGCTTCAGTCGGCATGAAACATAATAATTTACTGCTATGCAACTGGATCATGATCAAATAATTTGGACCTATCACTGAATAACACATTGCTTTAAACTAGGCTTAAAGTGCATTTTAGTAGAATTTTCCATGTAGTTTCTTAGCATACATAAATCTTTACATTAGTTTTGTTTCAAATGATGAAATAAAAATATCGGACAAAGTTTGCATAGTCTTGAGGGACCGTAAATGTTAAATATTCCGGAGAAACAGGGGAATGCAATGTCAGTTATAAATATGTCAAAGTACTTACCCTTTCTTTTTGATAATGAAAAGTCACAACTGCGTTTTCTGCTAAATCTCGAGTATATGTATATATATATATATATATATATATATATATATATATATATATGTGTGTGTGTGTGTGTGTGTGTGTGTGTGTGTGTGTGTGTGTGTGTGTGTGTGTCCTTTAAAACAAAATACAAAATTCCCATAACAACAACAACATAGCTTATGTGCAAAATTATGAAGAAATATGGGTTTCGAATTTATGGGGGTACATTGAAGATAAGGAATACATATTAAGATCGAACTAAAATGCATATAAACCTGTTGGGGCAATACCATTCCAGCATTACCCAACTTGGTATGGTTCCTGCCATCTCGACAACAGCTACAGGGCGATATAGCCATCCCACATCGGGTAATTGGGCGTACTAAGCACGGTCCGTTAGATACAAGGAAATTATTTAAAACCCATTTTCTCCGCTTTTAATATTTAAGAGAGTGAGAGAGAGAGAGAGACCTCAATTGTAAAAACATATTAGATATAAAAAGTCATGTGACATTATCTCGAGTTTGCTGTGATAACGTTCTTTTGCTGAAAAAAGAACCAAAACCATAACAATTGAATTAAAGATTAGTAGAAATTAACGAAATTTTTTTAAAATAATATCAATCATTTCAGAAAGTTTTCTTTAACAAAAGTTCACAGAACTCAGCAATTCAGTGATTAGGAAGTGTTTGGGTCGTAGCTGCTTTCTCTCTTCTCAGAAATAACATTTAGGGAGATAATGAAATTCATCGCAACACAATTTTTCTTTTTGCACGCAAAGTTAGCACAGTCCTTCGTGTCGAGGCAAATTTATCCACCGTTCCTTCCATATAGGAAAGCAATGATTTCATTTCGAAATTTTATGATATTTCCTTTATATTTGTTTTGATAATGCAGTATACAGATGTTTAATTAGCAATATAACCGCTTTATTGGGAAAAAAATGCGTGACCAGTCTGTAGAGTGGGCTTCTATCACGTGCAATCTGCTTCAAGTCTAAGATATATTTTTGAGTTCGTATTACACATTTCTTCAATAACAGATGAATGTCATACAGCAGTTACTGGCGAATAGTTTGTTCGCTGCACCAAAATTTTGTTTCGGGAGGGTGGAGGGGTCAAGCTTCAGGGTTGACGGCCGACATAATGCAACTTGGGTGGAATGGTAAACATTCGGAACTTTGTCGGCTGATATCAATGAGCAAACTCTGTCGGTAACTCAACTCGCGCCGTGTTCAGACTTTAACGGTGTGAAATTTCACGGCCGACATAACCAAACTTGAGCGCAGTTGTAAACATTCGCGACACATAAAACATGCCGATGAAGTGTTCTTATTTTCATATGGTGAACTTGCCCCATACCGGAAAGCATAGAAACCCGACTATCTCGAGTTCTCAAGCCGTGGATTTGACTACAACCAGGTTACTTATAGCCCTAAATTATTTCTGTATAGTAACAATACAGACGAGTTTTGTCAGGAAGCTGTCCTCTTCACGGAAGCAATATTCAGCTGTAGAGGTATGTAAAAAATGGAAATGTTTTAGATCTTGCTATCTGTTCTATGTGTCAGATTTGTTTTATGCATTGGATGTGTCAGAATTTGTTCTAAATTTTACAGCGAGTCAGACCTATGTCACATAACGCCATGTTATTGGAAAAATATAGTCTGTTTCAAGTTAAACATGACTGAACAGACAAGTTGAATTCAATTATGTTGCATGCATTCAATGATGATTAGTTTTCGAGTTCGTATAACCCAGTGCGATTATTCTTGCCGGAGATAGATTCACGAACGAACATGGTTATTATAATAATAATCTTGTACAATCGTTCTTATAAAATAATTTAATGCATAACAAAGTCAATTCATGTGCCAGCATGCACAATGTATATCACTGTATTCGTACTTAACCGTATATCGTGTATTACACGGCTCAGTCATTATATATTTAGCTGTTCACAGGGAGTCATCGAACCCTGGGGTTTTGTGTAACCCGGTAGATGGTGATGTTGCTCCTGAAGGACTGAATCGGTTTACTCAGTGTGAGTGGCCAAAGGTTCTGGACCAGCGGGTCTGCAGGATAAGGAGGCTCTAGAGGAATCCTTCGGCAGTCTGGAAGGAGCGGACCACGTGAGGTTGTTCCTTTACCATTGGACGGCAGAAGTGGAATCGGAAATCTCTCGTGATCGTCAACTGGGCGCAACGAGATGAATAATATCATACTTTCCACTTTTGAATCAATCTAATTCAATATCACAATTTGTGTGAAAATTTTATTCAATGTCACTGTATGAGTAAAAATCACTTATACACCAGAATACTTGTTGATGAACTATATATTGATCACACTTGTTTATAAATTTCATAGTGATCATGTCATGTTGATAGATCCAGATGTCAACCATACTTGTTTATAATTCCATATATTAATCATATTTGGGGAGAGTTCCATACGTTGATCATATCCGTCCATTTACGGGATAAAATTGTGTTTATTTGTTGAAATTTCACGTTTTAATAGGTTTCATTGAGGAACGATATTTTTTCTTATATCCATTGTTGAACTTTGTGTGCATCATATTGTTTTATCTAGATGAAAGTTAAGTTAAATTTTCGAATATTTAGCTTTCTTTCTTTTTATTTTCTTTCTTTCTACCTTTAATTACTCTTTCTTTCTAATTCCGTTTAGTCGGAACCTTTAATATTCTCTTCATTTTCCTTAATTTCATTCTTTCTTTCTATCTTACTTATTTTTATTATTTACAAGAAATCCAGAGACTAATAGCGCACCTCTTTGAAAGATTTGAGCACAACTTAGATATTTGTTCTTCGAAATTTGAATCACTGTGGTTCTTTTAACAATTTATACACTCATAATACATGAAAATTAACTTTAACAGTGTAAGCTCTATAAATTTCTTCTGTCTCACTGATTTTTTAACAAGCACAGACTTTCTATCTTCAAATGCGCATGTATCTGATTACAATACTGATGGACAAAGATGTTTATGTTAGCAGAACTGTGTAATCTATTATCATAGTAATAATTGCAAAACATGAAGCAGCCTTCTCAATTTGAGTCAACTGAACAACTTTTATCATAGGACTGGACAAGTATCTGTTTATATGATTCCTGAAAAGGCGGCAATTCTCAACCAAGCGTATGATGCACATGTGCTACAATTGTGCCCCTCTTCCCAACACAGCACACACATTTACATGTATATTATGTATGTCTGACTCTTTCCTAAAGCATTTACAAAAGAATGTCATATTTGTTTCAATTTATGATGCATTTCTTATTATTTAATTGAATTTTATTTCGTTAAGTTAACATGCCTTCCAATCCTATGTTTGTAATCCTATTCTCAATAAGCACGTAATGCTGAATATAAAAATAAGAATCAGATTAAAATGAAATTAATGAATTTTAGATAATTGGACTTCAGACTTTTACGATGGAATTAACATTACATAATTATACCGAAAGTATCTGGTTTGTAGCATCGTGTAGCCAGTGAGTATGTGAATAATGTAGTGAACCTATGATAAGATAAGGGGCGGATTTTAAAAAAGGAAGATAAATGTGACCATGAAAAAGATCCACTCAAGTTTTAAACTCAAACCCCATTAGAAAAACAAAATCATGGAAAATTACCATGAGAAAAATGAGATTCTGATGCAAAAACAATGACTTTAGAACGCAAATGTCGAAAAATCTAACACTCCCTTTCTTATCTCCATTCTCTCTATTTTTTCACGACATTATGGACTGGAGGAGGTACATAATAAGTTCAGATGCGGAGTGGCACATGAAGTGTCATATTTTGGTTATCAATCCAACAGTCAAATGTACAACTTATGTGTTACCAAATGAAGACATTTTTTCTCTTTCATCTTAGGCTTCTTAATGAGAGAGAGAGAGAGAGAGAGAGAGAGAGAGAGAGAGAGAGAGAGAGAGAGAGAGAGAGAGAGAGAGAGAGAGAGAGAGATCACATTAAATGTGCTTTAAAATGGGTTCAGAAAATGCTTCTTTTAAAGAATGATGTTTGACCTGCCATTCGCGTATGGGGAAACGGGGGTTTGCTTTCTACGGCGTTAGATTTTCGCCAACTTTTGTACAAATCCAAGGCATAGTTGTTTTTATTGACTCTGTCAATAGATTTGTCTCTTAACATACTAGCTGACGGCGTTATTTCGCTTAATTCGGTAATTATCATCTTGATCCAGTGGATACAGTTCGTTGATCCACAGACAATACCTCGCTACGAATATTGAAACTTAACATTAAAGTATGACATACCTAACTTATTAAAACGGGGTCATATGCATTAGTATATATATATATATATATTAGATCACATTAGAGTTTACGTTATACGAGGATTAATTGTCAGACGAATCATAGGACATTTAATTAGTACATACTTATGTATGCCGGTATTTATATCTGCAAGTATTCATCCGTATAAATTATACTGTGTTTCAACATTCATAATCTTTCTTTCTTTTATGAGTATCAACTTTCTCCCTTACTCTTTCCCCTATGTAAGCGAGTCAATGTCTTATTACGACTTGTGCTACAGTTGCAGACTCCATTTGTATATTGTAACCAATATTAATAATTATCATACATATTTAAGATAATTTTTATTTACATCATATTATATTTTTGTACCGTATTTCCATAGATAATATTTGTACTGCCAACATGGAAGTTGTAATTGTTTGTATATGTACAATGAAGAGTCAGTAGGCCTAATGACAATATAGTTCTTCTTCCCTACTCCCCCCACTCACACACAACCACCTACCCATACATACTACTACTACTATTACTACTACTACCTTTTATAATAATAATAATAATAATAATAATAATAATAATAATAATAATAATAATAATAATAATAAAGAATGATTTGCTAATTTATAATGATATAACTCTGAATATAATCAATACGCATATCAACATATTGGTCAGCATTAACAACTTATTCTCAAACACTTTACTTATTTGTTTTAATTGCTAAACTAGTGTGAGAGAATTAGAGAGATATTCAATACACTTGAAATGACAATTCATAGAATGAATATATTTCGTATGGAATCGTAAAAAAACATCTACAATATGCAAAGCAGTGATAAGCCAAGTCTGAAATTAGATAAAAGACTGGAATTCCCCCATTGTATGAGAAATGCACGTTTCCCGTAAAAGAAATAATGAAACTGACGTTCAATTTAGCTTCGCAGAGTCTAATATTTGCAGAATTTTATTTCAGCCTTAACTTCCTTTAACATAATGTTTGTTCAATTTTTTAAAAAAATACAAAACCTTTCAAGAAGTAAAATCTTTTTTCAAGCTTCTCTTGCATAAAAAAATAATAAAAGCTAATGTACAATACAAAATAGTTTTTTATACGTCGAATAGACAAAATGTATCAAGCAAAATGTAGCTGGAATGTGCCATGTTTTTATACACGCAGGGTGTCCATAGTAGTGCCGTATTGCATGTGTAATAAGTAGATTGTTGAGGTAAGTTTCGAGTGGATATCTTTGATCTATTAACATTACACTACCAAATTTAATATTTATTCATTTATTTATTTTTCCAAAGTTTATTCACATTTCAGTGTCAAGGTTACTGTTACTAAAAATTGATATTTGTCGATGCATTTCATTTTCAGATGATAACTTGGTTTTACTAGCAGATTTCAGTCGTCCTAATAAAAATCATTGGAAAATTTATTATTAATGGTTAATTGATTTGATATCCTAACAATATTAGGTACAGAGAGAAGTTGACCAACATTAGTAATTAATTCTTGCTCATCGATGTATTGAGAAAATTAATATATATATATATATATATATATATATATATATATATATATATATATATATATTTGTATACACTGAAGGGTCAGTAGGCCGTAGGCAATACAGTTCTTCTTACTCTACTCCCCCATCCACCAACCACATACACACACTACCACCTATCCATCCCATACTATTTTTGAAAGCGATTCTCTTACGAATAATAATAATAATAATAATAAAGATTTGGTAATTTATTATCATAATACTCTGAATATAACCAATAGGCATCTCAAGACATTCGTTAGAATTAATGACTTATTCCCAAAGCATTTCTTTATTTGCTTTAATTATTGAATTAGTGAGAGAGAGAGAGAGAGATTTATTCTAAGCTAAAGGAAATACATGCTAGTAGAACTACGTTATCATGTGGAAATTAAATGCATAGGAAAAACTCTAATTTTAGTAAGAGTGACCTTGACATTGAAACGTGAATATACTTTGTAAAAATAAATAAATAAATATCTGAATTTTAAGTTAGGTTTGATAATATAATGTTCCTATATAAAGGATTAACTTACCTCATTGATCTATTTTTTACACATGCAATCCGGCACCATGGATGACCTGCGTGTATGAACACATGGGTTAGATTTTATTTTTTTTTGTTTTCATTCAACAACATTTTGAAGCCCAATTTTACGTATTAAAAGGGTTCATATTTTTAAAAACTCATTTGGTTATTGAAGAAAACCGAACAAACATCACGCTAAAGGAAGTTAAGGCTGAAATAAAATTTCGCAAATCTTAGACTCTTCAAAGTTAGTTCGAATATCAGTTTAATTATGTTCTTTTTAGACAAATGTCCATAATGAAAACTAATTTGATCAGTGCCTGGCCGATCAGTCACTTGTGGTTCTTGTTCTGCGATGGATATTCCTCTCGGAGAAATCCAATTTAGCGATAGCTGTATCGATAAGACTGGTATATACTTCTAGACAATCCAGTTGCGAGATTGGAATCAATTCTTACAGGGTGGGAACGTAATTTGAACAGATATCCAATACTATCGGAATTGGGAAGAAAATACATCTGTCCAGTCTATATCATTTCCGTTGGATATGATATTCTAGCTCAGTTGAAGTATTGTTCAAGAGACACTATGTAGTTGTCTTTGTCTATCGATCACGTGAACAATACATGTGTCCAGGCCATTTCATTTCCGTCGGATAATATAGTCTAGCTCGGTGAAAATATAGTTTACGAGAAAACTATGTAGTTTGTCTATAGATCCCATGAATATTAGTTACAAATCATAAAACGCTTTAGGCGCATTGGAAATTGACTGTTTTATGTGGCAGTGATATTTTATATTGCAAATTCAGCTTAAGTACAATAAGTGTTTATTATCTGAGCTACCTATCGTCTTTCATATATATTTTGGCATCTGTCTATCCTTCAAAACCTGACAAATAGTTTTAAAGTTAACCAGCAAACTACTTAATATGTGTTCATTTAACGGCTCAATACAGATACACAAATCAAATGCTTCAATATATATATATATATATATGTGTGTGTGTGTGTGTGTGTGTGTGTGTGTGTGTGTGTGTGTAACCATATTCGATTCTGATTTAAACTCTGTGTAGATAGCTGTGTATAAAATAAAACAATTGGAATGCATGAACAATTAGTAGTATTATAGGGAGAATAGGACGTATAATTTTCATCTGGAAGTAGTTTTATTGGAGCTAGTGGTTAGTTCTTGAATTAGTGACGTAGTCAAAATCCACTTTTTTAAAATGCAACCAGTCATAGTTGTCTGATATTTCGAACAGATTTTATTATATCCATCTAATTTGTGCTTCCGTTGATCATGTAAACTGTTTACCAGTATGTATGTTGTCTCATCGCCCAAACATATAGGTGGTTTGGTTCAAATTATACAATTAATGACCTTGCCCTTTTGTACTCACAATTGGATTTTGTCTCTCCATCTTTGTTCAAGTAATATTAATGGCTTGCTTTGGCTTAACTATGCAGTATCCTGATATTTCCACCTCGCAGTACATTCTGAATCCTAAAGAAAATATCATGAATGGATGTTCCACATTTGGTACATTAAATGTTGCAGGATGTGCTAGTCCAGTCGCATCGAAAGAAGGATTTATTTTGTAAGTTTTATATAATGGCATTACGACATTCTTCCGAAACGTCACATAGTATCAATTTATATTTTGTTAAGTAATAGCCATGAAGGTCAAGTAACATTTTAAGGTGAAAAATGCGTAGTTACACCATTTACATACTGGTAATCATCAGTTGATATCTTTGAGTCGTTAGGTACAGAGTAATACATATATTGGTGGAATAGCTGGTTCATTAAATATTTCAAAGCTGTCCATGTATTGCTGTAAAGGCTTTGGATTCATACAGTAACCATTCAACGATTAGACATCAACCTATTCACTTTTCCAGCTCTAAGATCATTTGACGGTTTTTCCCATAGGAAGCGAAGAAAAAGTTATAAACTGCTTGACTTTACAAATTCTGTGAAGCCTCATCCAAGCTAATCTCGACCAGATCGAATATATGTATAAATACGTAGACAGTTTATATCACAGTACTGAGATCCATAAAGTCACCATCCCCGTAAGAATGGGAACAATATTTGTGTCGTGTATGGTTCACATTGGGATTGTTATCTTCTTGCAATTAGGTAATGTGTTAACACGTGATACGTTTTACTCAGATTACTTGAGCTCAAGTGTTTTTGAGTTCACTACTTCGTCATTAATATTCAAAATTCTCTTGCAGTCATAATGATATTTACTTTCTTATTCCAGCAATAACTTCATGTTGAAAATAATTAATAAATAAAATAAACACTTATTAATATATTTGTTTACTCACGTACAAGTATGTATTCATTTATGTATCAATTAATCAGTTTGGATATTGCTTATGTATCTACGTATATTTATTTCTTTACGCTTATTTATTTATTTGGAATATTCACCAGAAAACTTGGTTGTCATCTTTTCTCCGTGTATTATCTCGTTCATGTTGAAGAATTTGTGCCAATTTTTGTGCATTTTTGTGATTATAAGTCTATCATTACAGCGAAGGCCATTGACTATTACGAAAGCTGTTTCCGGACAGTTCATATTATGTACTGTTTTCGTTATATTAAATTTTAAAAAAACTTTTTTTCGCTTAGTGTCACCTTGGTCTTTGCCATTTCAGGCAGATTTGTTTCAGTCCAATATTTTCTATACTGCCTAACGGGAGTGTCATAGTCTTCTTCTGGTAACAATGCTCTGGCTTGTGCACTTTTTTCGGTTTCATACACCACTCCAAATGGTCTTTCTTGATAAACTTGCCACCGTGTTACATCCTCTTCTGACGACGTTTTCTCCTGAGGCAATTGGGCAACTAAAGGGTCATTGCACTTGATTAAATCTTTTAGCGTGTCAAGCTGATTTTGCGAAATCTTCTCCTGTTTCTTCTGCTTGGTATTAGGCGCAAGCAATAATTTTGCTAAAACTTTTTGATCTTGGATCTGCTTCTCCTGCAATTTGTCTTGAGCAGAAACAGTTTCAGTCGAAGCAGTCGTCACAGATTTAAACAGTTTTTCTGCTGCGTCGCGCTGAAATTCCTGTTCGCCATTTTCTTCTGCTAGCACGTGACCACATAGCTGCTGCTGCTGCTACACGTATATTTTCGAAACCTCAGCTTTGTCCATCTGAGCTTCTATTTTTACAAACGGCATCGTATGCATTATATTTTGCATAACATATTGCAGCTTACAATACATCAGCTAAGTCATATGGCTGGGTTGGCAGATTGGTGGCATGATCTGTAAATTTCATATGCTGGCATGTCATATGACATCTGGCAAACACAATTCATCAAAGCCGCGGCGGTACATTTCAGGAACATGTTCTGCGTCTCTGTGAAACATCACAAAATCATGTTTGCTGCAACCAGTCGCATCATGATAACACTGCTTGAATTTAGCTGCATCTATGCTACGACAATGATCATGAGCAATAGAATCAATGTCACGCTTGTCCAGACCTAAAAATAAACAAAAAGCAGCCTGTATTATGGCGGATGTATTTTGGCATATCGTAGTAAGACTGTGCCATGTAAATAGAATTGCTGCTCTTGTTTCTTGGCAGAGAAAGGTATTCTTTGATTTTTTTTTTTCATGTTGTCGCGGTCAATTATTATGTCGTCAAATACAATAATAGAGTCGATGTCTTCATCAAATTCATATATGGGCGTTATTTCTTCTGGCTTTAACATTGTAAACCTAGTGGTCTCAGCAACAGCAGAACTGCTAACGGCTTCGTCAAAATCGCTAAGTGTCTTATATTTATCTTGACTTGGATTGAGCGTGTAAATGACTACTTTGTCATAACTGAACCCGTTGTTAAGCAGCATATTCAAAAGCAAATTTGTCTTCCCAAGATCTGTTGGACCGACAATCATGTAATGCCAATCTGGAAACAAAAAGTGATGTCTTGGTTTATTAATGTCTTCTGAATCAAAGTTGATGATGCGTCTTTTTTATAGGCAGTGTATATATAATGAGACATTATACAGCTTTTGACATGGAGCGCAACAGCAACTATTTCTAATGTAGAACTCAAGAAGCGCTTGCTAAAAACTGGCGACACGATAACCGGCCCGATAAACATGTCTTCGCAAAAGAATACAAATGTGGCTACACCAGCAGATAATGCAGATGCGGCCAATAAACAGTATGCAGATAAGTATGCAAATGCTAGGGTGTTGTTAACAGATGCCAATACAACTTTTCCTCTCAGTAGGACAAAACATGGCATCAGTAATACCTGGCAATAATATGTTAGTGGCAGCGCGATATGTTTCGCCGCTAGCTGGTGGAACTATAACTGGCAACATCAACATGAATTCTATAAAAAATGCAAACTTAGCCGCGCCACTTGTCGATGCAGATGCAGCTAACTCTTGTCCATTATCGCGCTAAACCATTTTCTTGGCATATTTCCTTTAGCACCTCCATGTATTATTTTGCCAGAATATATTTACTATTGTAAATTTTGTAGATGGCGTAGATTTTTCGCCACGCATGCTTTCCGTCCTTTGTCTCAAGTCTGGAATTAAGTCAAAACACTTTGGTTCTCTAAGCCATAGGACAGATAACCCCTTCTTTGATTTTTATTATACAACTTTGTTGGTCTGGGCTGACGGCAGCAAAATAAAATATTTTTTTTTTAAAAAAGTACATGTAGTTTACCCATTTTTAAGACCGTTTGTCCATATTTGTCTTCTTTCCGTCTTCTATTGTTATCTCTTGTTTATAGATTTATCCCTGTCATTCAAATATGTAAGAGTCAAGCATTTCTCTTGGATTTGTGTTTAGTGTTTGTTTTGTGGATGCAAGTTGTTTCTTCCCCTGACGAAGAGCTTGTTCAGCTAGATACGTTGAGAAACTATTTTGTAACTACGCCGTTAGTAGGTATAAATTGCCGACGGATCAGGCCGCCATCCTTGCGGATAGATACCGATAAACGAGCAGATGATGAAAATGGAGGGAGGAGCTACAGATTCGCGCACTTTTAAACTGAGTTATGCAAAGAATAAACCTTGAAAGGCTTGCCCTGCTTTATCGACTGATTGGTGGATTGGTTAATGTTTTGAAAGACTGCGATCATCCCGACTTATTATCAAAGTAAAGTATTTGTATAGGCTATTGTCATCTAAATGTCAATTAGGTTTAGCCACACATGATGGGGTGTGGCTTGTACTGATTAGTCCTATGATATCTTAGGTACATAAAAATATAATCATTAGAAGACATGGCTAAATCTCAAGTAGATCTTCTTAAATCCAGTTTAGAAAATAGTGATGACTAAGTGGTAGATTTTCATTGGTCACCACAAAGAAGGAAAATGTACTTTAGTCTTAATAAAAAGTATTCGTTTCATTCTAGTTAATAAAGCCGATTTAGCTGTGTCAGATAGCAATAGATAACCCTTTTTCCTAGTAGTGGGCAAAGGTTTTAGAGATCAGATACCGAGATACATAAAGACATCTAAAGAATTTACTTTGTACCCGTGTCAGGTGACTAGAGATAACCGTTCGCTCTCATACTGGGCAGAGATTTTATAAATCAGACGTTAGTCACACACAAAATATTCAAAAAAGAGTTCGCTTTAAAGAAATAGTACTCTTTTGGGGATTTTAATTCATACAAATTAAAGTCACAACAAAAATATTCCTTTGAAAAAAAGTTGTACAGACATAGTTAAAAACAATATTCCTTATGTACTTTTAGTGCAGGGAAGAAACTTTCCACAGGTTATACAATTTTGTTTTACAGCATAAGGGCCTTACGAATAGCTATTCAGTGGTCATAGACTTTAGACTATGTAAAAGACAAGAGATCCCAACGTCCAAGCGTACCTGTCATCTGATTGGATTTATACATACATTTTGATTAGCAGGTGTGCAAATATAGCTCACACAATATTAAGCAATATGTAGTTTAAAGTCCTGAATAATCTCTTAAATTCAAGCTTTATAGAAGTATGTTATAATGGCATATTAAAACTTCTAACAAGAGACAATTCATGTAAAATACTAAAGTCCCTTTGTAATCCCCCTCCATCATAATAGCATATTGGTTAGTTATTTAGAGGTCAGTCCATAGTGATAAGAGAATCCAACATCAAAGTGTACCCGTCATCTGATTTGATTTGTCCATAAGTGTATTTACTGTTTTATAATAATAATTGATCAACAGGTGTACAAATTAATATGCAGATGCCGTTTAACTTCAGCATATGCAATGTTAGGCTATATCTAACTGAAAGTCCTTAAATGACCGCCTAAATTAAAATTCAATACAATATTTTATAATGCTATTTTAAATTTTCCAGCGCGAATCAATTCATGTATAATATTTAAGTTTCTAAGTGATTAAGTTATTCAGGATTCATAGATGCTAAACTATGACGAGATCATAGTGAGTATATATCACATTATTAAACGAGTGTTTTGTGAACAATAAATAATTAACGGGTCAGGATCACTCATTCATGAATAACGTATGTTAGACAAGGTGTAAGGGAATCCATTCTCAAAGTATACATGTGATTTGATTTGACTACCTTATTTAGCAGGCAAGATGAGATGAATTGTCGCATGCATCTCCTATTCATATGTGCATATCATTTTAAAACAAAAACATTATTATTTGGTCAAGTGTTGTGCAAATTAATATGTAGAGCTGGTTCACCAAGAAAAGATTCAATGTTAGGCTATGTTTCATTGAAAATTATACATGGTCTATTTTATGTTTAACAATCAAAGGTAGTTTATAATGTTTTTGGGAAACTTCAATAATATAATAACCATTCAAGCCTGACACAATATACAAATTTATAAATGTCTAAAGTTTTACAATACATATGGATCAAGACTGGAGAGTTGCATAGTCACAAACCAGGTCGGCCGCAGGGACAGCCCATTGTCAAGGTGTGCTTCTGTCCACATTTGTAAATCAGTGACACACAACTGAGATATTTATTTTAAATCCCACGCGTTTTAAGCCATCCTTAGCATTCAATATTTCCTAAACGATAACATGAACAAATGTAAACACAATGCAGTATTCTTCTACATTATCCATTAGGAATAAATGTAAACACAAAATTGTATTCTTCTGTATTATCCATTAGGAATAACTGTAAACACAATGCAGTATTCTTCTACATTATCCATTAGTCTTCACCCTGTAAGCTAGACCCATAATCCCTCCATATCCCTTACAAGTGAATGAAGAAACAATTTAGACACATGGTCTAAAGACAGCTAAAAAGCTGTATTTGCTGGTTTGCATAACCTAAACACAGTTGTTGGCCCCAATCAAAACATTAAATCGTAATATGTTTTATTATTGATTTAATATACAAATAATATGCATAATATCCAGACAAACTATTTAGATAACAAATTTAATATCAAAACGAAGATAAAATCACACATCAAAACGCACACATTTTTAAGTCTGATTTCAATCTAATGTAAACAACAACACAAAAAACCTATATACATTTACCCTGAGTATATGATCAGAAAAAATAAAATATTACTTAAAAACTCATCTACTTAAATAAAAAGAAATTAAACACATACATCCCTAATTTGTATTCGATGCGATGAAAACACTCAAAATTATATTCAAATTTATATACTCTGAGTATATGATCCGAAAGAGTTAAACTTAAGTTTAAAATTAATCTACTTATATAAACGAAAAACACACATCTCTAAAGTTCATTTCAATGTAAAGAAAAAAATTAATCACAATCAAAGTTATGTACGTGTTATACATTCTACACACACACACACACATACACAAATACACACATTCTTCATTTTTATTTCAATGCAAACATAAAAGTTAATCAAAAACATATTATCCCATGAGTATATGATCATAAATAGGAAATTGTGAGTTCAAATCTACCTATTAAAAATGACAATAGAAGACACACACACACACACACACACACAAATACAGCACATACATTTAATTTTGATTTCGATGTAAAGACAAAAAATGGTAAAAATTATATACATATTATACCTTGAGTATATGATCATAAAAAGTTGAATGCGACTTTGAAACCAATTTAGTTAAATACAAAACACGTACAAACACATAAAGACACTCACACGTCTCTAATTTTTATTTCAATCTGAAGAAAACACATCACGATCAAAATTATATTAAAATTTTTAAAATTATATATAGAATTTTAACATCTTTACGATTTAGATTTTATCTCATGTTTAAAATTTTTTGGAAGGGTTTATAATCCTTAACTTTTTTGCAATTCATTTTACATTTTTCGAACTTTACCTTTAGTTGACAACATGTAACCATAATCGTGCTGAGGTGTCGTAAAACCCTACTACATGCATACATACCCCGAGTTTATAATCATAAACAGTAACAAATGTGACTTTAAAACTTATCTACTTAAAAAGCACACACACAAACAAATACACACACACCTCTAATTTCGATTTTAATGTAAAAAAACCAACAAATATCACAATCAAAATTACATACATATACTATGAGTATGATCAAAAAAAGTCAAATGTGACTTTAAAACTAATCTACGTACATTAAACACACCTATACAAACACCCATATCCTTGATTTTCATTTTGATGTAAAGTAAAGGAAAGACCAGACCCCGAGTTTATGATCATTAACAGTAAAAATCACTTGGATGAGTGAGAAACCACACACACCCATTTCATCTTTCATACCCGATATAATATTTGAGACCACAAACATTTCATGCAAGGGTGGCAAACCGATATTGCTATATGTATCACTCACCCGATCAAATATTTCAAAACCACACCTATTTCTTGGATGCGTGGCATAAAAGACCCAAAAATTGTCTGAGAGCAATATGAGCACTTCTTAGTATTGCAAGCGTCCGAGGAAAAGAGTAAGAGTATCCCATATGAGCCAATGACGTGATAGTCAGACTAGTTTTGGATTTCTAGAATGTTCCATATAATGGGAGGCAGGAATTATAAGCTCAGGTCAAGGAGAATTAGCGTCCAAGAAGGTAAGGCAATAGTGATGGGTTTTGTGTTGCTCTATTAAAATATATAATACTTGCAGTTTCACGACATTTCAGATTGTCTTCCTAAAATTAATATTTTCTAATAGTTTCTTATTCCATGGCCTTCAGCAATGAAATTAGCATTTACAGTCCATCAGATATCAAGAATTAAATATCAATATTATTCAACTATAAAATATCATAAACTCACCATAAAATCGTTTAGTTTTAAATCTGAGAACAATTTAAGGAATTTCTCTTGTTGAAATTCAAGATTAATAATATTCCCATGCATGCAAAGCTGGAACTAAGAGTTACTTTTGTATCTATCTTGTTCATTACCTCTGTCGCATTGAAATCACAATATTATCGGAATAATTGTAAGCCCCATGATGTAAAAAAATATCACTTTGAGAATTTTTTTAGGAGATTAGAGAAATTTGGGCCTAAACCCTGCCTCATCATTTAGCTGGTCTGGTTACCTGGCCCTACACAATTGGTATTAGCAAAGAATTTGTTCAGCTATGTATCCACATTTTTTCTGCCTCTGGATCTGAAACACTGCTGTAAATTTAGGTACTTCGGTTTTTTTTCTTTTTCTTCTAATTAATTACATGTGCGCACAATGTCTTTGTAAACAGCTTGATTGTCCAGCGCCATTTTATGTCTTGAGTTTTAAGTCCTAAAGGCTTGATTCATCATTGCAACTGATAAATAAATGCACAACGCCTAAATGATAGGGATAAGGTGAGGACCAAAGATTGTGCCTAGTTTGGGGAAACAAATGCTGATACCAGACCACAGTAAAACATGTTTTGGGTGGCAGGGTTTTCGTCAGGTCTGTCGGTAAAGGGAAAAGAAAAGAAAAGTTATTTCAGTTAAGCCTTTAATAATAAGCTATTACAAAACTTTCTTATGCTCATAATTCATTATATTCATATTGTTTTGTAAAGTTCAATGAATACACAAAAGCAAATCCTTTTCATAGCATGCAATTATTCTGCTGCAAAATATATATCTGAATAAATCAACACAAACAGTAATTGCTTATATTTAATTCTGACTGTTTAATACTTACAGCAGATATATTGTTAATGACTTCAACATTTATGCTATTCAAGTATGTTAAAACTAGATCAAACTGTTTGGAATAATTACAAAATGAGCAAAGTTAAATGACTTTTAATGAATGATCAATAGCTTGGGCAGGGGTCACTCAAATAAAGTTATGGGATAAAAGATCGTGTCATTTTACAATCTGTATTAAATGCACATCAGCATGAATGATCTCTGAGAAGCATACAATTCATATGTGTCATATTTTTCCATTTGATATAACACATAGACTTATCAAGATAGAAGACAATCACTGACAGGGTATTGTATACACAAAGTTGCCATTGTGTTGTATCGTAATGTAAATATAGTATGAGATCCGCAGACATGTATGGTGTTTTATCTCAGTGTTTTCTGCCACGTACAAGTATATAGAGTGGTACTTTTTCTGTATAGTTACATTGCACTGATGCCTTGTCAAGAACCTGTCTTCTTCATAAAGATATTGTCCATTTCTAACAAAATGGGTTAAAATATGCGTGTTGTATAGAACAGACGATGAGAAGGATTCCAGCCTTTTATAATCCAATGTGATTATTCGTGTTGTAGATAGATTTATGCATGAACTTGGTTACCACGTAATTCCATAGTCATTCTTAACGTGGAACATTTGTAATGTTTAACTATGTCTTTTCTTGGATATGCATATACAAGCCTTGTGGTGTTTGTACTAAAACACACTTGAAATCTATGGCTATGACTCATGTATTATACAGTTTGGTTGTGTGTATTTCCAGCCGAATTCCAGTTCAAGTTGGAATCAGTCATGTTGGCTGCAGGAAGTTATTGTTGGTCAGACGCAACGTATCGACGGATCATGTTTCGGCCTGTGTCTGCGCAAATATGAGGTTCTGGCGGGATCTTCGGCAGTCAGGAAGGAGTATCCTATATGGGATCATTCCTTGTGATATGCCCTATTGCAGCGAAATAGGGCTTTTCAAGTTCCTTAGATGAACGTAATATGTTTGTTAGATAAATGACGTAATATCATATTTTCAATTCCGTTGTTGTACAGCGTATTTTCATATATTTGTTTTTGTGAACAGTACAGTTATATAAATTGTAGTCATTTGTGTGAATAACGTAGTCTCACAATTTCATTAAATGAACAGAATAGTTTCATTATTGTCAAAATGAACAGAACAAAATCATATTATTGCTCACTTTTGTACATGCACAAGTTAATGGGAATTGTTAGCTAGGCAACGTGTAGACAACTGCTCAATATTTCATTTTCAATTGAGCATGTCACTGAAAAAGTGGTATTTAGTGCATGCGTAGACTACTTCTAGAGATTATCTGTTTAATCTATATGATTGTGCACAAGATCCAAATATCCAAATTTGATTCTTGAGATAGGTCGTGTCAGAATCGTGCACATTAGAGTAGATCCAAATACATGTCCATAAATATGTACATTGTAAATAAGTCACTGGTTTTTATCTCTTCATTAATCGGTATATCCTTTGATAATCGTACTTGTTTTTGTCACATTGCATCAATTATCGCACATTGTTTGCAATAATTTTAAGATGTGCAATATTGTCATGAGAAAGGATCACCTCGCACAGCACTTCAAAATATCGGGATCAATACCAACACAATTGAATGCCTGTTCCAAATTCCTGAACGTGGCAAGCCCAGCTTGTTTTTGTGTCCACTCTCTCATAATTTCAAAGCTCTGTCTTGGCACATCATATGGGTGTTCTGTCAGAATTTGGTCAAGTTTGGACAAGGGAACTCCAAGTTCAACACCCAGATGCACACGTTCTGTCACGATGCTGCTACAGATGCGATTCAGATCTCTATCTTCTGGTTGCTTGTCTAGCATTTCCTCTGGGAGGCAATACACTCTGTCTCCTGTAAGAAGGCCTTAAAACTGAATTGTCATAATCCAAATTTAAAGTCCCCCTTCTAAATAATTTTCCCATTTTGTATTTATTGCTTACTGAACTTTTTCACGTTTGGTTTATTGCAATATTACATATATTACATATAGCAAGAGTTTCTGAAAAGAACTTGTACTCTACTTGCTGAAAGGAATGTATATGACTCCACACAAAGTCAATTTCCTTTTCTTCTATTATCCTTATTAACTGCTGAGTACTAAAACCATCTCATCTTTAGAACCTAGAACACAACAAAATATATTTTCTTACATATTTGAGTTAACATGTTTAGAGCTTAAGCGTCATAGTCCTCTATCATCTGTAATCTTGAAAGCTAACAAATTCACGAGTTCCCAGTCACTGAGTTTTGCTGATTTTATATAGCTTTTCTCCATGTACTTGTTATAGAATCAAGCATTCCAAAGAATTCATAACAGATACATCCATATTATACCTAAGGAAGAAAATTGCTACTGACATTGACTAAATCATTGATGTAAAAAATAGATTTGGCACACCAGTTTAAAAAATATAACATACAGTTTTACCTTTTATTTTTATGAACTTGTTATGCCACAGTGGCACATATAAACTATCTTCAGGTGTTGTGGTGAAGTACTCATCTAGTTCTGACCATAGAAGAAAAATGTTTTGCCAGAATCTTGTGAATTTTAAGATATTTTCTGAAGGCCTTGTTTTTTAAAAAGAGAATTTTATCATCTTCAGATTCTTCTACTATATCCAGAATGAGACCTTTCCAAGAAGAATGATTAAGAGGATCAAAGATTTTGTTTTACCATGACAATTTAAGCGCTCTACAAGAGGATGGAATGTGTGGCATTTTTAATCCACCATCTTGATATTCAAGAATGCATCGCTTTACTTTATCACCCTTTCCAGTCCAAAGGAAATAATAAAAGATATCTTGACGCTCTTGAAAAAAAGTTCCTTTTGGGGAGTCGGGTAACACTATAAAGCAATGAACTTGTACAAGCAGTGTTAAGGACTTAATGACAGTAAGTCTGCCTACAAGTGATAGATTTCTAAATGACCAATTTAATAATAGTTTTCTGAATACTTTAAGTTTCTCTATATAGTTTTTAAAAGTAAAATCACTCATACTCATTCTGATAGTAATTCCAAGAAGTTAAAATCTGCCTTCATGATTCCCAATGATCTTTTTTGTATTTATCTGTTCCCCGCAACCCTTTTCAGAGCCAATCTAAACTATTTGTGTTCTCGTAGTTCACCTTCAATCCAGAGCAGTGGGAGAAGCAATCTACAATTTCTAGTGCTGTACAGAGAGAAGTATTATCATCAGGTAGAATAAGGGTATAATCATCTGTGTAATTTAATCTAGCTTGTTTGAGAGAAGGACCTCTACAGGTATATCTTCTTTGTGTCAGATTTGTTTTCTCCATACATCTATGAGATCAAATTCTTCCATTAAAGAATGTATTTGATCATGTAATTGTCTAATATTGTCTTGTCTATAATTAATTGTGTCCATGTCATAATTAAGTAGAACATTCCAATCCCCTCCTATAATTATTGAGGAATTTTCCAGCTTAAATATATGTGAAAAGAATGTCTTAAAACTATTGGTTTATCCTCATTTGTGCCGTAGACTACAGCCAGAAGTATATTGGTGCCATTTAGTTCAGTATCTAAAATAAGAACATTGTGATCTGCAATTGCTCTGACTACTTCGTATTTAAATATATTTCTAAAAAGGATTGCAACTCCCCTGCTGCTGCTGGAGTAGGATCAAAATGAGGTAATATTATATTTATCTCTACACCGAAAAAAAAATCTCTTCGTTTTATCTCGTCAGAATAAAGACCTCTGCAATTTAGACAGCCAATTTTTAAATTATTCATACAACAGAAAATAAAGCATATATTGTCAGCCTGGCCATGCAGCACATTTGATTTTTGATAAAAACTCTTCACTGATGTTAGATTTTTTTTTTTTCTTCAAATCCGAACACATCTCACCCCTTAAACCACCCATAAAAGACTTAATGTGCATGGTTTCTATATCAAAAAAATAATAAAATACAAAATAAAATAGCGCAATTTCTTGGTGATATTTGCTCTTTTTAGAAAAGAAATAAAAAAAGAACCAACTAGGATGAGAGAGGAGTCTACATTTATATATATAGATAAAGAAAAACTTTCCTCGTGTCGCACTGAATTGCACACTTGTGTAGCGAAAACAAGTTACGGTCGCGACACACAAAAATATGTGCAGTAATTATTTAGAGAATTTTGGCGTACGGTAGAAATATTAACAAACATACATTTGACATGTGAAGCTTACTTTATTATTTTACAACGTTGCACCTGTAAGATTACTTTATTTAAGAACTCAATTTAAAAAGTAGACTAACTAATAAGATACGCTTATTTCAGGATTATTGTTTGCCTCCTCGTTATATAGATGCTTTATGAACAATTAAGTTACTATGTAATGTCCTGAACGTCAGGGATAAAGTAAGAGAGAAAGCGTCAAGGGAACTAATTCTTACAAAAATAAAATAACACTTGTTGCGGTCAATCGCACAGGCTATTTCCCTTGTGTGTGTGTGTGTGTGTGTGTGTGTGTGTGTGTGTGTGTGTGTGTGTGTGTGTGAGCGAGAGAGAGAGAGAGAGAGAGAGAGGAAGTGAGAGAGATAGGGAGAATTTGTGAGAGGGTGCGCGGCTGGAAGCATAAATAAAATGAGGTATTCTTTGACTAAATGCGAAATACATAACTATTATATAATGCAAGTTGCTATAATGTACGCTGTACAAACCAGTGATAATGGACACGTCTTTGCCCTCATTTATGTGTTGTCACTAAAACCAGACGATTCTATTTTTTTTTTTTCCTTTCGACCTCAGATATGAGTAATCTCTCCTGGATAAGATTGCTCCTGCATTATACAATAACTGGGGGCAGATCTGTAATAACAGCGTTATACCCTGACCCCTAAGGAAGTTTTATTGCTTAGAACCAGATCGCAGTCTGACAGCCTCTAGAATCTGACGATGATAGTGGCTTTATCTCCGTCATCCGACTTCAACCTGAGAATGGCTTCTTAGAGGAAAGTGGCTATGTTTTCCTTGGGGATTTTTAATTTTTACACGAAGAATTCATTCACTTTAATTTCAGTTATCTGTATCTCATCTTGATCTGGGCCTGGTATTCCCCACACCAATGAATTCCACTTATTCCCCACACCAATGAATTCCACTTATTCCCCACACCAATGAATTCCACTTATTCCCCACACCAATGAATTCCACTTCCTTCCCCACACCAATGAATTCCACTTCCTTCCCCACATCAATGAATTCCACTTCCTTCCCCACACCAATGAATTCCACTTATTCCCCACACCAATGAATTCCACTTATTCCCCACACCAATGAATTCCACTTATTCTCCATTGATCTAACTTCGGCCTTTCTTTGCATCGTCCTGAATTTTGGTCTCAAGATCTGGAATGGACCTTTCGTGGAGGGTTTCAAAATTGTCATGACAGAACTCGAGGCAGGTTCAACCTGATATATACGGGTTGCCAAGGAGTTGACTTGATGATAGAAAAAACTATCTCACAGTTAAATGTTTCAAGTTTCCATTGGATGTATACTCCTTCTCATCGCCTCCCCCCGAAAAACAGAATAAAACATTATAGTGGGAAGAAGAAGAAAAAAAACGTTAGGACTTGGAAAATAGTAGAGATCACTCATTATCTATGTCTCATTGACACGTCGCTATAGTGGCAATATGGATCAATTATGCCGATTTGTTCTTGAGAAGAAGTCAAAGTTTCTAAATGCTATTTAATTATCCAGACATTTCAAGATTGAATGTTTTACAAAAGCATTTTTAGAAGCTGCAAGCGTTCTACACAAATGCCTAATAAGCAAAGCCCAAGATTTGTTGGATTCACTGAAGGATGTTATATTGTCTTTAAAAGATACTGGAAAGTTTCAAGGGCTAAATTATCTTTCACACAGAAGGAATGAGTTATTATATGCATACCAGAAGGCGATAAGCTTAAGCAGTACGTACATCTCAAAGTGGAGACTCATTTCATATCTAAATGCATCAAATAAAATTGATTCTGCATGAATTGTAAGTAAAATTATAACTGCTTTCCCAACAATCGTACATACGCATCATACAGGGTTTTAAAACGACGATATAATGGAACGAACTCGAAAAACTTATATTATTTCATGTCTTAAACCAAAAATCATAATATTCCTGGACTGCTTCTTTTGATTGAATTTGAAAGAGTATTTGGCTCAGTTGCATGGCCAGTTATTTTTAAAGTCATGATTTTCTTGTTATAGAGGTTCAGTAATAAATTGGATAAAACTTTTTTTTATCGGGACATTAAATCACCTGTAATTATTAATTGTGAAGTCTCAGATAGCTTTGGTATCGAATGAGGGTGCAGAGAGTCGCATCCACTCTCCCTATCCCTTTGCATTAAATTCTTTGTATAAATATTTCAGATTTTCTGGCCTGATATAAATATTTTTAAAAAAAAAAACAAGCATAATTTAGATCGGAAGTAGAATGCAAAGTAAAATGAAATGTTGTCTAGATTATAAATTTAATTGGGAGTTGTACTGAGTTTGTTGTCTTAGGTGTAAAGTTTTTAGCTAACTTGGAAGAATTACAACTCCTTAATTAGCCATCTAAACTTCGGGAAATATAGAACCTGCTAATTCGATGGAACAAAAGGTTTTCAACTCTACTGAAATATATAATAGAGATAAAACGTTTAGCTATCTCCAAAATTAATCATATTTTATTGCCATTACCAAATCCATCTAAGCAGGTTCTTAGTGAACTAAATACACACTTTTACAAGCTTGTATGTCATGGGTCAAATGGCAAATTCAGAAGAAATATTGATGTAAAGTATTATCATGAGGAAGATTAAATACAATTAATATATTTAATTTTGTGAGTGCGTTTAACTGAAAAAAATCTCAATACTTTTTATATATTGTTTTGAAACAGTTCTGGAAATAATTAAATGATTCAAAATGGTCACAGCTGAACATTGTTTGGAAAACACAAATATGACTTAATCCTCATATGCCAATAGATGGTGAAAGTGTGTATTAAAACGATGGTTTTAGAAAGACACTGGATACATGAATGATTTCGTTTCATGAAGATGACTCCTTGATAAGTGTTGATAGTTTCAAAAATAGATTTTCTATTGCCATTAATCTCATAGATTTCCAAAGCATACTTGTAGCTATTAAGTCATACAAAAATAAATTTGTTATATCTGTAATTTACAACAACCTTTTATAAATATTGCTATAAAGACTATTATTAACAAAAGATGTTGTAGTAGTATAAATAAAAAATTGCTTCCAGAAATAAAATACCAAGTTCTAGAAGGTAATGGAATTTTGAGCTTGGTGATTTAGAAGATAAAGACTGGCAGCAAAATGTTATTACTGTCATGCAAACCTAAAAAAATGTGCAAACCTTAGATGATTGCAGCTTAACATATTAAATGGAAGCTTGGCTACGAATATGTTTTTCCAAAGGATTAGAATTATTTTAAACAAGCTCCGTTCCTTTTCTATGTTACACGCAGGGAGAACATCTCATGCTATTTTGGATTGTCAGATAACTATTTTAATGATATCTTAAAATGGATAAAAAGTAAGTGCATTCATACAAATAATTATATATATATATATATATATATATATATATATATATATATATATATATATATATATATATATATTATATTTGGAATTAAAGACACAAACAGTTCAAGCAGATGCCGTCACTAAGTTAATAATTCTATTTGCAAAACAGCATATTTATAAATGTAGATTTAATTTCGTCTCAATTCAATACCATTGCTGCTTTTAATTTTAATGTGCAAAAATATAGCACTAATAGAAACTGTAAATGTGAAAAGTTCGACAATAGATGGTTTTTGTACAAATAGTTAACAGAGTCATAAAGTCATTAATTTACCATCTCTTCAGGCTTTTGAATTTCCCACTGTCTGTTGCCTGAATTTTTATACTGGCAGGGAAACATATTTTTTATAATGCAAATAATTTGTCAGAAAAGATGGAATTATACATGCTGTTAGGGATACATTCGTGGTGATTTTTTTAAATGTGCCCATATATATATATATATATATATATATATATATATATATATATATATATATATATATATATATATATATATATATATATATATATATATATATATATATATATATATAACTAAATATGATTTAGATATTGGTCAATAGCCATAGGAGTCAGTATAAAGATTAGAAACCACATTCGAATAACCTATTTAGTACCCAGGCAAGTGGAGTAAAGTTACTTGCCCATGGATATGACATGTCAGCCGACCCAGGCTGATCAGATGGGAGGCTGCAAACTCTCACCCTTTCAGTCACGAGACCATCTCACTATCCACTGAACCATCGCAGCTCCTCTGCTGTTGATCCGGAAAAAATGAATCATGCCCACTGTTCTTGTACAATGGGATATGTTGAATTTTTCTTTTTGTTTGCTTGTTTTGTTTTGTTTTGGATTTTACCTTCTTTTAGATAGTAGGAAATGTAAAGATAGAAAGAAAGAAAGAAAGAGATAAAAGAACTGAAAGAGAGACAATGAACACATTTATGCATAGATCTACTTACTTGCTGTATTTAAAAGATTAAAATCGTTTATACTGCTTGTTATCAATGACCATCCGCTTTCAAGATCTCCCTGTTTCATCTTAATTATTTTTTTAAATATAAATTATTGATTAAAATATAAGACTGGTTCTATTTTTCATTTCACCTAGAGGTCCTGACTACGTGGACTTGAATACACAAAGGAAGGTTAGTTATGTTTATGACTGAACACTGTCGTTTGGATGTTTTTGTTTACATTGCTGATAATGACAATTATTAAAATATGTTTAAACCTTTCATATAGTTTACCAATAATGATCTGAACAATATTCATGGACAATATAGTGTTCTTGTCTTTTATCCTTTGTCTTTATTCAAACTCAATTTTCTTTGAATATTTAATTTTATGTTGTAAATATGTAAATACAACCTGAAAATTAGAAAGAAAACAATCGTTGTGTCTACTGCTGACATTGTACATGATTTATTCATTTTACTATAAAAGTTACCATTAACCTGTCCATTAAATAGTATCATAACTTTCATCATTATATCATGGAAATTATGCGACAATTGTACTGACTTTATCCTAGGATTTTTTTTTTTTTTATTATACAATCTTCTCTTATTTCAAAACTAGTTAAAAATCCTATACGCTTTAAAATTGTCATATCTCTGACCAACTCTTATATAAGTTTACATTTCTATCCATGGGATACAATCAGGAAATGAAAAGTCTATTGTTCACGAATCACTGCCAGCGGATAGCATGGCAGACATTGCCTGACCAGACTCACTGCTAATGTCGAATCACTTTTCATGGTATGAGAGCGACTTGTTTTAGCAGGCAGAGTTCGGTGAAAGTCAAGGTCAATTGTCTTACCGTCATAATTATTCATGGTGAGTATGATGAAATTCTATCGAGAGGTTCAGGAAATATATGCTAATAAAAGAAACTTAAACAAAAAGTCTTAACCAAAAACTGTAACCAACTTCGACCATAAACTTTAACTGAAAGTTTAGCAAACCGCAAAAGTTGAAGCCATGTCTCGCTTCTCACTGATATGGGTTTGACAATAAGGTAGTTTACCTCTGTGTTTAATTGTAGTTACTGTTTTGGTATACAGAGCTGAATTAAATTCAGTCTGTTGGAAATTAGTCAGCGTAAACCAGAGATGCTAACATCTGCAATTTATGCCTTTCTATCCACGATTTCATTCATGGCCTAATTTGGAGAATATGATAGTATGAATGTTTTGTTTAAATCTTGGACATTATCAATATTTTAATGAATACATCATTCATTGTTTAAAAAGATTTTAATCACAATTTTTATTTAAATTATATCTTTATTATTTTTTTTTTATTTATTTATTTCTTTCGCGAAACATACCTGTTGTCTCAGTTGATCTGAGAATATCAACATCGATGCCAACAAGTATGAATGCCTTCTCCAGGTTTCTAAACGTAGCTCTGTCCCCACTCCGCTGCTTCCATTTAATCAAAATCCTAAAAGACTGTTCGACTGTATGTGGATAGTCTTTCTGTATTTGCTGGATATCAGCCATGGAGAGTCCAAACTCAAGGCCAAGATGGAAAGACTCGTGTCCAATTTTCATGGACAGTCGGCCTAATGTTCTCTCAGACAACTTCTCGTCTTGCGGATTAGGTGACAGGAAAGAAGCTAGAATGAATGATAGAAACGGACTTAGGATATTTAACAAAATAGCATGACAACTTATTGTTCACATTTATAAAACCAAATTTTAAGCACTGACTACTTAGGTTGCCTCTCCTAAGTGTTTAGGTAGTTTCCAGTAGACACTGTACATGTGAATAATAAATGCATAAAATACATTTGTATTAAGACCCTTACAGATGGCATCTTAGCCCCTTTGACAGGTTATACAAATCATAAAACAAGATAAGACATTAGTTCGTATAATACCCTACTAAAATATACTGATAAAATTCAGAAAGTAATTTTTCAATTTGTAAACACATCAATATGACATAAATCTACTTCAGACACTCTAATATTTTTACATCCATACAAGCCAGATTTACTGCTAGGTAGATAGATAGATAGATATATAGATAGATAGATAGACACTGCAAAAATATGTTCTTAACAACCTTAAACGCTCTCAACTCTCTATCACCGAGTCTTTGTCAAACGCAATTACAAAACAGAGACAACACAACAATAAACACAAAAGAAAGCATTGAAATTACAAACGTTTACACAACTATATCTAATGGAAGTATGATTTGAAAATGTACGATGTCACGTCTAATTGGTTTAGGCTCAGAAAATGTAATGCATAAATTGTTCTAGTTCTAATGTATCTCAGTTGTACATCACCTTCCAATTAAGATTCTAGTATCTTGAGTGGTTTTAGTACTGTAATATGTGGTGTGTTTCTTGCACTTTGGTTTATATGCATGAAATGTCTAATTAAAAATGTTTTATATAGAACATGTACATGGAACCCAATAAATATGCCCATGTATGGTATGAAATAAAAAATAAAGCTGTTGTTCCAAAATCAGATTTAGTAAAACATTTTGTTTATAATAAAATTATAGTGTTATACGTTAATTTATCCTGTAATAGATTTTCTCTTTTAATAACCTATACAAAATGTATGGTTTCCTGCATGCCTTTAATAACCTATACAAAATGTATGGTTTCCTGTATGCCTTTAATAACCTATACAAAATGTATGGTTTCCTGTATGCCTTTAATAACCTATACAAAATGTATGGTTTCCTGTATGCCTTTAATAACCTTTACAAAATGTATGGTTTCCTGTATGCCTTTAATAACCTATACAAAATGTATGGTTTCCTCTATGCCTTTAATAACCTATACAAAATGTATGGTTTCCTCTATGCCTTTAATAACCTATACAAAATGTATGGTTTCCTCTATGCCTTTAATAACCTATACAAAATGTATGGTTTCCTGTATGCTTGTTTGCTGATAATATGTAGTAGCTCATATCAAGTTTATATTGGAAAATGTGACATGAACTAACACGAGCTGGATAAAAAGGTATAAAAAATGTGCCGTTACCAAAACCAAGCACACACACGCAAATATATATATATATATATATATATATATATATATATATATATATATATATATATATATATATATATATATATATACTGTGTTGTTTTGGGTGTTTTGCCAGTGACTTTGTAGTGAGAGATAATCTGTGCAGTCAGCATTGGTTCTTGGGTTTGACCTTACCTCTGCCTTTTTAACCACTGACATCCCCGCCCAAGGGAGCTGCGGGTGTCATTGGTTAAGGCATTGTACTCATAACTAGAAGGATGTGGGTTCAATTCCCACCATCTGATCAGCTCCTATCGACTAACAAATTTCACAGCATTAGTTTTAAGATCACGGGGTTCTTTCCTTTCTGTAACTAAAATTGGAAGTGTTTCAGGAGGAAAGCATATTGATCGTATATTAAAAATGGAAGTGTTTCAGGAGAAAAGCATATTGATCGTATATTAAACTTGAAAGTGTTTTTCAGGAGGAAAGCATATTGATTGTATATTAAATATGGAAGTGTTTCACGAGAAAAGCATATTGATCGTATATTAAAAATGGAAGTGTTTCAGGATGAAAGCATATTGATCGTATATTAAAATTGGATGTGTTTCAGGAGAAAAGAATATTGATCGTATATTAAACTTCAAATTGTTTCAGGAGAAAAGCATATTGATCGTATTTTAAACTTCAAAGTGTTTCAGGAGAAAAGCATATTGATCGTATATTAAACTTGAAAGTGTTTCAGGAAGAAAGCATATTGATCGTATATTAAACTTGAAAGTGTTTCAGGAAGAAAGCATATTGATCGTATATTAAATTTGAAAGTGTTTCAGGAGAAAAGCATATTGATCGTATATTAAAAATGGAAGTGTTTCAGGGGGAAAGCATATTGATCGTATATTACTGGAAGTGTTTCAGGAGGAAAGCATATTGATCGTATATTAAATGCTAAATATACAAAATATACATTTCAAATAATTTGTGAGTAATGATATTGAACATATGAAATGTCATACAATCATCTACAATACATGCGATAATACATCAATGACAAATACAGATGCACTGTAATGTGGTGATACTAGCTACTGTCAAACTTTATTTAACAAAACATATCATACTTGCTTCCAAATAATCAAGAATTTCAACTTTATGTTCTACACCTTTTTTTTGGGGGGGGGGGAGGGGTGTCTTTTTTGTAGTAAATCTCTATAAAGTTGGACAAAATGTGTTCGTCTTAAATTATAATCTTTTTCTTTCACATCGTTAAAGTTATAAAGAAATTCTTAAATATAGGTACACTTATTGGTGTGCATCGAAAATGCCTTTAGTTGTTAAGCTTACAGACTACATTATATTATTATTGAATTCTCCACACACCCACCCACTCCATTTCTCTCCTTCGTTTTCCCCCATCCAAAAAATTGTAATAATTCATTGCATTTTACAAATGAGTCTTAAATATAATTATCACATGAGTATCAACCTAAAGTGTTAAATGCTATTTTTCTATTTGTATATTTCTTGAGCTTAGATTGCAATTCATTGTTACAAATTTTGTAGTATGCATTATTATTATTTTCTAGAACTTGTGGGGTTTTTTCGTTTCTTTTTCCCTTTTTTTCTAAATGTGTGCATCTTGTGCTCTAACATTAATGTTTGACCTGTTTTAATGTTTTCTGCAAGGGGAAGAATTCTGCATAACCATAAACCAGAGATTTTAAATAGTCCTTATTCTAGCTTACTTCCTCTACTTTCTTTTAATAAAAACTGCCAAGTAACTACATGATTTGTAATGTAGGCAGTTATTGTTTCAACATGAAGTTATTGGAATTGAATCGTTTGACATTCCATAAGTGCTAAGGGAAATAATGTAACTCACCCAAACTCTTCATGGATAAACTAACTCACCAAGTCTTAATAAAAATAAGGCCTCTATAATGGAAACAAGCCCAGTCTACGAGATGCAATATCACCCAATTAAAATGTGTAGATGTTACTCATAATTAAACTCATGCGAAATCTTGATGATATCATCTGATCAAAATCTGTTCGCTTGCTCCTGTGTTCTCAAGCCTAATCAGTTTGATGCAAGATAACCGTATTAATATGCGTGTGTGTCAGTCATAATCTAATTGATTGGATGTCTTAATGATACAAGCTTACATAATAAGTTTGATCACAACCTGCTCTACAATGTTCAAAAACAAATGTTGACGGACGGACAACGTATGACGGACAACGGACACAGGACCATATTAAAATATCACTAGGCCTCTGGCCAGGTGAGCTAAAATTGTAAACAATGACATAACTGGTATTGCACAACACAATCTAGTTTAAACACAGGCACACAGGTCCATCAAAATCTAACAAAATGAGAACTTCATAAATCCGAAAAGTTGTGATCAGATAGTGTACATCTTATCTTATTTAAAGAAATTTATTTAGATGTAACAGTTCAATATATATGCATTAGGGTTTAACGGCACGTCAGCACAATATGTCAAAATAAGTTCGTAGAGAGAGAGAGAGTATGTGTGCATATAGTTTAACAGCACGTCTGCACATATTTGGTAATTAGCTGTTTGACAATTTTAACCCGATTGTGTCTTTGATCAGCCGTCAACCAATGCAGGTCCCATCTTGCATAAACCATTCTGAGCTTCATATGATTCTTCAATATATCTAAAACACCTAAAGAACTAATGTCTGTGATTAGTCATGATAAATAGTTATTAAAGTTGAATTAAAATATCTTCATTGGCCCAAACGTCATACTCCTGTCAAGGTTACAGGTCAGATACATTTCCCTTGATGTGGCCCTCACCTTGACATTAGTGGCATGACCATGGTACGTGACACTTAATCTAGTCATGATATATACCTGTGCAAAGTGTCATTAAAATATCTTCATTGGTTAAAATGGTATACTCCGCAAAAGTATACAGGTCACAGAATGACGTTTCTCATTGCCGCGCCCTTGACGTAGAGATAGAGGTGAGGTAAGCGACACACGGTCTAGCCATAACGGGCAACTTTTGTTGACAATCCCTCTGTTACAATCATATGAACTGAACAAGCAAGTGTTAACTCATGGATGGACGTGCGGACTGACAGACAACGCCCTGACATAATACGCCAGACCCAAGACGGGCATATAAAAACTGTAGATATTGAAATTAAAATTATTTTCTACTCCCGTAGTGGCTTTCAAATAAGTTTGAAGCTCAATCATTAACTTACCAATGTATCTGTTAACTAGAAATATGTTAATGGGATATGGATGCCACACCACAGTGCTTGAAATGACCTAGATGAATTACGTAACAAATGTGTGATGCACGGATCAGCGGACGGACAGACAATGGTAACACTATATGATCCTACTACTGTCGTTGTTGGGCATACATATATGGAACTGAATTGCGATGAATCAAACTTTACTATCCCGGATTCCGCGGGGAACATATTTTGACCTTGCGCGTGCACAATTGGAGACCAGTAAAGATAAATATTTAAAAACAAGTATTTTGTTACATGTCCTTGTCTTGGACAGCTTAAGAAATATATGCATTAAGAATCAAATTAGAAATAAATGATGTATAGTAAACGCATTTATTTCAAATTAGTAATAAATGATGCGTAGTAAACGCATTAAGAATCAAATTAGAAATAAATGATGTGTAGTAAACGCATTTATTTCAAATTAGTAATAAATGATGTGTAGTAAACGCAGTTATTTCAAATTAGTAATAAATGATGTGTAGTAAACGCATTTATTTCAAATTAGTAATAAATGATGTGTAGTAAACGCATTAAGAATCAAATTAGAAATAAATGATGTATAGTAAACGCATTTATTTCAAATTAGTAATAAATGATGTGTAGTAAACGCATTTATTTCAAATTAGTAATAAATGATGTGTAGTAAACGCATTAAGAATCAAATTAGTAATAAATGACGTGTAGTAAACGCATTTATTTCAAATTAGTAATAAATGATGTGTAGTAAATGCATTTATTTCAAATTAGTAATATAGTAAACGCATTAAGAATCAAATTAGTAATAAATGATGTGTAGTAAACGCATTATTTCAAATTAGTAATAAATGATGTGTAGTAAACGCATTTATTTCAAATTAGCAATAAATGATGTGTAGTAAACGCATTTATTTCAAATTAGTAATAAATGATGTGTAGTAAACGCATTTATTTCAAATTAGTAATAAATGATGTGTAGTAAACGCATTTATTTCAAATTAGTAATAAATGATGTGTAGTAAACGCATTTATTTCAAATTAGCAATAAATGATGTGTAGTAAACGCATTTATTTCAAATTAGTAATAAATGATCTGTAGTAAACGCATTTATTTCAAATTAGTAATAAATGATCTGTAGTAAACGCATTTATTTCAAATTAGTAATAAATGATGTGTAGCAAACGCATTTATTTCAAATTAGTAATAAATGATGTGTAGTAAACGCATTAAGAATCAAATTAGTAATAAATGATGTGTAGTAAACGCATTTATTTCAAATTAGTAATAAATGATGTGTAGTAAACGCATTTATTTCAAATTAGTAGTAAATGATGTGTAGTAAACGCATTTATTTCAAATTAGTAATAAATGATGTGTAGTAAACGCATTTATTTCAAATTAGTAATAAATGATGTGTAGTAAACGCATTTATTTCAAATTAGCAATAAATGATGTGTAGTAAACGCATTTATTTCAAATTAGCAATAAATGATGTGTAGTAAACGCATTTATTTCAAATTAGTAATAAATGATGTGTAGTAAACGCATTTATTTCAAATTAGTAATAAATGATCTGTAGTAAACGCATTTATTTCAAATTAGTAATAAATGATCTGTAGTAAACGCATTTATTTCAAATTAGTAATAAATGATGTGTAGCAAACGCATTTATTTCAAATTAGTAATAAATGATGTGTAGTAAACGCATTAAGAATCAAATTAGTAATAAATGATGTGTAGTAAACGCATTTATTTCAAATTAGTAATAAATGATGTGTAGTAAACACATTAAGAATCAAATTAGTAATAAATGATGTGTAGTAAACGTATTTATTTCAAATTAGTAATAAATGATGTGTAGTAAACGCATTAAGAATCAAATTAGTAATAAATGTTGTGCGGTAAACGCATTTATTTCAAATTAGTAATAAATGATGTGTAGTAAACGCATTTATTTCAAATTAGTAATAAATGATGTGTAGTAAAAGAATTTATTTCAAATTAGTAATAAATGATGTGTAGTAAACGCATTTATTTCAAATTAGTAATAAATGATGTGTAGTAAACGCATTAAGATTCAAATTAGTAATAAATGATGTGTAGTAAACGCATTTATTTCAAATTAGTAATAAATGATGTGTAGTAAACGCATTTATTTCAAATTAGCAATAAATGATGTGTAGTAAACGCATTTATTTCAAATTAGCAATAAATGATGTGTAGTAAACGCATTTATTTCAAATTAGTAATAAATGATGTGTAGTAAACGCATTTATTTCAAATTAGTAATAAATGATGTGTAGTAAACGAATTTATTTCAAATTAGTAATAAATGATGTGTAGTAAACGCATTTATTTCAAATTAGTAATAAATGATGTGTAGTAAACGCATTAAGAATCAAATTAGTAATAAATGATGTGTAGTAAACGCATTTAATTCAAATTAGTAATAAATGATGTGTAGTAAACGCATTTATTTCAAATTAGTAATAAATGATCTGTAGTAAACGCATTTATTTCAAATTAGTAATAAATGATGTGTAGTAAACACATTAAGAATCAAATTAGTAATAAATGATGTGTAGTAAACGCATTTATTTCAAATTAGTAATAAATGATGCGTAGTAAACGCATTAAGAATCAAATTAGTAATAAATGTTGTGTGGTAAACGCATTTATTTCAAATTAGTAATAAATGATCTGTAGTAAACGCATTTATTTCAAATTAGTAATAAATGATGTGTAGTAAACGCATTTATTTCAAATTAGTAATAAATGATGTGTAGTAAAAGCATTTATTTCAAATTAGTAATAAATGATGTGTAGTAAACGCATTAAGAATCAAATTAGTAATAAATGATGTGTAGTAAACGCATTTATTTCAAATTAGTAATAAATGATGTGTAGCAAACGCATTTATTTCAAATTAGCAATAAATGATGTGTAGTAAACGCATTTATTTCAAATTAGAAATAAATGATGTGTAGTAAACGCATTTATTTCAAATTAGTAATAAATGATCTGTAGTAAAAGAATTTATTTCAAATTAGTAATAAATGATGTGTAGTAAACGCATTTATTTCAAATTAGTAATAAATGATGTGTAGTAAACGCATTAAGATTCAAATTAGTAATAAATGATGTGTAGTAAACGCATTTATTTCAAATTAGTAATAAATGATGTGTAGTAAACGCATTTATTTCAAATTAGTAATAAATGATGTGTAGTAAACGCATTTATTTCAAATTAGAAATAAATGATGTGTAGTAAACGCATTTATTTCAAATTAGTAATAAATGATGTGTAGTAAACGCATTTATTTCAAATTAGTAATAAATGATGTGTAGTAAAAGAATTTATTTCAAATTAGTAATAAATGATGTGTAGTAAACGCATTTATTTCAAATTAGTAATAAATGATGTGTAGTAAACGCATTAAGATTCAAATTAGTAATAAATGATGTGTAGTAAACGCATTTATTTCAAATTAGAAATAAATGATGTGTAGTAAACGCATTTATTTCAAATTAGTAATAAATGATGTGTAGTAAACGCATTTATTTCAAATTAGTAATAAATGATGCGTAGTAAACGCATTTATTTCAAATTAGTAATAAATGATGTTTAGTAAACGCATTTATTTCAAATTAGTAATAAATGATGTGTAGTAAACGCATTTATTTCAAATTAGTAATAAATGATGTGTAGTAAACGCATTTATATCAAATTAGTAATAAATGATGTGTAGTAAACGCATTTATTTCAAATTAGTAATAAATGATGTGTAGTAAACGCATTTATTTCAAATTAGTAATAAATGATGTGTAGTAAACGCATTTATTTCAAATTAGTAATAAACGATGTGTAGTAAACGCATTTATTTCAAATTAGTAATAAACGATGTGTAGTAAACGCATTTATATCAAATTAGTAATAAATGATGTGTAGTAAACGCATTTATATCAAATTAGTAATAAATGATGTGTAGTAAACGCATTTATTTCAAATTAGTAATAAATGATGTGTAGTAAACGCATTAAGAATCAAATTAGTAATAAATGTTGTGTAGTAAACGCATTTATTTCAAATTAGTAATAAATGATCTGTAGTAAACGCATTTATTTCAAATTAGTAATAAATGATGTGTAGTAAAAGCATTTATTTCAAATTAGTAATAAATGATGTGTAGTAAACGCATTAAGAATCAAATTAGTAATAAATGATGTGTAGTAAACGCATTTATTTCAAATTAGTAATAAATGATGTGTAGTAAACGCATTTATTTCAAATTAGCGATAAATGATGTGTAGTAAACGCATTTATTTCAAATTAGAAATAAATAATGTGTAGTAAACGCATTTATTTTAAATTAGTAATAAATGATGTGTAGTAAACGCATTTATTTCAAATTAGTAATAAATGATGTGTAGTAAACGAATTTATTTCAAATTAGTAATAAATGATGTGTAGTAAACGTATTTATTTCAAATTAGTAATAAATGATCTGTAGTAAACGCATTACGAATCAAATTAGTAATAAATGATGTGTAGTAAACGCATTTATTTCAAATTAGTAATAAATGATGTGTAATAAACGCATTTATTTCAAATTAGTAATAAATGATCTGTAGTAAACGCATTTATTTCAAATTAGTAATAAATGATGCGTAGTAAACGCATTTATTTCAAATTAGTAATAAATGATGTGTAGTAAACGCAGTTATTTCAAATTAGTAATAAATGATGTGTAGTAAACGCATTTATTTCAAATTGGTAATAAATGATGTGTAGTAAACGCATTTATTTCAAATTAGTAATAAATGATCTGTAGTAAACGCATTAAGAATCAAATTAGTAATAAATGATGTGTAGTAAACGCATTTATTTCAAATTAGTAATAAATGATGTGTAGTAAACGCATTTATTTCAAATTAGTAATAAATGATGTGTAGTAAACGCATTTATTTCAAATTAGTAATAAATGATGTGTAGTAAACGCATTTATTTCAAATTAGTAATAAATGATGTGTAGTAAACGCATTTATTTCAAATTAGTAATACATGATGTGTAGTAAACGCATTTATATCAAATTAGTAATAAATGATGTGTAATAAACGCATTTATTTCAAATTAGTAATAAATGATGTGTATTAAACGCATTTATTTCAAATTAGTAATAAATGATGTGTAGTAAACGCATTTATATCAAATTAGTCATAAATGTTGTTTAGTAAACGCATTTATTTCAAATTAGTAATAAATGATGTGTAGTAAACGCATTTATATCAAATTAGTAATAAATGTTGTTTAGTAAACGCATTTATTTCAAATTAGTAATAAATGATGTGTAGTAAACGCATTTATTTCAAATTAGTAATAAATGATGTGTAGTAAACGCATTTATTTCATGGATAGCTTCCAATTAATACTATTTTGGGATCCAACAGTTTTGGAAATTTTTGACAGCCATCGATGCAAGCAACGATATCATTTTTAAATCAATGTTAAAATTAGAAATGATAGTCAATACTAACACAACTTGCTAAGCAGAACATTGTAAAAAATGAAATACACTTACTAAAACGAAACAAATCACTCAAATTAATGTATCAATCAATGTAGAGGTGGATAATGAAACTTTTGTCGAGAAATGAGAGCCTACCAATCAATTACTCTGTATTTGGAGTCTGCCTAAATGCCAAGACTTCTTGGGTAGATTGTATAAGGCTATTATTTTGTTTCGGCTAATGATGTAATTATTTTAACCTTCAAGTAAAGAAAACATACTTTGCGTTGAAGAATGAAATAAGATATTTGCAATATTGACGAGAATTGGTAAAACGTTAGTAAGAAAACTTAAACACTGTACAAAGTCTGATGCTTACCAGTATCTATTCCATATTTTCCTTGGCTGTCCTGAAATATGAAAAGATTAGTATTAGAAAAAACGTCAGTCATCTATTGGCCTATATAGCCTACTGGTGTTTTATATGTATCGGTGTAAGCTTTGTACTGTTTGACTGACATATACTGGCGGTCTACAGGTACGATATAGGACTATAGGCTATAATCATATCGTATAGGGTTACAGGATTCATTATGCAAATGATAAACGAGAGAGAGAGAGAGTCGTCAATGTGTGTATGGTGGTAGAATATTGCATGCAAGCTGCATTGGAGTACTACGATCGGTCATTTTGTATAATATAGTTTAAGACCCATTTATCTAATAGACAATTATCTAATAGGTTGTCTCTTTCTGTCTGGTGATGGAATAATGCACGCAAACTGTATTGGAAGACAAGTGTTACCTAAATATATTATTACTGATTTGCAGATTCAGCATATGGTTTTGTTACTAACCAGACACTACCTTTATAGTTAAAAGAGGGGTACTTGAAAAGTCCTCATTAGTATGTTATAACTTCTTTCTTTTTTTTTTTAGTTTTTTTGAACTTGTTAATAAATGTAATGCCAATAGATAGAAAAAATAACATTCTATGAAATGATTTGCAGATGTATGTACAGCATGCCGGACACCTGCAGAAATACGTGTGTGACATAGCATCAGTAAATGACAGTTACGTAAATATGGCGAAAAGAACAATTCTGCTTCTGTGCAAAGAACGTTTGAAGCTAAAAACGTTTTTTTTTTTTTTTTTTTTTTTTTTTTTTGCAAGATATGTTCAGCATTTGTTTATGGCTGATCAAAAACAGACTCGGGTTGCAATCACCAAACAGCTACCCGCCAAATATGGAAAGAGTATCCAGAGACGTTTGAATGAGATTGTCACAGGAGATAAAACATGGATATACTGTTCTTAACCCGACTCGAGGATGTAATAAAGTTTCGATCGGAGAAAACAAGCAGAGTCCACAAATCGCCCGACATAGTCAGACTGTCAATAGAGTTTTATATGCATTATATTTTGATCCAAAATGGCTTGTCATTCAAGTACCTGTGCCTCACTTTGCTAGCATCACTGAACATGTTTATGGCTCCGATGTGTTGACAAAAGTTGTACAACACTACAGATCCACAGTCCGATCACCAGTACCTGAGGTATCTATCTATTCAAAACAATCGACTGCCGTGACAGACTTCCTTAAGGAGCACAGCGTTCAAACTTTGCCACATCCTTCATACAACCCGGTTTTAGCTCCAAATGAATTTTGGCTGAGTCCCATTTTCAAAGAATCACTAAGGGGCAGACGATTCGAAAGCCTCTATGCGGTTGGAAGTATAATTTTACATTGTATGAACAAAATACCAAAAAATGAATACCAAATTGCATCTATTAATTGGATAGTCAAACTGAGAAAATGTACATAGGTGCATGGGAAGTTGTTTGAGAGGATGCATTGACGTACTGTTTACTAATAAGGAACTTTGATTTACAGCACACTAATATTCGGAACTTTATAGTACCCCTTGTTTAACCCCTGAAACCCCAAATTTTTCCAGACTTCAGCCTTAAATACAGCTGAAGGATCTGCGTTTAAGATTTCATTTGCCATTTTGCTCTTAGCATAGTATTACAGGAAGAGAAGTTTTTTTTTTTTTTTACATATTCATTTTAAATATGCAAACAATGATACTTGAATTTGTAAGGAAAATTATAAATGTTTCGTTGGCGTTGTTTTTGTTTTACGGCACAGGAACACAAGTACTTTGGAGTAAAGTAAAATGCCAGGCCCGTGAATGCACCATAGTAGCTAACCAGGCAGATCCGATGGTACGATTCGAACTCAGTCACGACTCCTGAAAGGTGATTATGGCGTTTCATCACTGAGTCTAATAGTTTCTTGTGCTGAATATAGAACCAGTCTGCTAACTAATTGGTAGCAGATTGAAAATAATACAGCAAAAGAACATCGCCGAAAGCTTCAATAATGTTATTGTTTAGAGACATATAACTTTCCATGTTTCTTTGTTTGCTCAATTAGGATATTCCAGTAGTAGTACATATATCGATGCAGAAAATATCGAGATGCCGACACGTATCGATGAATGGTTACATGCAGAAAATATCGAGATGCCGACACGTATCGATGAATGGTTACATACAGAAAATATCGAGATGCCGACACGTATCGATGAATGGTTACATACAGAAAATATCGAGATGCCGACACGTATCGATGAATGGTTACATACAGAAAATATCGAGATGCCGACACGTATCGATGAATGGTTACATACAGAAAATATCGAGATGCCGACACGTATCGATGAATGGTTACATGCATAACAGGTGAGGCCATCTTATATGGATCTCTTCTGAGGCGCTTGTCGAGTTTAGACCAAAACCGACAACAACAAAACCCTGTTAATAAAACATGCATCAATTCCTTTGGAAAAAAAAATTGACATAATTAGAAATAAAAATATGTAAGAAAAAAAGATACACAAGAGTACTTTCTGAATCCTCCAAATTTGTTTTTCACTTATAACATATTACATGTATATATATATCGCAATAACATAGAAAAACGTCTATGGGTGCCTATCATTGCAGAATTAACAGGAAAAGATCATACAGGAATGATCTAATGCTATGTCGATAAACTACATCAGAAGACGGATAGCTGGCCGATAACACACACACAAATACACACACACACACACACACACACAAATAAGTACAAACACACTGCGAGCAAAATGAATAATATACCTGCAATATCATTACATGTTTGAAATCATGAATTTATAGAAAACAATAGTCCCTCGAAGAGACTGATGCTGTATAGGGCGAAAAGTATTTCCCGGAATTCAAGATAAGACCATTTTTATCTTTTTGACTGCTGAGTGTTGAAAACATCTCTGATATTCTTCAGGGATAACAATATGTTAAAATTAGCTGCTACGGTGGTCATATTAAATATCCGATTGGCACCATTTTTATATGCAACCACGTAGACGTCATTAGAAGTCTTCTGGTGTAAACAACCTGTCAATATGACCATCCATTCGAGGGGGGGGGGTAGTGACAGAGAGTTTTCAATGTCAAGACATTCGTCGGGGCAGCCATATTGGCTGTACGACTGGCACCATTTTCATTTAGGACCAATTAGGTATCATAAGAAGTCTATTGTAAAAACCCATGTTGATATAACCATCCATTTTAGAGGAGCAGAGATAACAGTATTTTCAAGATGACCACCATGGTGGCCATATCGAGGGTCAGTTTGCATCATTTTCCTTTTGGACCAACGTGCCACCATTGAGAACTCTTCTTATGAAACCTCATGTCAAAATGTATTTTCCATTTAAGAGGGGAAGAGATACCAATATTTTCAAGATGGCCACCGTGACACTGGCCTGGCCATATTGGACATCAGATAGGCACCATCTTAATTTAGGCCCAGCAAGATATCTTAAGAAGTCTTCTTGTGAAAACCCCATGTTGATATGACTTTAAATTTTCGAGGAGTAACAATAACAAGAGTTTTAAGATGACTGCCAAGGTAGCCACATTGGATGTCATATTCGCACCATTTTCATTTAGGCCCAGCTAGACCTCAAATGAAGTCCACTAGCGAAAACATAATGCAGATATGACCAGCCATCTTGGAGAAGTAGCCATGAAAAGATCTTCAAGATGGCCATATTGGAGGTCAGATTGGCACCATTTTCACTTATGACCAACTAGACATCATATGAAATCTTTCAATGAAAATCCCATGCTGATATAACCATTAATTCAGGAGGAGTGATAAGAAGATTTTCAAGATGGCCACTGTGCCAGCCATACTGGATGTCTGAGACCCACCATTTTTTTTAGGACTAACTAGACATCATAAGAAGCCTTAGTAAGGACCATATGTTTCTGTAATGGTAGCCATATTTGACGGCAAATCTGCATAATCTGGACAAAATTTGAAATCCCTTCATGCCAATATGCTTTCTGTTAAATATGGCCAAATTCTGCTGAGCAATGTTTGAACAGAAAGCATATAAAAGTTGTTATATTTTCAGTAACGGTGATGACAGATCGGCATAATTTGTGGATGTTTTGAACACTCTTTATTCTAGGAGGTTTTTTGCCTAATTTGGCTGAAATCTTTATAATGCTGTTTGAGAAGAAGTTGTAACTAGCAAATGCACACGGAAGCATGACGGACGATGAAAGACGGATGCAAAGCATACTGTAGACTATCCAATTATGACACAGAGTATGTAGGTGATTCATGCTTGTAAAGGGAAAGATTATAGGGAAATATACGTATATGTTCCTCCATAATTAAAGATACTAAGCTGTCTCCCCGAATTGTATAGTCTGGTCATCTTAAATTCAGCTGGACAGTTTACCTTTTTTGTATAGCTGGTGCTACTCACTTCAACATACGCATAGAATATACAATTGAAAGAGTTAGCCTTTTTATAGTTATGTCCCAACATTTTATGGAATATTGCTTAGTACTTTGTCTTGTGACTTGCTTATCTCAATCAGAACTGTTTTATTTGCTTCGGACAACAATTTAGACAAATATTGTCTAGTTTATCTATATATTAAAGGGCAATGTATATGTCACAGTTTGAAATACTCCTGCTGTGGGGCAGATGCCTAGGGAACTGTTTTGTTCGTACTCACCTGGTCTTCAAACCAGAATTTCAACAGTTTGCAAGACTCGATTATGTCGTCATGGAAATCACAACGAACTTCTGCATTTTCTTTGAGCACGGATACAGGGATGAGTGCATTGACACTGTCACCAGTGTATTCAGAACATTGTATAAACTGTTCAAACTGCAAGCTCTGGTCCAGGTATCCAATGACTTTGCAAAGCATGGCAGTGACAAACTTCCTCACCTCTATGCACAACTTTAAAGATGGCGTCTTGTCTCTGATTCCTTGTCTTGTTATTCTCATAAATATGACGTAGTGCCTAAAGTGCAGGATCAGTTTATGAAACTGGTCCAGCTGAAAGACACCACATCCGCAAAAGATCAGATTCTCAACGGTCTCCTCTGTCTTCTTTGTGGCTATTGGCCATTTAGCCACACAGGCAGCAAGAAGTCTGTGGAAAATCGGAGACGGCAGGAATTTAGACGTGAAGACGTGACATAGGACTGATGAGCTCTCCATCTGAGGACCTGGAACAGGGCACATAACTTCCCGTGGTGTTTTCTGATGAAGCATGCATGGAGCAAGGAAGTAATTCGCCTCCTAATAAATAAATTAATTCATTTCAGTGGGGATATTTGGCAGAGATATACTTGTTTCATCTTCCATAACGTGAGCGCTTATGAGAAATATACTTGGGTAATCAATTATATCACTTATGTATTAAAGGTATATAAAAAAAGTGATGCAATCATGTGATCAATGAAACAAAAGTTATAACCTGAGAGAGAAAACTGGTGTATGTTTAACGATGGGGATAAAATGCATACAACAATCCAAGTAGTATCTGAAAAGTAAGTCACTTTGACCTACTTTCCATTGGAGAAGGTTAATTTGACGCATGAGGCACCCTGAAAAAGTTCCATGTATATATCATGCCTACAGCTGGAGATTTGCCAGAAGAACAAAACTTTCATATGGGTGTTAACTTGTCAATAGCATAGCCATAAGTGTAAGAAACAAAACACATTCTAGCAAGACGTTATAAGGTTATAAGCATAGCAAGTTTCATTCGTTAACATCTATTAAGTTATAAAGCGGAATGGAATATAACAAAAACTTAAATATATTGAACTGTGACCTTTGAACCGCTTCAACGCTACACTGGTTTATGAACTTTGCGTAATAATTGTTTCCATTTTTGTACGGATCATTTTTTCTTCCTCATTCTTGTTTATTTTTTTAGGTACTGTATTAAATACGTTGCCTAAAAGAGACCCTGTAATATTAAGTGTGATGTCTGCTTAGTGGTTGTGCTCTGTTTAAACGTTTCGATACACGAGGCAATAAGAAATGCCTTTTCCCTTAAATGTTGCCTAGTGCTTGTTGTTTTGGATATATGTGTTTGATAGGCGATGCAATTTACTTGTGAACTTATCAACTTGATAATATTTATACTATTGAATGATCTGACCTTGATTTCTGAGGCATCGTCCTTAAGGTATAACCTTGGCTTTGCGATGATGTTTAACTGTTCCATAAGCTGCAAAATGTGTTCCTTGTTGTCATGGAGATCTGGATGTTTCTCTTTTGTCCACAGAGCATCTGTGAATGAGAAGACAATTGTTTCATCTCAGTAACTAATGTTTTGACATTGATGCAGGTTCTGAGATCATAGCGTAAGTGCGAAACAAAAAGTCTTTAAAAACACTTACTGAAAAGAAATTATTTTGTTTGACATAGTTCATACATTTGTAGTTGGAAATTAAAAGATATGCAATATAGAAAGTAAAGGATTAGAACTAAAACCAGTGGCTTATAATGTTCTTCTCCCCTGACGATACACAAATTGTAAATATATGAATATATGCCGGACGATATTAAGTTTTGGTGACAAAAAAAAACTAATGAATGGTCAAAGTTAAGAGTCTTTTGTTTAAACAATAGCATTTTTCCAAGGTATAAAAAACGCGAGGATGAACAACTAAGGAATATGTGAAGACGAGCATAAGGAAAAGAAAGGAGTTAAAAAGAGAAATTGTCAATTAACACGTGTAGAACATAGTGTAGAATGTTGAGAAAATAGGAACGAACGAAAGGGGTGAAAAAGGAAGAAAAGGCGAGAATAAAAGTGGACAGTAGTTTCTTCTAGAGCGAGTCGTTGCCGATGCGATCGCGAATCAAGTGGAAAAGTAGGGGAAATTGCCGTTTACACTGGAAGTGAATGCGTGCTAGTAATATGTGCGCTTAAGTAAATATTTTTGACTTTTCAATAAATGCATGAACGGCATCGAAAACACGAATGTTTACTACCTACGGAAGCGTTATATTTGGTTATTGTGCTTGACCTCTGTAATATTCATCTTGATGACATATGTAAAAAGTAGGCTAATTTGTATGATATAAAAAGAAATCAAGCGCCGTTGTATGTATTTTGTTTTTCTTCTTCTTTTTATTTCATAAACAGTATAATATCATACAGATTTGATGATGCTTAAAATATTAATGAACAGCTTACCTTTCACATTACTAAGTTAATTTTACAAAATGTTTTCTTTGAAAACAATATCCTGGTAATAACCGAGTATATTTTCATGTATACAGCAATACTATTATGTGGATAATCTAACCAAGATTTCAAGCAGATAAATACGTGAAGCATTTGAATTGAACTAAATGGAATCTACTAATTTCCAATGATGAGAAAGTTTGATAAAAGTCGTCTGATTTAAAACGCTTTACTGTCAACAAAATTCTGGAGAAACAATTTCAGTAACTGCATCATTGTGATTGAAACAATAAAACTAGAATTCTTCTTTGTGTCAACGATGTACATCTCTGCTTCCCCGGTTTACCCCGCCCCTCCCCCCCCCCCTCAAAAGTTTGAGCCTCTTAAGTAGGTTACTGTGGAGATGAGCTGCCCCAGAGAAAATTTCAGTTGGATATGTGCATTTGTCGTGTTATGTCCAAGAAGTAAGTACATGTCTATATGGTGAAGATCTTTATATTTTCCAAGTTATGATCTTTTGCATAAGTTCATTAAGTGGTAAGGATTGATCTCTGTTGCATATATAAATTTATCCTTCTTTGTACTATAAGTGTGCATATGGTTCGAAGGAGGGTGTCAATAACTCAGTGGTTGGCCATCCAGGAACTGAGTTTCTGAGGAAGGAGGGGGAAGAGGGAATTGAAGCATGGTTCAGGAGTGAGAATTTAAATAGTTTTAAAGTTATGACCATGGAATGGACGCAAGGTCAGCATAAGTGGCATGAAAACATTTGTCTTTTCATGCCCAGTAGATGTATATATGACTATACGATGTGTATCAATGTCTCAATTGTGTCTTTTTATCCTGGGGTTTAGTTTATAACAATACCCTTGAGGCATGATAATCTGAACTCTCTCAAAGGTACCGTGCTGCGATTAATATGGGTTATTTATTCACAAAAGATTAGGAGAAAAGTATAACAATGATTTTATCTAACTACGAGTCACACAATACAACATACACGACAAATGTAGCGGATCCAACACTATTATGTACCAAGACATTCCAGGATGTTGCTTGGTATACAATACCTTAAACATCGGCAATTCATTGATTATGTTTGCGAGAACACCAAATGGGAATGGACAAATCCAATCCCAGAAGTCAACACTTTAAAACGCGAGTATCTTCAGAGCTAAAGCCCCTTGCAACATTAGAGGCAGCCAGAGAAAAACTTGTCTCTAGGTTCAACTCTCGCTCCTTCTATTTAATCATTATGCTAGATAATACAGCAAATTACTGTCAAGAATAAAAACAACTGTATCAAATAATTAAAGAAATCTGATAAACTGGCAACTACACTACCAGAACTTTCAAACATATAATGGCCGAAACATTCTCTAACTATTCTTCACCAGAGAACTATTCTGACACCTTCCGCCGTAATAAAAGCCTGAAAGAAAAAGTGTATTTAAGCCGTAAAGCTGCTTACGGAGAAGATTACGATATACCTTTCATTCTCAGACAACTACAAGACTATCGTGATCGATCCCGTGGCACTTCAGCAGGACCGGATGATGTACACTTGCCACTTTTGAAATACTTTCCTGATACAGGCCTCAATGCACTACTTAACAGTTTGAATAAGGTTTGGGAAACTGCCGACTTCCCGACATCATGGCTTGAAGCTACAGTTATACCAGTACCCAAACCTGGCACGGTTCATACCAACCTTTCCAAGTATCTATAGCTCTAACAAGTTGTGTTTGCAAAACTATGGAATGAATAATAAATAACAGAATTCTCTGGTATCTTGAATCCATGAAACTACTATTAGACTTTCAGTATGGATTCATATGCCAGAGAAGCGCAATTGACCACGTAGTTAGACTTCACAAATTTATAAGAAAAGAGTTTATTAAGAATAAAAAATCTTTCCATTTGTATGACCTAGAGAAAGCTGGTAACACAACACATACACAGTGGTACGACAGTGGTACGACACATACACAGTGGTACGACAGTGGTACGACACAGACACAGTGGTACGACATGAGGTGTGACCTACTCATCCTAGATCTAAGGGACGGCGTAACTATTTTTGTATCAAATAGTTTTAAAGATAACAATTGCTGAGTTAAGGTAGGTACCACCATTTCTGAAAGCTATTTTCGTGAGTTGTGTGTACCTATCCTGGAACTGACTGCTCATTATACGTTGACGACATGTTGCTCTGGTATATGCAAAAAAAAGTAAGGATACTATTGAACACCAGAATCGATTATACCTAAAAGAGTTAAAAAATGTCAAAAGAAAATAGGTTCACATTTTCGAAATCAAAAACTATCAGAGTGCACTTCTGTAAAATACACGATGATCCAAGCTCTGTCTTAGCGGTTATCTTATCCTTGTCGTGAAGGAGACCAAACTTGAAGGACATGCTTTTAACCATGAACTAGCTTTTTCTCACCGTATTTAATACCTCATGGACAAATAAAAAGCTCTGGGTGTAATAAGAATCATGAAAAACAGATGGCGGAGAAAGGCCTCAAACTTAGTATGGTAACATTTAGATCTTCACCTTCAGAAACTTTCCGTGATATTACAAATAAACCATCACTTTCTCTCAGACGAAGAAAACTCGCGCTTCAGTATACTACCAAACTATCCCATGATTCATCTAACTCTGCATTTGCTGTCGAATAGGCCCAAATACCAGATCATGTACAATCGGAATCTTTCCAAATACACATTTGCCCTCACGTAGAAGCATCAAAAATGAATCTTGCAAAAATTGCAAACTTCTCAATCCCAAAGTCACCGCCATGGTTAATTACCCTCAGGGAACAAAATGATATGGACCAATTTAAAAAGCCTGCTACCAACCCTATTATTTCGCAGAGTAACAACAATAAAATAAAAACCTCTCTTTGCATCCGTTCCTGTATACAGACATTTTGAAAGATGGAGACAAGGTTGTAGCTAAGTTGCAGCCATACTTAATCATTGTACTGTAGTGAACCCTCTCGAAAATTGAATTTCATTTTCTTTGCAGATTCACATTCCACACTGATACCTTAAACACAACTTTAATATCCCAAGTCTTACAGAAACATGATCTGCTTATACAATCTGGAAAAAGTATACCCAACCGTTGACTACCCAGTCAAATCGGTATTCATGGTAATTACAGAGCAGATAAAACATCTGAAACTGCCCTGCAGTCACCCGTTCATGAATGGAAGATTCCATATGAGGACATTAAATGATATCAACTGATATGTTCTATATACTTGGCAAAATATGTGGAATGAAAACTCCACAAACAAGCCTTTAAGCATCCAAACCACTCGTGGAGAGTTGCAGCATTCATGTAGAACAAATTGCAGAGATGAGGTGGTATTATGCAGTTCAAGTATAGCACACAACGCGCGTAGCTGACCCATGTACACCTCCTAAAAAGGGAGCCTCAACTAGAATGTGTACCGCGCCACTGATAGTGGATCACATTCTTGTAAGGTTTATCGACTTCCTAACTGCAAGACAGAACATTTATGATGTCAGCTCGATCAAGCATCTTTTTGATGATGTTCACACGTGGACTTCTAATATCATCTTGCTTATATAACAAATTGTGTTCCTATATTTTAAAGATTTCACGAGTATAACATTTTGGTTTACTCTATATACTTTTTAAACAACTTGTACAATCTGTTACCTTTATCTTTTATCTTGAAAGAGAAAAATTTACTTTCAATTTGAAGGATTTACCACCTTGCTGAAGACGTTAGCAATGTTGACGTTTACATTTCTATAACCTTTTCAAGATCTTTGTCTTTTTATCTTAAAGCACTAAATATTTACCTTTATTTTTCCTTGTAGAACTAAACATTCAATCAGCACCAATACAGCCAGTATTGTGCTGACATCTTGCTAAACCCTGTACACACTTACATATATTCTCTGTCTACCAATTTCCCTAGTCCTCTATCTGCCGTAATGACTGATGCACAATTTTCATTGTCAGAGGATGTGGTCAATACAATAGATGGCCAGGCAGCTCAAGCATATAAATATGTATTGCCAATGACCTGTTGAAATTTCCATCACATAGCTATTTATCCTTCCGGATGCTCTCATCTACGTTGTCATAATAACTGATTGCGGAAGGTGTATTGTTACACTTCTAGGTGTAAAATCCTTAAAAATGTTGAACTTTTCATTTCTGAATCATGAAATAATTTCACAGTTGCATTTTCCTGAGGAAACATTTTTAAAAAAAGAGAAACTCTAACTATTATTTTTCACCCTTCATTTTATTTTATTATATTGTTTTGTTTTTTTGTTTTTTCCAAATGTACTCTATTTAGATAGTAATATAACCTTGCCAAAATCTACAGTGTTCAATGGATCTCACTTGTTAACAGGAAGTCACAAGAAACTCATACATTTTCTTGCATTACTTGACAAGATTATGTGACTTTTGATTAAAGAAGACGGTAGAATCAAATGCGTTACAGAAACAAGTTGAAATTCATTTGTTATTACGATGCATAAAACAATTTCAGAAAACAAAAGTAAGTATACTAAAAATAGGAATGCATATAATACATTGATACTGTTACAATTGTTCAACTACTGACTGTCTAATCAGCAGTGATTCTAAACACAGTTTAGTTCAACTATGATCTGGATGTAATTAAAGTCAGTACATATACGTCCAAACGTATATCTATGAATGAACATAATTTTGGTAATTTTATCTTATTTAGCCCAGAAATGATCCAAAATTTGGAACCAAAACTTTGGATACTATGGTCTGAACATCATATAAATCTTTATTATTTAAAAAAAAAAGCATTTTTGTTAGGATTTTGTTCCGTGTGTTGGTCATGTTTTCCCGTTCAAGAACGTGAATATAGGTTTCTCGGATTTAGCGATTAAATCTTAAGGCATGTGATACTTCAACAGTCTGGTCTGCGCAGCTGCGACTCACTTACCTACAACTTACCTGTCTTGAGCACGTAAAAGAGATGGAGAGCTATGAAGCCAAAAGGGACTGGCAGAAGAGAAAAGGATAATTGACTCGTCACGAAAGTACAAATACATGTTTCTTGTGACAAATTGGTATTTATCCAGCATTTGAATGTATAATGCATACACATGCTAGCACCTATAGCATTAGATATCCATCTCTCTTATTACCCCGTCTTATATGTCAAGTGATTGTGTTCTAATGTAGTAGTTTAAAGTCAACTTTCGCACAATTATATTTCATTTTTGTTTATCTCTGTTTTAATAAGAACTCTCACACTATAATGCCCTCATTATTACCTGGTTTCTGTGATAAGGCGAGTATGGTCATAAATCCCATTTAAAAAGTGGTATTAAAAATTATGTGTATAATGTACTTCATTTTCTACCATCCTCACTATAAGGCAGTACACTAGAGGAATTAGAAACGTTCTGAATATTAGAGTGTTGTACACCACAGGCCTTTATTAGTCAACATCAGTGTATCCACTCAAAGAACTCCCCATGCACCTCTACACACTTTCGCAGTCTGACTATCCAATTATTATATGCCATTTGTATTCATTCTTTGGTATGTTCATATACTGGAAAACTGCACTTCCAATCGTGTGGCGGATTTCAAATCGTCTGCACCACAGCAAATCTTTGATAACGGGACTCAGACAAAAATGACTTGGAGCTAAATCATTGATGTAGGGAAGAAGTGGCAATGTTTGGATGCCATGCTCTTCCATGACGTCTGTCACGACAGCCAATTTATGTGCCTGTGCGTTGTCCTGGAGCAGATGGATACCTCGGGTACCGGTGTGCAGACGGGTGGTTCAGTAATGTTCCGCAACTTTGGCAACACTTTGGGAGGTAAAAAATTGTCCAGTTATACTAGCATCGAAAAGTAATGTGTATAAAGCTTTTTTAGCAGTCTGAATACATCAACCGATTTGTGGTCTCTGTTCGTTTTCTCCGATCGAATGTTTACTATTTTCTCTTGAGTCAGGTTCAAAAGAAGTCAATCCATGTTTTTCCACATGTGGTTTTCTCATTCAAACACCTCTGGCCACTCTTTTCATATTTGGCGAGTAGCTGGTTGCTGATTTAAACTCGAATCTGTTTTTGATCGGCCGTCAACAAATGCAGGACCTATCTTGCAAAAACCTTTCTGATCTTCAAACGGTTTATCAATACATTCAAGAATTAATGCCCGTAAATAAAAGTATCATCCACTATTTATTGAGCATTTTCGTTAATTACTTCCTTCACAGCAGCCACTTTCAACTCACCAATCGCAGACAACATTCTTACAGGACGTGGGTCATCTTCCATGGATTTGCGACCATCTTTAAAAAGATGAAACCACCTCAGAATTGTAGGATATGACAGAGAATTACATACGTCAACTTTATCCAAGTCGGTTTTGATATCACTCAGACAGTGCCCTAAGAGTGCCTGGATTTTACAGTATGCTTTTTGTTTACTAGCAGACTTGTTCTCCTTTTCCGAGATGTTAATGTCACTGTCTTTTACCTATGCTACGTTACACGCATATATCTGCAGGTGTCCCGGCATACTGCACGTGCAGCTGCAGAATATTGTATAGAATGTAATTTTGGCTATCGATCGATGTTAAATTTATTAACAGGTTGAAAGAAAGAAACAAAGTTGCAAGAAAATATTCAGAACTTTTTAAATACCCTTCGTATTTTTTGGTTCCCATGGACAGTGTATTAATGAAGGATTAAGTTTTATCTCTTTTTCCTCAGCTCAAAATTTCCTTTTTCATAACAAATAAGGGGTATATTAAAGTACACAATTTGCGTCAGAGGTTACAAATAAGTAACTTTCCACAAGTCTTAATATTGGAACAATACTTGTTTTTTAACACACAAAGTCTCTGTTTAAGAGCAGATGCTGTGTTGTTATCTATTTAAAATATGCATGGTACATACTGCTAAATCAGTGCAGAATATGTTTTCTTGCCTATATCATGGACTCTTCTACGTGATCAACATTTTCTTCAAATTTCACTACAAACATGCAAACTTTATTTGATCATTACCAGTGATCTTTTCTGATATTCCAACACTACTTTTCTATAAAGGCTCCGAACATGTACAGGGCGTTGTGGTGTCATTGCATAGTCCATTATTTGATGATGTGTATTAGGGTAAACAAGAACAATATGCCACGATAGCACACGATTAAAATATATTCGTTAAGCATCTAAATGACACATTCTTCTATGGATGTGACTTAGAAAACCAGAAATACATCACATGTGTAAACAATAAACAAATAGACAAACAGGTGCCTTATAGAGATATAACTTACGAAAACAAAGACGTTAAAGTGTTAAAAAGGTACTAACCTATTAGTGCATGAGTAAGTTTCCCCTCGTTTTTGAATTCATACCACTTGCTTGTGATGGCAGGATTTCTCCTGATGAACATCGCATCACCTGTGATGAGGGTCTTCTGGGCGTAAATCAACCACTGTGGGTCCAGCACAATCTTCTCCCTCAATCCGTCAGCACTGAAATTTATGCACAGATATAGTGCTTAGCACAGACTTAGCACATTATTTCCCTTGTTCTACAGAAGTCTAAAAGTACCGACAACCTCATGTGCTGTACCTAATTATCAACTGTCTCAGGCTTAGGTAAACTTAAAGATAGGAGTAAAATTTATTATAAAACTACAGTTAGCTCTAATGTTTCCACACAGCTTGAATACAAATGGGAAATAGCTCTGATCCTTTTTAATACCCCATTATGTATGCAAAGAAAAAAATAAACAAGAAAACAAAAACCCAAAAACAAACAAACAAAAGACCAACAAAAAGACAAACAACAAAGAAAGAAAGAAATTAATGAACACATGTTACAGTGGCTTGCATTATTGCCGTTTAATAATATATAATGATGGATATGAGAGAGGGGACGGATGAAGGATGACCACTCTATGATTGCCCATTGACGGCAGCTTGTCCTCCGCTATGAAGCCTGTTTGCGTGGTCAGGACCACGGAACCATCTTATTAAAGCTGTAGATAGCTCGGGTCTACTGAAAGGGTATGCAAATCGCTCACCCTGCATGCTGAAGCTAGAGATATAAAGAAACGCGTTATGTAGGACATCAGGTGCTGGCTAAGGGCTAAAACTGACCTGAATTGAGCCATGTCAGCACCCATGACTAATTCCACTTAAGATACAAGGTGAGCAATTTTTCACTATTCAGTTCAAATTTGCCCAATGGGTCTGATAAATCCTTATCGTAACCTGTATCCGCTCTACCGTGATGCCTGAATGTATATGAGATCATGGAGCGGTAGCTTTTGATCGTAGTGGAGGCCAATATTTTCTCTTCGAAGAGCCACAGAGAAAAACAAGCCAATTATGGTATTGAGACACTCAAAGGGACGACGCTGTTGCTGTTGCACTAGACCTGAAAACCCGCCACTTACCCTCGTACATCTTCAAAGTGGAGGGCCTTCTAGCTCGTGCGATTCTCTACACGATAGAAGGCTTACATTCTCTTCTTCGAAAGGCTCTTCTGATAACTGACATGAGCCAGGCACGAACCAGTAGCCCTGTCTGGGAAAGGATAAAACGCCTGCATATGTGGCTGTTTAAGCAGGTTGGATCTCGAAGGAATTTTCATGGGAACGTTGTGGGGGAAGGGGTGGGGGTGGGACTACAGCACCAAATCCTCTAGCAACTGGATGAGAGTGCATCCAATGCTCAAGCCTCTGGATCTGGGACTGTGGGCAGTTTGTGATTCCACCTCGTCAAAAACCAGATATATCATCGGGTGGCTCCAAAGTACACAAATCCGCTGAAAGATTGATGTGTGGACGGACCACTTTGTGTGATGGGTCTGCCCCGTCTTAACAACATATCGGCCGTGACATTTAATCTTCCCTGAATATGTCTGATCCGGGCCGGTCTATTAACCTGTGTGCACCAACGGAGAAAATCCCAAGCCAATACGAATAGATCTAGTGATTTCGTCTACCTCCCCTTCCCTCAGTTTGAGGTGGTGAAGCTGGGCAATAGATGGTCTCCTCATCCATGCGAGATGGCATCCGTGCAGATTGTAATTTCCGGTTGAAATTTTTCTAGAAGTCTAGGTAGAAAGGCAGTTTTTAGGAGCTGTACTTGTGATGCCTACTTACGTAATTCCTCAATGCTTCTGCCAAACAGCAATGGCATGCCAAAAGGTGATGTGACTTTAGAGTGAACAAGCGCAGGCAGGCATCCCGTCTCATGACATCTAGGTTAGCCTAAGATGTCAGGGCATTAGCCACCATATGATGCGCTGCCTGTTAATTATCTTTGCAATGCGAGCCGTGCATTCCCACGGATGCTTTCTCGGCTAGTCCATAAATTGCTAGCGAAGTAAATCTAGCATCGAGGAGGTAGCGATCATGCTTCGTATTAATTTGGAGGTGGCGTGCAAGACATTTCCATCCACCTTATAAACAGAGGGATTGTCATATTGAATGCCGCAATGTTTTTATCCAATGACGGCATGTCGATGCTGAACACCGGTGAATGTGTGCGATACCAGCGTGGAGAGAACGACACTGGTATATCAGCGTATAGGTTCGCATACCTAGATGCAGCCAGTCGGTATACAGCACTGCTCGCCGAAATGACTAATTGCCGGTCACTGAATGTGGAATACGACCGGTCACACACTGGACTGGCTGGTCAGCAGCTGGAATGACGTTATGTGGCCTGGCCTGATGGCAAAACAGATCATTCATGTCAAAAAATACCACATATGCCCGGACTTACAGGCCCTAAGGCCAAACTCAGACATGCGGGAGGAGGGAGGGGTGGAGGTGGAGTGAGTGCGGGTTAGACCCAATGTCCAGCCTAGAAAAGAGAGGACAGTCTCCCTTAAGCTCCAAGTCATTATTGGAGAAATAAGCTCGAAGGTGGGGAACAAATTCATCCGAGACCAGCAACTTTGTCGTCGCCTCTTGTACTAGCCACTGTAAACGCGACACCGGCAATGTATGTTGAGCAAGTGTGGGTGGCAAATCTGCAACCCCTTTTCCTTCCATCTGGAGTAGTAGCTGACCCGATGTCACAGTCACTGTGGGCATTGGACGCATCAATTTCGATGAGAGAGAGACCATCAAAGTGTCCCCCACTATACTGGCCAGTGACGATGTTTTAGAATGTCCCAATCCGTTACCTGCCTATGGTTTTTTGAGCAATTCTTTCAGTTTACTGTTTTGGAACTTTAATTGCCACGATACAGCCAGTATTGTGCTAAGGTGCCTTTAAACAATGATACATACATGTATACACCGCTCCCTCTCTATAGCACACATGGATAACTCGCGGACCCGCTTACAACGTAAAGGCAGGTGTGGACCCCAGTTTTTAATATAGAAAATGCAAATATAAAAAAGATAGGCCCCTGTTTGCTGAACGTGAATAAAATCGCGATCAAAAATTGGTAATGAAATCTTGATATATCGCTCGTTTTATAGTCAAAAACGGCGGTTAGTGACGGGAAAATTGAATCAGCATCATGAAATTTATAGCTTTTAATAAGGAGTGATATATTTCGCTAAATTTTCCTTATAAACAAAATTATCAGTACACTGTAAATAACAATATGCGAGGAAATTTAGATCAATTAAAATGTTAGTAATACCTATTGGTGGCAACACTATAAGTAATAAAAAATAAGTTAAATAAGTTTTGTTCAGCGAAATTTGTGTTTTAGTTTTATCTTCTAATTTGGCTTCACTACAATCATCATAAACTCAATATGACCTCTTGTATTCAAATGTGAAAAGTGTGACTCTACCGTCACAGCAATTCCCGCGCGAGGTTCCGTGAAAAATTAATTAAGTACCGACTATCTTTTGATTTTCAACTTACGGAAGTGTTACTTGCATTGTTACAATCAATTAACAGTTGACCTGCATTGTATTATCATGTTAATTAGTCTTTTTGTATCAAATCAAGTGATGGGGATAAAATACAAATAAAAAGTTCAAAGGCCTGCACATTCTACCTGCACAAAAGCTAGCAGTCCCGGTTTGTGTTAGGTCTATTCATTTCAATTGATTATTCGAAAACTAAGAACACTGTAAGTACATGCATAATTAAAGGATCTAACTTTAATCGGTAGTTTATCATACTCATTCGCAAATGTGATCAATGATAGCAAAAGAATCAGGTAAAATACATACTCAGTTGATTAAAAGCTTAGTTTTACAGATATAATTCGTTTACGAGAAGCGTGTTACAAAGTTTATAGTGAACTTAAAAGTTCCGAATTGGCACTCAGACATATGTTCAACGATGAGCAAGGTTTTCGCTACAACTTACAATGAAATCACAGCAGCACTCTTGTACTAATATAACAACAGCAAAAAAGAAAATTATGTTTCAATGTTGCTTGTTTCTCTAAATAACTGTCACTCTTTTTGAAATAAAGAATCTTGTTATATTTCCAATCTACAGTAACACTAGAATGTATCCACATTGTCATGCAAAAAGCAGTGACGTAATACGCAATGCTTTCCCTGGTACACATGTGATGTGTGTTGAAGCTACATGGTGTAATGTTTGAAACGATCTTTCAGAGATTGGAGATATTTGAAAATAAAGGTAATTTATACAGGAGAGTGAAGTACTTCATTAGGAAAAGCTTTTTTATCGACAATTATTCCAAATGCGATTATTAAATTAGTATTCAACCACTTAACCATCCCCACCCCTCTTCACACTGTCGATGTCCATGCCTTTCTTAATGTTTCAAAAGTTCCTCGATAACTCGCACCCTCGCTTATGCCACGGTCTATGTTTTTCGACCTCGTTGTACGCGAGTATTCTAGGGAGAGGTTACATACATACATACATACATACATACATACATACATACATACATACATACATACATACATACATACATACATACATACATATATATATACATATATATATACATCCAGACATGCAAACACACACATGCATACATACATACATACATACATACATATACATATATATATATATATACATTCAGACATGCAAACACACACATGCATACATACATACATACCTACATACCTACATACATACATACATGCATACATACATATATACATACATACATACATATCATCTAATTCTATAATGTTGTAATAGTTATCTTTACTCTTTGGGTTATAGCCGTGCTATAAATGTTATCCGAGACAAGAGTTTGGAACGTCATGCATCGGCATCATTGCCGTATCATGTTATGTTTCCTTTCTTTATGTCAGTTAAGTAGGTCACATGTGGCATGTTAAACTTAAAAGTGACTCGCTTGAATGTAGATAGTTCAACATATAAAGCTTTCTGCTTTTTAAGGATTATTAGGATTGTATTCTTTGATTTTGGTTTCAATAGCACAACATGCTGTACATATATATTTTGTTTACGTTGTATGTGTTTTTAATTGTTATTTGTGTCGTCCGCCTTGAAAAAGGGATTCGTACATCTCAAAAGTGCTTGGCCAATTTATCAGACTCGCTCTACAGTGCTTTGTCATGTCTGTTTCCTCAGTACATTTTCTTGAAGAAAAAGCAATCTCTCAAAGATCCGGTGAAGTTTGAGAGATGGTTATTTGCTATATAACGTGTTACCTATGTATGTCTGTCTGTAAGTTCAAAAGCAAGAGTTCCTCTAAGAGACTGATGCTCTACTGGGCGAAAAGAATTTCCAGGATTTCAAAATAAAACCATTTCTTCCTTTTAACTGCCGAGCGTTGAAACCATCTCAGATATTCTTCAGCGATAACAATATTTTCAAATTCGCTCCTGTGGTGGACATAGTGGATGTCAAATTAGTACCAGTTTCATTTAAGACAAAGTAGACATCACTAGAAGACTTTTGGTGAAAACCCCATGTCATAATGATCATATATTCAGGTGGAGTAGTGACAACAAAATGTCAATGACAGCCTCTTTGGCAGCCATATTGAATGTACGACTTGCACCATTTTCATTTAGGACCAACAAGATATAATAAGAAGTCTATTGGTGAATACCCCATGTTGAGATATCATCCATTTGGCAGGAGTATATATAATTATATTTTCAAGATAGCCACAATGGTGGCCATACTGAGGATTAGTCATTTTCATTTAGGACGAACTAGATACCATAAAAACTATTTTTATGAAACCCTATGTCAAAATTACTTTCCATTTAAAAGGAGTAGCGAAATCAAGATTTTCGAGATTGTCATTTATTGGACGTCAGATCAGCACCATTTTAACGTAGGATTAACAGAACATTATTAGAAATCTTTTAGTGGAAATTCCATGGTGATGTAAGTATTCTCTCAGGAGAAGTAGTGATAACAAAACTTGCAAGCTGGCCACTGTGGCAGCCATATTAGATATCAGATTGGCACCATTTTCAATTAGGACTAACTAGACATCATAAGAAGTCTTTATGTGAAATTACCAAGTCAATCTGATTTCCCATTCAGGAGGACTAGTGTTAAAAATATTTTCAAGATGGCCACTGTGGTGGCCATATTGGACCTCAGATCGGCATTTTTTAAATTTAGAACCAATTAAGCATCATATGAAATCTTTTTGGTGAAAATCCCACGTCAATGTTACTTTCTGTTCATTTACGACTATCTAGACATCATAGGAAGTCTTTAAGAGAAAACCTCATGTTGATATCATCATCAATTCTGGAGAAGCAGCAATAACAATTAAAAGATTTTCAAGATGGCTGATGTGGTGGCCATATTGGGCCTCCGATCAGCACCATTTTTATTTAGGATGAACTAGACATCACAAGAAGTCATTTGGAGAAAATCCCACGTCATTATGATTTTCTGTTATGGAGAAGTTGCGATAACAAAATTTTCATGATGGCTGATCAGCACCATGTTTATCTAGGACCAAATAAGACATCATACGAAGTCTTTTAGTGAAAACCCCATGCTGATTTGACCATCCATCCAGGAGGAGTAGCAATAATAAGATTTTCAAGACGGCTGCTGTAGCGGCCATATTGGATGTCAAAGCAGCACCCGTTCTATCCAGGACGAACTAGATCATATGATGAATGTGTGTGAGTAAAGTTTCATTGCAATCCTTCAAGCAGTTTAGAAGGAGCAGCGATAACACATTTGTGCTAACGGACGGGCGGACCACGGACAAACGACCATTCCATAAGCTCTTCTGGTTTATGACCAGTAGAGCTAACAATGATTTTCCCAAGGTGGTTCTTTTCCTCCAAGATCCTCAATAAACCAAGTTCCGTTTACCAGCAGACATGTACAACAATCGTACAGCAGGATAAATGAGACTTTTGATGAAAAGGTTTGGATTTGCAAACTATGCACATACATATCATTGAAATGAACGAGGCTCTACTGAAGTTAAATACCATATCTACTTTTCTTTCTTAATTCATTGGACATAAAACAGGGGAATACTTAATGCACTTTTCCTACCAGAGTCCCACCCAACGAGGAAATATAGCTATCAACTCACCTGAAGTACAGGATTGTGCCCATCTCGTGCTGGAATCTAAGGAACAGATCTAGCTCACGTGTGTCCTCAATCCTAATAGATCCTGACCTATTTATCTCTTCTACAAGAGTTAGTGATGCAACCTTGTGGAAAGAAATGAAAAGTGGTCTGACATCAAAGGTGATAGAAGTAACATACAATGACTACTGTACATGTTGATTCGTCCTTATTAACAGTATGCATACTTAACACATTTAATGGTAAATATCAGATAATGTATTGACAAATGTGACATTTTAAAGTGAGCACCATCTTGGATGCAATTTGGTAGTGTTACGACTCTATGGTGTAAGAAAAATGTAACAGAAAGAAAGTGAAACCAACAAATCAAGTAAAAAATCAACAAGCAATTTATTACTAGATAATTAAAATGAAAAAATCAAAAAGTCACTTACAGTAATGTGTTTTGAAATCCTAATAATCCAATAAAAATGATTGTTCTAATCACAAGTCCTAAATATAGAATGTTCCGAATTCACGGCTGTGTCCTTGAATGTTATGATGTGCTTATGGTCTCCAAAGTCCTGATGTACTAGTAATCTTGATGTGCTGATGTCAAAATGAAGTATTCCAAAATCTCTGAATAAGTTCACATAAATTCCAAAATCATCAATTAAAAATCCAAAATCCAAAAGTTTGTGAGCACTGTTATAATCCAATGAATATTTAAAATAATTCCTCTCTTAGAATTTGGAATGAATTTTCACAACTGTAATAGCTCTTTACAAGACTGATGGCAATGTCAAAACTGAATAAATGTCCACCAAACATGATATATATAAAGATTGGTCACATGACAGAATGTTCTAGATTGGTCACATGACAGAATGTTCTAGAATGTGTGTCATCTTAATGGAATTTTTACTTGTAAACAAAAATCAACCTTGACCTTCAAATTGAGAAAACATATTGATCAAAACAACCTAATTCAAGGACACTAGTTAAACATGTTTTTCCTGATAAACATTAAGATTTAAGCAAATATTAAAGTGAAGAAACATTTATAATTTCCTAAAATATTTATAATATTATATAAGCATCATACATAACAGTAGGATATTTGGAAAATATATAATATTTATCGGCAATTTTTAGATTAAAAAGTAGGGTTGAAAACCTCTGATTTGTGCTATAAAATTTTTCCTGATAACTGTACCTTTACACCAGAAGCTTTTAGTGTCATCATCGCTTGTTCCAACGGGAGCCACCGCGCAGGTTTTTCTTCCCCCCAATGGGGCTGGTGTGATACCAGTTCAAAAATCCTACTTTTCAATTCCTCCAGCTTGGGGTCACACTGGGTATTATCGATGGCAATATCATCCATCAAGTGTAGTATGATCGGCTTGTCTCTCAACATGAGACGGATTTTCAGGAAGTACTCATCAATGACTTTCTGTCGCAAATTCTGTTAGGAAAATAGAAAAAAAAAGTTATAAACATGGCAGAATCACGCGTCACATGTCTTATATTTTCCTCCATAAATGATCAAAGTAGGCAGTTATGTACTCTAGGCGATGCAAAATGACTAGCTGTCAGCCGCCATCTGAGGTTTTCCTTGATTGCCCCATCTTACAGCATAATAGAAAACTGCTTCACGCTTTTATTATGTGTACAATTTATCAATTCGGATTCTGAACATTGAATTCTAGACATTCGGTTTGTATTAGGTTGAGCACATAAATCATATCTTTCTTTCACCTGAAACCCTCAGTATTTCTGCAAACTTGTGGATTTATAATTTAGAGAACACCGTAACAAGTTTTTAAAATGATTTCCGTTATACCACGTTTATAATTTGTAATCTAATATTTCATTAAAACTCGAGAATCCTCAATACTTTCTCAAGATATGATTACACCTTTTTCTATACCATACCGATGAATTTGCTAAACTTTGAAGACACATGAATCCTATCTAAACATACCTCTGGAATCTTATCAACATGTGTTCCCACCAGTATCACAGGGGGGATGCCAGCTTTAGACGATGGTGAACAGGAATGTATGGAATTTAGCCAAATCTCAACCAAGTCTGAAGACAGAAAAAAATATTACTATACACATGTCTGTTTATAATAATAATAATAATAATAATAATAATAATAACAACAACAACAACAACAACAACAATAATAATAATAATAATAATTGGGGCAATTTTAATTTATCTGGACTAACTTAAAAATAATTGGTCAAATAACAGTATTTGTTATGTCCCCCCATACATTAATTTGCATTTTGTTGTTATTATTATTATGGCTGTGGTCCGTTTTGCGACTAGCACCGTTTTGATGCGCACTGGGCAATTTTACGATCACTTGAGCTGTGAAGTAGATAGCATTCACTTCACTTTTTGTCTGGTTCGTACCCTGAATTTAATAAAGTTGAGTTTTCTGCATTGGACCAACCTGGAATTATGGGCCCCAAAACGTTTGAATTGCACGAGTTTGTCTTAAGTTTTAATTTATTGTAAAGATTGCTTTCATCAAACCCACTGGCTTCAATGAAGAATGTATGTATGTATATATATATATATATATATATATATATATATATATATATATATATATATATATATATATATATATATATATATATAATTCTCACCAATGCTATAGAAGGAAAGTATGTGATTAACAGAAACAGACACAAACAGACAGACAAAGACTGGAAATATCAATTTTCCAGGATTTCTGTTAAAAAACCATACACTATTTTATCATTAACCAGCTACAAAATAAGTTATTTCTTTGCAATAATGGGACAATCTGATTTAACATCAGCATGTGTAAACTGTAAATTATTTTCCAGCCACGCCAATATGAAAAGTGTTTAATGCTGATGACAAAATATATTTGAATTACAGATTCACCTAGACCTAGAGTGGAAACATCAATTAAGAAAATACCACTATATTCAAATTATATTCACAAGATCAAAGACTGTCTCTTTACATTCTTTAATGCTCTCTTTTAAATATCATCTTAGTTACAATTACCTAACATAAGGGCGATGTTGTAAATTAAAGTTCCTTCAAACAGCTCAAGTATTGTTCTCATTACTTATTGATTTAATTCTTATCTCAGTTTCTGGTCCATGTATGATCCATGTTCGTGTATTTGTAACTAACTCCACTTTACATTGTTTGTTATCTATGTTAACTTTACTCTGCGGTTAGCTGTTTTTAACTTGTTCAAATTCTAGTTATTTCTTGTTTCGATTTTTTTCTGCTCTTATCCCAATCACTCAGCTTGCCACTTGCTAGTTCTCAATTTATCTTATATTATTTCTTGTAACTTCAATATTCAGGGGTCGTCCATTCATTTTGTTCCACACTGATCCAGGGCATATGCAACTAGATCTGACCCTAGGCATATGTAACTAGATGGAACAGTTGCTTAACACAATGCCCTCTTTGGATGAAAGAGTTTCTTCCAATGTCAAGATAAATAAGCTGACCAATGGAAAAGCTTGTTACACAGGTAAGCTATTCAGTTTAACAACTTTTATGATGTAAATATGCCTTGACTTGAAAGAAAAGCGTGATTTCATTGGGAAAAGAAACTAACATGCATCCTGTTTAACAATGCCGTTATGGTTATTTCCAACTATCTACCTAGGTAAATAGAACGAGCAATATGATTGTATCAGCTTCATTCTGTTGCATCCAATCAGCTAGAGAAGCATACGGTACTGTTTCGGCTAAGTACATATGCCAAGGATCAATAAGGAATGAAGAGGATCAATAATCCTTGGCTAGCGAGTGGCGTTTGGTAGCTCAGTTAATAGAGCCTAACTCTTATCAAAAGACTGCCATGTCAAAATCCACCTAGGCCACCCCGACTCGGCTGCCGCGGGGTGTCCTTGGGAAAGGCAATTAAGTTCCATTTCGTTAGCATGATGTGCCCAAATTATGTTGTGAAAGGTATCAATACAGGAATCAAATATATATTTATCATACAAGCTAGAGAATTCTAATTCGTGTTCAATGGATATTCGAAGCCGGATCCGCGGGTTAAGGCACCCAGCGCCTTGCCTGTAAACACCAACGCATATACCATCTCGACGGGACTGATGCCAAGTGCGTGATTACTGCGGCATCACTGGTACATACAGAGGAGCTGCACACAGTGCATGCAATTTACAGTTGCGAATTTACCCCAGTAAAACAAAAATCTGTGGTGATTCATACCCTGCGCAGGTATGATGGACTCTTAATAATGCAAGGGGTCGCATCAGCATCGAATGCACCAATAAGCGTAATCCCCAACAACATGGAAAAAATACATGACGTTACGGCTGGGTCAGCTGCAGTTTATTGACTGGCTGCAGTTGCTTAATTCCAGCTTGGACTAACTAGTCCATCCATACGAGTACATGAGGAACTGGAACAAGTTTGCTGAAACTCAGTTGCCACCGATCGAGGCATTTAATTCGTCGTTGTGTCGCGAAGGTATTTCCGCCAACGACTACACGCACGCAAATAATGTCTGATCAGCGTTTTGTTGTAAAAACCGTGGCTACTATCACGATCTGTATCTGCATACGGATGTGTTAATGCTGCCGGATGTCTTCGCGACGTTTTGCGATACATCCATGCAGGTTTATAATCTTTATCCTGCACATTACTTCTCATTGTCGGGAATGGCCTGGGATGCTTTACTATCAAAAACAAAAATCGAGTTGGGACTGTTGACCGATATCGATCAACATATGTTTGTCGAGTATGGAATCCACGGCGGGATTGCCATGGCGAGTCATCGCTACGCTCGCGCTAATAATCCGTTGTCGATGGCTGCGACCCGGCTCTATCAAATATATACATAATGTGTTAACATCTTAACAATTTACATGACAAGGCAATGATGCAGTTCATACCGGTAGGAGATTTTACATGGACTGATCCCACAAATGTGGACACATGTAGGTACGATCATAACAGTGACATCAGGTACTTTTATGAAGTTGACCTGGACTACTCGGACGAGCTTCACCGCGATCATAATGTTTATCCGCTGTCCCCGGAAGTGCTGTCGGTACCTTGAGAATGGCTGTCCCCTTATCAATGTGCAATCGTGGATGATTCAGGACGCAAGTTTAAAGAATGCGTCAAACTTGTACCAAATCTGCCAGGAGCAAGTATGTAGTCCATGTGCGCAATATTCAGTTATATCTGCGATTGGGTATGCGTATACAACGAATCCATTGGGTATTGAGGTTTCGCCAACGTGCGCGGATGACTGCATACACCAAAATGAACACCGACATGAGAATTGTCGCAACTAGTGAGTTTGAAAAGGACTTCTTTAAAGTCATGAACCACACTGTTGTCGGAAAAACTATGAAGAATCTGCGAATAGAATCCGTGTTGACCTTGTTCGGAACAGGGAGCAAGACAAACTTCGCAGGATTATTGCTGACACCGCATTTTAATCCCGAAAGATCTTTGATGGTGGACTCATTGCTGTTCACAGTAAAAAATTAAAACTGAAGCTGACAAAGCCAATCTCTATTGGTGAGTCTGTGTTGGACTTATTCAAATTACTAATGTACGAGTTTTATTATGATAAGATCAAACCGCGGTACGGTGACAACATCAACATGCTTTACACAGACACAGATTTGTTGTTGATGCACATCACAACCGATGACGTTGTACGCAGACATAGCTGAACCAATGTCTGAAAAGAGAATTTGACACCAGCGAATATAACCGAAACCACACACTGTTCAGCAATGAACGTAAAAAGGTAGTGGGAACATTCAATTACGAGTGCGCAGGCAAGTCGATCGAGGAATACGTAGGACTGCTCCCCATCTCGATTAAATGAATATCGTACGCGGTTGACATCACACGGTCGTCGATAAGAACAATTATCGGTTAGCCCGACGATATTAATGAGATTTCCCCAAACCAACATATTCTGCTTGTAGGAGCTGGAGGGTCTGAATACCATATCACGCAAGACGTTGTCAAAATTACCTCAATGATTCAGATTAATCTAACCTGTGACGTCATCAGTGGCAGTTGCAAAAGCGGAGTTACCGCAAACGTAGCCTCTCGGGGTTACATATTGTTTGGGTTTTCCCCAACCGTGGAACCTGGTGATCTGCTGTCGATTACTCCCGCGGCGCTTGTGTATCTTTCATGCCACAATGGCTGGATGGCACATATTCGTTTTACCCTTGTGGACTAGGACGGGCACATGCTAGATCTCTACGGGGAGACCTTGACAATACAACTGTACATTATAGATCGACCTGACATTTAAATACAATGACGGTGGTACGTGGACGTGTGATACCCGTGCGTGTTGTCAACGCGAGAAAACCCTTTGACATGACATATTACGGAAATGGTCTCGGTGAATGTTGTCCAGGGATTGTTCACAGGTGCACCAAAGGTCAACGCGGCCTTGTCTTCGTGGTCTGCACCGATTGCTAAACAAGTCGCAATGCGAGATGTTGATAGCATCAAAAGCATTGTTGCGGATCGGTTGAAAAATCTGGGTTTGCAGGCAGTCCGATCGATTATAGATCGGTTATAGTAACTCTGGCGCCACCAAAAGCAGTTACGCTTCCATCAGCGCCAACAATGCCAGCTCTGGTTGGTAAAATCATCAATGAAACCGCTCAACTACGTATAGTCGATTCAGTGATTGCAAATCTGGCAATGGGATGCGGATTACAGTTGCGAACTGAGTGTTGATGGAGGTATTAGACGAACCAATAATGTATAAGTGAAAACGATGGCAACTTTCAAAGATACACCCGATACCGCGTGGGACATGGGCGCGCCTGTGATGGTAGATCGCAGAACCAAAGATTTTTAGTATTATTGGTATCAGTCTATGGACGTCAGTCCATTAAAATAGAATTAAAATGCACGACCCGTCTTGGTTTTTTCTTCTGTGTGATGCCTTCCTGTAAATCGAGGGAAAACGTGTAGGAACTGAAAACTGTAACAATTATGTCAACAATACTACTATTGGATTTGTTAACAACGGCATCATGGCGTTTTTTGACAGAGCACAGTATTCCATCAACACAAAAGGAAATCAAAGCAATTCTCGACAACGTTGGCATTGCCACGAAGATTATTGGACTCGCCAGATACAACGACGATTACGCGTGGTCCGCTGGTCCGTCTATGATGTTTATCAAAGATACGACTGACCATGCAGATCCTCGCCCGTATAACTTTGGAAACTTCAGAAACGCGGCAGGAAATGCGCCAAAGCTTGCTGTAATTAACGAAACGACAATTTTTACCTTGGATTCGCGCAGCGCTAAAAACAACTTAATGGAGCTTCGTTGGCGTTTTCGTGTGTGATTTCCCTCAGTCATATATTTGGGTTTTGCTGAGATGTTCACAAGGTTATTTTCGGTGCCAAACACACATACAAGGTGTGTTGTCAACATTGACATTGTGGATGCCTGCACTAATCCCTTCATTGACCACAGAAAAACGTTTGTTGTCGTGTATGCAGTCTGGAACTGCGTCAACGCTGTCGTTTCTCGCGACTCAACGCCAAACACTGTTAATGGACAGTTCACATAGCAAATAAGTACCAAATATGGCCTAAGCGCACCAAAACACGTGTTCGTGTCGTTTCAGGATAGAAAAACGGGCTGACGATCAAGAGCGTAGCGCGATGATATTAGACCGATTAGGAGTGTCTGATGTTTCCCTGCGGTTAAACGGTCATCAGGAACCCATCGAAAAAATTTTGCTTAACTTTACAGATAATCAAACAGGTCTTCAGATTTACCAGAAAGACTTCACCACGTTGTACCCAATTTATTACTTTTTATTGGAACACCTGGATTTGTTCAGGCAGTCCGTGGTCGACATGTACATTCATGCACGTGTTGATCCCACTGCTCTCCCCGCTGTTTCCAATTACAGATGCATTGCTGTGATCCTCTCCGACAAGACTTTGTTGTTGGCGGGCGCAGGCGGTCGAATGAGGATTATTGAGACGCGTGTCGAAAATTCAAAGTGGTTGTAATTGAACAGAGTAATTAAAAATAATAACCTATCATGGGTCACATTGAAACTTTCTCCGGCAAAGGTAACTGGAATTATCCTCATGTGGCTAACCCAAACGCAACTTAACAAGTTAAAGAAAGCTAAACAAAAGAACACCTCAATGACATTTCAGTTCTCAAAGTCAGAAGTGACGCAAATGCAAAAGACAGGTGGAATATTTACACGCCTCATAGCCATTCCAGCGTTGTTAGCGGCTGCAGCTCCCACGGTTGCAAAAGCAGCTGCGTTAGGGGCCGTCAAAACTGCATCCGGGTTGGCTCTAAAAACAGCGGTCGGTGTAAAAGGTCGTCGACTACCTGGAATGATTCGCATAATACCCTCAAGCAGAGGTCTACTTTATAGTTCCAAGTGAACGTGGTACTAGGTCCTCAGAATGCAAAATCGCCAAAGACTTAAATATTCCCGAAGTAGATATTTTCTATGATTGAATGGCAGTTGTAGAAGTAAAAAAGGGTCATTGGTTAGAAGTGCGTGTGCGTGTTGCACCTGAAGAAGGCAAACTTGTCGAGCAATTATACTTTCCGATCAGATTATTAATAGAAGATCTATGATAGACCCTCAAAGTTACCGATACGAAAAAATAATCGAAGCGGAACAACAGCCGCGAGATGAAATCGCTAAGAAAACTATTTTCCTCACAAAATACAAACGCGTGTGTGTGTTTGTATATGCTATTTGCTGAATCACTGCCACTACCACTGTTTTCGTTGGTGATGCTGGAATTATGACCACAGTAACTATCATTGCTACTCCAGTCGGATTTGCCGTCGGGGCTATATCGATAGCAAATGGCGTGGCTGGCGGTGCTGGTAAAAAAAAATCGCGCTAGGGCTGCATTCGCGAATACGTGTTTATTCAGAACTTCCTGCGAAGGCAAATAGCAGTTTCAATACAATTACCAATCTGTACTCGATGGCTATTGAGGATAAAACGATTACCATGGCTGAGTTCGAGACCGTGTTGGCGGAAATGCAAAACCACCGACATCTCCAAGCACAGATACAGAACCGGGACTTTAGCGACCCAAAGCAAGTAGCTGGTTTTTAGGCAGTGAAAATCGAGTAAGTGTTTGCAAGCATGTTTGCCAGTGCCTAGGAACATCAGTATTGGGGCACCTCGTGAGAATTTCACTTATGGGGCTCACGCGGATTACACTCGTGTGGTTTCGGGATTTGGAACCATGAATAGAATGATAATAGCGGTTTGTTTGCTTACTGAACTAGGTATCCCACATGAATTTCGTCTCGCATGAGGCGCCTCGTGATAACTTTACTTGACGGGCTCGTGCTCACTCGTGAGGACAAAGTCATGGGGGCTAGAAGGCTCTGATCAAGATCAGTAAGAAAAATCTCAAAACCCTATTTTCATACTACAACAACCGTACCTCATAAACATGCATAGATTTTGATCTTAATCAAGCGCATACAAATCTTGACAATATAAGAGAGTTTTTAACAAGTTTGATTAAAATCAAATAAAAATTGAGTTGTTTCAGTGTTGACAAGATCAACCAGTCAACAGCAAGATTTACGTCATTAATATGTATACATTTAGCCCATAATCATACTCAACAGAGATCAGAGATCTTGGTGACATAAGCCATATTAGGAAGTTGATTAATATCCAATAAAAAATAGAGTATCAAGAATGATAAAACCGCATCCAATCACTTTATAAGTATAAACAGGTCTCTCATGAAAAAGGCTCATAAAAATACTTCAAGTTACCTTAAGCTTTATTAAAATCGGGTCAAAACACCATTTATAGAGTGGTAAGAAGCTTAACCAGTCGGTTGCAAGATCAATCTTTTGAAAGAGCGAATCTCGTTCTTCCACATTTGCTTGTTACCAGCCCATATTCTAAGTTTAATCAATGTCGGGGTTAAAAATTTGGCCTCCAGAGTGGTAATTCGTTGAGTCAATCAAATAATGATGTAACAGTGATAATTACAGCATGTTGGTATTTATTCAAAAGATTTTCTAAGATTCATTGATTAGAGGCTATTCAATTGTAGCATTTGAGAAATTTAAAGCAAGGTTAACCAAATACTTTTTATTCTTGACCGACAAAAAGCTCAGACCTCTGTGTTAAAATAAAAGTATTGTGTAAATTTTTGTGTATATCATTTGGAAATACGTCTTTTCAGTATAATATATATTTTGTAATAAATCTTCAAATCAATAATTGTACATGTCTTTTTTGATACCATGGTAACACACCTAGGATATGTCCTATTTTTATTTACGTCTTGATTTATAGATTTGTTACATTCTTCCAATTATACGTTTGATTATGGGAAATCGGTGTCATGAAGTTATATCTCAAACCGAGCAATTAGTCAATTATTAGGTACAAGCATCTTAAACTGTATTCAATGACTTAATGATAGGAAGGATTAGTTTCTGAAAATCCCCCTGCTTCTACCACCCACCCCCCGAAACGTTCTTAATATGGAAATTCTCGAGATATTATCACGTGCAAGTGTTTAGTAATTTGAGGTAACGTAATTCTAAGTATCAGGTGTTTGGGTCCTATTTTGTAATACGTGGCATGAAATGCTGATGTATTGTTTAGATTTGCGTACTAATAAATAATGCCAATGTGAAGTAACCAGAAAAAGAAAAAAAAACAAATAAAAAAACAACAACAACTACAACAACCCCAAAAAAACACAAGGAAGTGTGAAATTAGAGTCTCTAAATGTGTGGTCTTAGTTTGATTAGAAGTAATTTATTTGTGGTATTAGTGCGTTTAAAAACCCGTTAAATAACAATTGACTGTTGTCTTGAGGTCGTTGGAAATAAGGGAAACAATGACCTCAAACCAAACTCAAGCAGTGTGTTCGACATTGATACTATTAAGCTCGATCTTAAGGTGAACTTACACTATCTGCTTTTAGAGCATTGTCGTGTTACAGTATCAAATTAAATTAAGAAGACTTATATAACATACAAGATACACATCATCAAAAAGAATTATACCAGATTGCAAACATGAAACGTTGAATGGAAAGATACAATGTACATGGACAATATGAGAGCTGAAGATAGATTTGTGTTTGGGGAGCTTTCTTTTTTGTGACATTTAACGGCAATTATAACACATTACTTTCTATCTTATGCCGAGGAAATGGGAGCTAAGTGTCTTTTCCAGGGGCAAACCAGGCAGCTGACCCGGGATGGCATGTCCAGATATTGAACCCGCGACCCTTAAATTACGAGTCCGACTCTCTAATAACTGAGCTACTGTGGCTCCCGGCTGAAGATAGAGTACAAGTGAGGATATGTAGCAGGTCAGTGTATCAAGATGAATTCACATCTGAGTGAGATCAAGCAGTTATTTACCTTATGGATTATAGCAACTGATGAAATTAGCACAAATGTGGGAAAATGCATGGGAATTCATTGGAGTAAAGTGGAGATTCACAATCCCACATGAGATGTACTGTTGTTCTCTCGTGTCTTTCTTTAAACTTGTGTCAGTGTGTAAAATCTCAAATGGGCAGAATATCGCATCAGACTTAATGTGTTTTTCACTCTTTCTCTATCTCTTTTATTCCGTGCACATTCAACACGTTTCGTTTTTGACTTTTTTAGTACATCCTCCATTTCTCTGCTTTTCTCACCCCTCACAGATAAATACTCTCTACTTACCATGAACTGTACATGATTTTATACCCTCTGTATCGAGGAAACACGTGTCGTCTTTTATGAGATCCTTGATTTGTTGACTGAGATCTATGACCAAGAGATATATTGCTCGACTCGTTAAAAATGTCAGGTGAGTGGTATAGAATACATACTGGCCAGCAAAGTCCCACAATGCCAACCTTGCATATTCAACTATACTCGTCTCTAGTTTGTCAGCATTTTTATTAAGCAATTGGAGAATTTCCATCACTGTATCATTCATCTTCTCCATTTTACTGGACTCCACCTCCACGGAGACATTGCTTGGTTCTGGGCTCCCATGCTCAAAAACGGGTATTTGATCCACCCTGACAAATGGCTGCGAGGGAGAAGTTGTAACGTTTCGATCAATGTCGTTCTCTACACTAGCGACCAGATGACCCATCTCACTCTGGCCTTCCTGTTTACCACTTGTCTTCTGCTTCTGAACATGCTCATTAAAAACTTTTACAAGACGCTGGAGTCTAGAATAGTGATCTGCATCTGAAAGGAAGAGTGTAAACAAATTAAATTTGATTATTAATATGGTTTTTGAAGCAAACGGAGGGAAATGCTCTCACATCACTTGTGATGCTGAACATGCAAAGGGCATTGGCAAAGGGGTAGTATGAGACATGCTACTATGACAAAAGGTTATTCCTGCTTTGTTCTCTCGTGTATTAATATTAAATTAACCCCAGCTTCAATAGTATGCTACTGGAAATCATAATAATATACAATTAAAAAACAAGTGACATATGTGGGCCTGAGATCGCCCAATTATTTATCTAAAAGGTATCAGGACACTTGGCCAAGACTGGCGAGTTAGTATGATACAATCTCATTTAAAAGAGTTTATATATCTTTTCGTAAAGATAACCGTATTGGATGGTGGATCGGCATTATTTATGCACACCTGAAGGCTTTATATGTCCGGGTGCTTTCTATGAAATTTGGTCAGTTTCCGTTAATCATTACTCAGAAGAAGTCGTTTAAAGTTTGTATCAACAAGGGCCATATTAGAATGTGTATCAGCATTATTTGTATTAAATTTGAGAGCCTGCCAGGTTAAAGTATGTTAGCAGGTTTTAAGAAATTTGTATGCGTTATTTTGTTTGTAGTAATGTGGGCACATTTGATGGCGAATTGGCATCATTTGTACGACATTGAAAGGTTCTCTTTCCAAAATGTTTTGTCAAATTTGGTCATAATTATGTTCAGTGGTTTTTAAGAAGTCATTTAAAGACCGTTCTATTTTAGTAACGACAGCCATATTTGATAGTGAATTGGCATTATCTTTTTAAAATCAAAAGGTTTTTAGGCCAGTATACTGTCTATTAAACATGGTCAGATTCTTCACACTTGTCTTGAAAAGAAAATTGCCGGCAGTATTTTATTTCTTTGTTTTGTTTTCGAAATATTTGATGGCGAATCAACATGATTTGTTCAAAATTGAAACGCCTTTATGATAGGATGCTTTCTCTCAAAATAGAACAAATTATGTTTAGCAATATCTGAGGGTGGATCGTTTATACTTACTACGACCTTTATGCCAGGACGCTTTCTGTTAAATATATGGTCAGTTTCTTTCAGTGAATTTTAAGAAAATGTCGTGTAAAGGCTTGTTTGGTTTTACTATCAGCCGGCATATTTAAGGACGGATTGATGCCATTTGTCTACCTTAAAAGGCATTAATGTCATGATACTTTAACTCTGTAAAATTTGGTCATAGAGTGTTCAGGACTTTCTAACTGAAGATGTTCAAAGATTTTTACATTTTTTAATAATTTCGGCCATATAAGATATTGTGTCATCAGTCTAAATCAAGTTAATACAACAAATGAATTCAACGAAATGAAAATATACTACACTGAAAATAATTATTTTGCATACAAGCCATTAAACATTTTTTGAGAATTACACTTTACATTTTGATAATGATGATATAAATACAGAATGCAATGTGAAATACAATTTGGAATTTTTTAAAAATCTCTTAAACTGGGCAGTATTGATGGCAGCATTGGAATGCGGAATATCATATTGGTGTTTATTAAATCAAGGTATACCCATGATAGCAAAACAATATTTAGGTTTACGTCAAATTTTAGATAGGAAAACTATTGTCTAAAGGTGAAATATTAGTTTCTAGTGAAGACAAATTTGATCCAATAAACAATAACACCATACATCCAAAACAGTTTAACATAATCTGTAATAATGTTAATATTCCTATTTAGCATGAACTGGGAATATCAAAGAGAAAATAATTACTACGAAGGGCATAACACTGTGCATCGAGGCTTTTGAGAATCTACACCAGCTGCTGTGGAAAATGCATACAAACGAAATTGCAACACTGGAGCTGGATCAGTTGAATACTGGAGACAGTTGTCGGACAATGAAATTAACTCAGTGATAACAAGTGATGACAAATAGGATGGACTTACTTTTTCCTACAAGATATCCAGGAAGGAACAGAAGAAGTAATATCTAGGCTAAGTGTGAGTATTAGGTCTTTTGCGATATGAATTTTAGCTGTTCAAATGCAAAATTTAATATTTATTATGCAATCTGTTTCCACTGTTCAAGGCACTATAAACAAAGTTGTTTCATAATTTAAATTTTGGTAAATAAAGACTTTAATTCGCATGAAGACATTACAAATACATTTTAGCAATATATTCAAGATTTAACAGTAGACTAATATATGAAGTTGTTGGCATTGGTATATTTTTTTTTCATCTATTAACTCGATCATGAAAATAGGTTGCATAACAGGCTACAATAACAATTTACAAAAATCAGATACATATATTTTTAGAATAAATACTGCTAAATATACCGAAGTGATAAGAAAGAGAATTCCAGCAGATGATAAACAAGACTGTCAGAGAGAATATACAATTATATAAGGCCAGAAAACATAGGTAGTAATTATGTAGACAAGAAGGATGAAAATGGTGATAGTCTTGCAACCAAACAAGGTAATGGTTTAAAACTCATCGGTCATGAAACACATAAACAACCATTTATAATTATGGCTATGGTTTCAAGAGCTGGTGTAATTTACTTTTTGAAATAGCTTAATTATATAGTTATTAGCGTAACTGAATAGATACCAGATCAATATTTTTCTTACCTTTTGCTCCCTTTTTTACCAAGTATATTACTTTCAGTATAATTGAAAATAACACGCTAATTAATGCCGCAATTAGTAAAACCATGTTGCTATCATGCTTATCTTAGGAATTGTTAGACCTTTTTCTTTAAACAATTGTTTTAATCTTTTGCCTAATGGCATCGACGCAAGAAACATAAGAAACTCTGCTACGCATTAATATTCTAAAAAGAACTTACATCATCAACGAGCCATAGGTGACTGTTTGGAAGATAAAATCTGTTTAGCTCACGCAATCAGCATGAAAGGGCGTGTTGGGTCAACCTTCTGAGAGAAGTTTGCTCGGGATCAAAGTGAATCATAGGTTAAGGAACCTTATGCATAGTCATCAGAAATGACGAAAACCTATCCCAGCAGACACAGGTGAAAAGACAACATAGCAAACGGTAACTTTTCTTTAACTTCTGACTTGATGTAATTAATATTTTGTCTAAAGTTAAATTGTAAATCTGCTAAATACCCAATTATTTGAGCCATTTTACTTTCACAAGTTTACAATACCTCTTACAATTTGGCATTGTTCTTTTCGTCTCTTGCAATTTCCTATATTGTCATATATTTTAACGTCCGATTTCAGTGACATTATTTGTTACTACATCAAAAGCACTTACATAACCTCCAAAATGTCATTCCTCTTCATCACAAGATAATCTGTTAACATTTCATTCTTCAATCTTTTGAAATCTTTTTTTTTTATACAAAATTATTAGTTTCATTCCAAAGATCAATATTTCCATTTCTGAAATTGTATTTCTTTTATTTCATTTACAAGTTCTTCTTTCAAATCTATATCATCATATGTTTTAATGGCTGCATGTTTGTAACTGTTGGTTCATTTGTTGTAAATATTTTCATTCCTATTTTCTCACGAATTTCTGTTGCTGCTTAATGGTAACTGTTGGTTCAAGCAATTGTTTGTGTTGTGGTTCTTAAGAGGCGGGAGCCATCTCATCATTTTCAAATGCAGGGGATAACAATGTTTATCCTCCAGATATTTTGTGTCCTACTTTTAAGCTTCCATTTATTTCCTTCTGTTGTCCAGCCTGATCATCTGAGAAAATCATTTCCACCTGTTTGTGACGTTATAGAGCTAGGTGTTATTTTTTTTTTAAAATATATATATATATATATTTGGATTAGACATTAATATTATTTCTTTGCTTATGCTCAAATAATACACTGTCTTTATCTGATCTATAAATGGGGCTAATTAAGTTATATTGAACTTCGTCGATGTTCAAACCAAGCTTACTTTTGATCTTCGTGTTCATCAACTATATGTATAGACGGTAGTTCAAAGATTTTAAAACTCATCAACAGATATATTATCAGTATAAGGTTCATTAATTACTGCATCTGTAGTTTAATTGTCATATTCATCGTTATCGTAAAGTTCATTAAAATCTTCACTTTCAACCTTATCAACGTTTGCCATTTACACTATTTAATTGGGTCAAAAACAACTTGAAAAGAGAATTAGATTGTGTAAAAGATCAAAATAACAGTGACAGAAGCGAAGCGAGTCAAAGCGATGAAGAAGAACACAAACAGGAATTACAAATTAGCATAGCAATGGAACAGAAGAATAAATAACTGAAACACCTTTGATCAATAAGGACTTTGAAATTTGGACTAAAAAAAATCAAGTAAACATACAAAATATTTGTAAATGCGAGATCAGTTTAATTACAACATCTCTGATAGTATTGGTTTTCAAATTGATAATGTGAACGAACACTAGACAGAGCTGAATAAGACTACATGATAACAAACAGAAATATATAGTTTACTGGTTTGTTTTGTCATTTATTTTAAGACAACCTTCTTCTGCAATGAGTGCAAGTTTAGTAGCATGTAAGCAAATAAATAAACAAAACAGATGCAAGCCAGAACACAAAAATCCAAACGATATACAATACTGCTAATTAATTTGTGTACCACATCTGATGTAATTGATGTATTTTTTTTTCTTTTAACAGTAGATGTAACAACTATCGTAGTAACAATTATGAATGGTTATCACATTGGTTAATATTTAAAAGAATATGAATGAGGATAAAAGCCATACTTATTAAAATGTTTGATCAGAAATCTAAAAACTTATTCAGTTAGCAGCTTTTTAAAGCTTCTATCGTTTATTGTGTTCTTCTATATCTAGCTTTGATGGCATTTTTAAATTTTTGAGTAGTTTTCTCTTGTGTTTGACCAATAAAAACATTTTATGTTGTACAGAGGCAGATAGGTCAAAAGAGGTACAAGGAACATCAAGGGTTGTATCTAGATCTTTTAGGTTAGTTCCTCCATGTTTTGCAAATATTAGCCAAAATTTTTGTAAAATTTAAATGGTGGAAAGCCAAGCAATTTTAACATTGCATCAGATTTAATGTTTTGTTTCATTGAATTTAACATTCTAACGGTTGTTAAGTAGTATATTTTGTGGTTTTCTTCGTTGTGGTATTTTATTTTGTTGTATGTATCTACGTGTTCTCAATTATAAATTCTCCATTTTATAAAATAATTATTATTCTTTTTAATATCTTAACATAAGGCTTACAATAGCTATGTTTGTTGCACTCACTAATGAAAGTTTTGTCTTCAATTATGAAAATGTTTTAGCTGCCGTTTATTTTGTACTATATTTTTAAATAAAGTGTACTTTTAAAATTGTAATACTTTCACCGTTCAAATAATTTACAAATGGGTTTAAGTTGGAACAAAAATGTTAAAAGATGGTGTTAAGTAATTTGCAACAAATCGTAAAATCATATTCACGTAAAATCTAATTGTGTTGCAAAATAAATGAGATAAAAGCGAACAAGTTCGTGAAAGTAAAAATAAATACATTTCTAAGGTTGATATATCCACAGATGAGGTAACTTTGCAAAACAAAAATTTCCAAGTTGAGTTGATATAAGAAAATAACTCGGGAAACAAAATCACAATAATTTTAAAAACAAACCAAAGCAGAAATTTAAAAAAAGGCATGAAAACAAGCAACAACAGAGTAAATACTGCCTTGAAAAACAACCACAAACAACACACCAAAGCAAAATATACTACTTGATAGGTAATATACGTGCTGTTTCAGGAATATTTGTTATATATTTAAAACGCTCTATTTCTTTTCTAAGCTTCTACACCTAGGCATATATATATATATATATACAAGCATCTACAGAATTGGATAAAGTTTGTGCATTATTTAACCTAAGAGAATATATTTTCTTTGACTAGATCAGTAACACCAAAATTTACTTCAATGGAAATTGTTCGGTGTTTCATGCAGTCATAATGGAAATTACAAGCAGTTACAAAGAAGTACCATAGACAGGCTGAATAACAGTTTTGAAGATGAAGACAAATAAGCAATATATTTTCACTGTATGCCTGTAATTTATGTATTTCGCGTAGCTCGGGCAACAAGTTTCTACTTCACGTTAAGTAAATAACATGACTGGAGACATATCTTTAAGAAATCCTTCTGATTTTAGTTTTAAAATCGTCCAAACTAGGAAAAGGTTATTCAAATCATCAATCAATAAACAATGACTAAAACATGAACAACGATCATATTAAAACTTTACGTGATCCTTCTGATGCAGCTACTAAAAATTTGTAAATGCACATATTGGTAATCAGATTTGCAAGACTATCGAGCATAACTATTTAAAAGATATAAAACAATGGAAAGAATAAGCTGAAAATAAATTGGGAGTTGTGGATCCGAGTATAAAAGCTACTAATTACAAAAACAGATTCACTATAACAAGATAAAGATCTTAGGTGCACAGGACTTGTTTAAGCAGAGATCTAATATCCTGTCTAAATATACAAAACTAATGTTTTAACATTCACATAAATCAATTATTTGTTTCAATTATTTGATCTAAATTACGCGAAAGATAAAAGAATAAGGCATAATAACTAAATGGAGGAATTACAAAACAAAAGTGAAGAGTTTCAAGAAAACAGAGCAAGTCACTGGATTATCCGAACGAAAGATTGAGAGGACAATGTTTGCTTACTCGAATGTTTAATAATTTGGATGATGCTTTTGCTATTCATTATTCTTTTACGCACCAAGACACTGTTTAAAGAAACGTATGCAAAACTAAACGCAATGATTGTTACCGGCCTTCGGACAAACAGATAACATATATATATATATATATATATATATATATATATATATATATAGAGAGAGAGAGAGAGAGAGAGAGAGAGAGAGAGAGAGAGAGAGAGAGAGAGAGATTTATTACTATTATAATGGGCATTATCGTTTATATATGTTATAAATGTATTCAGTATTTAGCTAGATAAATTAACATAAAAAAACCCACAAAAAACAGCAGAGTGTTTACAATCTTAACATAATACATCATTGTATTGCTAACAATCCAAGTAGTGCTGAATCTAAACAAAACTTGCAGGTGGCAATAACTAGGATGGGATCTAATATAATTATTGTACCTGGAGTTTTGTCACATCATTCGATGTAAAGATTGAAGGAGATCTTAATAATTGAGTTGCAAACAATTGGAGATGAATGCTTCTTAAAGACATAAACATTTTTTAAGGCAGTGACCATATTGATAATAAAAACCGTCTGAAGTGAATGAAGGTGCTAACCAGGATTATTAATTCAATAATATTTGTCTCCAGTACGATGCAGTTACTTCTGACATAAAGGCTAATTCTGTGAACGAAAAGCACAGGAACGGAATTGCTTTCTTTTATGACTACATCACAAGAGAATACATTATTGACGTGGCAGCTAATACGACTTTAACAAATGTCAAATGTCACCAAGATTGACTTTAAAATGAGTCTTGGTACTGGTAAGAAAAGAAAGAAACGGATCCTGAAAAGTACTTCAATTCAGCAAGAGAAAGAGCAATGATTACTTTAGAAGCATTACCCAACAATTTGTATCCACTGTAGTATAGAATAAACAACATCTTACAGAATTATTGAAATATTTCTGTGATGGACATCAAAACACACCAAATCTAGCAAAATCAGTGCTACTTTTACACGCATCACCATTCTTTTTAGCTTGATTTGAGATGTGCACATAATAGTAGATTCCATGGAACCGACCATGAATTATCTAATGTTCAACAAGTAATAGACACATAGATAAAATATAAAAGAAAACGTAGATGAGCACAAAAAGTACTTTTACTTTAAATCTGATGCTCCGGCAAATATTCAGAGCAACCAGATAAAATCCACAATGTTTTCTTAAAAACAAATACCATATTAATAAATGGATCAGTTTAAAATATTAGATGATGCATGGGCTCCAAAAATGATCTTTGAAAGGTGTAAAAGATGCAAAACGAATAGTGCAATTGAGCACAAAGGTTGAGTTATATGTGACTTTGAAATAGGATTTTAACAAAATTAAGACAAAACACCACATGTCAACAACACATTAATTTGACTGAAAAATTTAAATAGGCAACTACAAACCAATACAGATCTTTATGAAGTAATTAATTCTTTTACATACGCAATAAATAGGAATATCATAATAGAACTGATTTCGACTGAACTGCAACAATTTTTAAAGATAAATATGACATACAGGACTACAAGTTGGTGTTCGAGATACGAAGCAAGGATAAAAGAAGTGCAATAAATAGAAAGAATGTTGCTCTGGTTGTGTAGTCATTTTAATTATTTGCTAATGCTGTGCAGTGCATATACAGTGAAGAAAATATTAACTATCCATTCTTTTTAGACAAGATATTTTCTATGTATAAATTATGTACATCTATAAAACCATTAACAAAAAAGCCATTATAAAATGCACTACAGATGATTAATATAGGAGGAATATATTGATTGTTTAACAAGAAGTCTGATACTTTCTTACAACAGTGATAGAAACCATCACAGTTTTGTATACTCACAATATATTTTGTACATAGAGGTTGTATCTGACTTGTTAATAAGGTAAGCAGTAAACAATGCATTTAAACTGACACCATAATATGATCATATGTGGTCTTGCCAATTGTGGAAATATAAAGAGTTTGCACAAGATTTGATTGAAGTGTTGAAATATAAGAGCTTTCTTTTGATTTTGTTAATATCTGTCCAGCATTTATGTACAATAAGACCTACGACAGAAAATGGAGTTTTAGTGAGAACAATGTATGTTTAATAGATACGGGTGATAAATGGTTAGAATTAGTTATCACCATTCACCATTCACTAGGGAACTAATATATAGTTTCTTGTAGATGACTGTGCCAACATTGAGGATTTAAAAAAGAAAGCAACCAACCTAACTTACTGATAAGCATTATAGAATATCTGTGTGAGTGTTGCTGAAAAAATACAACCTTTGGGATGATATCGAGGACGCATCTGATCATGTAAATGTATTCGTGTCAGTCAATTGTTACACAATTGTTATTGTCAGTTAATTGTTACACAAGGTTGATGTTACTGTGAAATCATCTTTCTTAATTGGCTTATCTAGAAGCGTTTAGTTCGTAATAATTTACTTTATACGCCTACCCTTCTTTAAGGTGCAAAAACTTTGGTTCGGCCTATTGTCGGCACTAATCTGTATCAGCATGTGTGTCTAGTTTTGTTTTTACATCACGTGCCTTTGGTACAATTCCGAGTGATTCACTCAGCAAAAAGACCCAGCATGTTTCAGGTGTGTATTTTACTTAAGGCATGACCACAAGGTAGTTCGAAACCGTAAAATGTCAATGTTTTCTGGAATTCAGCAGCTAAAATGCATTTCCAAGTTTTAAGTGATTTTTTTTTTACGGGTATGTTTCGCTTTTCAGACTAGAGGAGTTTCGGTTTCCAGGGGGAAAATGATGATATTAAAGATGGAAACATTATTTTGGACCAAGTTAAAGTTTCGATCTTGAGGGGATTTCGATATACCGAGGGTTCAGTTTTGGGGGGTTTCACTGGCAAAATAGCTACTTTAATGCGCTTCCTTGCCAAGTTGGAGACTAACATTCACTGACTCGGATAACTTGCGAATGGGGTGGAGCTAAGCTATTCTTGAAGTACAAAACGTGGAAGTTAAAATACGGGTTTTTGGCTTCGCCTCCCAAGTCATTCGAACTGATAATACTTAAAGCGGTCTCATCATCAATGAAAAGTTTGCTGGTGTATAATGCAAGTAATTTTTGCCAAGTTTTACTCACATGTGTTGTATAATGCAAACAGGCACAGGGATAAGCAAATTCAAACATCATATTTTACTACCGTATGGTGCTTTTAGCGCAATTATATGACATGCACGTGATTATAATATTCATGATCATGGTGACGTTTTGTAGTCATCCTCACAGCAGGTCCTTTATGTTTTTGTATACTTGCACTACAAAACAATGATTGATTATTTTGTATATTTTATTTCATACTTTTGGGTGTACACAAAATTAAATTAAATCACTATCCTCGCAAGCAAGTCCAGGAATTAATCCTCGTAATGTATGTTGCATTTATTAGTCACGCCCGTGATGCATATGGCGAAAAGCTGTTAGTATTCATATTATATGGAAAGTTTCTAAAATGGCCAAGGCAAGCAAGGTCATATATCACCCTGAATGGTCACTAGATGGCGCACGACATTTTGACTATATCTGATTCTGATTCAAGAACAACTGCAAGAGGCGACTGGACAAACAACTGTCACCTGTCACGTGCTATCTTAGTTTGCTTGAAATTCAGCTAATGCTATCACCCAAAGGGAAATCTTTCATTGGGTCTATACCTAACAGATGAAAATATATACAGTTATCGTTCTGGGGAAGACAATTATTTGCGGCCAGAGTATTACAGTGTATTACATTTCTGAATACTTGGGGTTTGTGTTGTGTTTTTTTGTTTTTTTGTTTTTTTTTTGTTTTGTTTGCTTGTTTTACCGAGAATTAAAATTTGGTCATGAAAAAAAAGAAATAAAAAAAACAAGCAAAGCAAACTAAAATGTTCATCTGATATTCCAACCCAATTTTCTATTTGTAAGAAACGAGAGACGCACTTTTAGATTTGTTAACCTGATGGAAAACTCAATTACATGCCCCTTTTCAAAACTAGCTTTGAATAATGGGCTGGGGTACGTTAGGAGACGAAGAATACAATGTAAGTATTCTTAGCTAATTGGGTAATTTAGAAATTCAATCGGATGTGTGTGTGTGAGAGAGAGAGAGAGAGAGAGAGAGAGAGAGAGAGAGAGAGAGAGAGAGAGAGAGAGAGAGAGAGAGAGAGAGAAAGTATGTGAGAGAGATGGGGGAATGCAGTGTTATACCATGCAAATATTCTTAGATATAGGGGTATACTAGAATTATAACCGGTTGAGAGAGACAGAGGGGGACACATATAATATAGGTATTATTGAATAATAAGAAATTCAGATGGGTGTTACAGAAATAATTTAATAAAATTTAGTCATTTTGGGGTAAACGTGTAATTAAAAAATTCAATCAGGTGTGTGTGTGAGAGAGAGAGAAAGAGAGAGAGAGAGGGGAATCTGAAAACAGGATGACCAACTTTTCTCTTGTGTTGTCCACTGTCCAGTTCTCAAGGAGACTTTACAACACTCCATGTGGACATCAATTCCCTCAGTGCGTTCAATCTCAGATATCTTTACATCTTCCCCCAAAAGGCGCTTGGTCAACGTCGTCTTTCCAACCCCATATTGGCCCACGACCATAACCCTGATACTGTAAACTTTCTCCTTTCCATCTTGCAGAGCATCTTTGTATATTTGAAGGGATACTTCATCCATCTTTAGAACCTCTGCAGGAATGACTGGATCTGAAAACAAAATGCAGATTACAGTATAAATGAAGACATTTACTGAATTTAATGATATGGGTTTTCTTGTATTCGATGAATTTATTGATATAACCTCGACATGAATAAAATTATAACGATAACTTAGACACAGAGAGATAGATACCATGCTTGGAGTATCTTATATTTTACATTGACACAACTGAAATGCTTTTGATGCAGATATACATGCAACAAATATTTATATATATTGAATGCAGATATACACGTGGAGAAAACAAAAAACAAAAAATGTGTACACAACATAGTGTAAATTTCAAACATAATCATTAGCTAATATTAACATAAAGCAGCCAATTTAGATCCCTATTCATGTATATGAATTACCACTTAGTAGTATCATTAACTCTGTTAACATCAGTTTCTATGATTGTGTAGGAATAGACCTTCTGATGTCATTGATCAACCCTCCATATACTGAGCATCTCGTTTCTTCGTTACTGGAGGGCTGTTAACGAAGGAGGCTAAGGCTTCCTAGAAGTAGTGACATAATGTGTCATACACGTTGTGTTGTATTTTAGGTTGTGAAAATTAGCTCTGTATTCTCAAATAATTTTTATTACGAAACTAGAGTTCAAAAGTTACAAAACGTTTACATTCTGTAAATTCAATTAGAATGAAGACAGATTCAGAGAAACGCCATGATTCTCTTATCGTAATTTCGTTCTAAAAGGCTGACCACGTGTACGAATATTCCTCATACGGATTTTTTATCAAGTCTAAATTACGGATAGATCAAGAGATAACGCAAAAGTGCATATTTGTTTCAAAATCAGAATTGACATTGCCAACCTAATAATTATTTTTCTGAAACACACCTTTACTGCCTAATTTTTATTCTAAAATAGCTCTGATATTTAAATATATCGCAAGCTGGATGAATGAATTACAGAAATATAAATTAAACAGAAGAGAACTTGATCTTTTTATGCTACTGCTACTGAATTTCCTAGCGATTTCCTTTAAAAGCAGATTTTGCTCCTTAAATGAAGTTACACATAAGCATTGTTTTTGAAAGTCTGTGTTGCCACCCTGTTCTAACACACAAACTATGAACTACCTTCAGTAGATATACTCCATGTATTGCATCAGATTTTGTACTATTTCATCTCGAGCTAAATTGAGCGTTTTCATCCAAATATTGGAGACAACAGGTCTTGACCCCATAAAAGTCAAAAACTCTACAACGGAATTGCACTCAAACTCAGTTAAATGTTTATCCTTTGATTCAACCATACTTGTTTCATTTGTATTCAAGTACTCTCTTTAACTGGCACCATTTTCAGAACTCAAAATCAGTTTGTTCACTATTTAAATTTAAAAAACTTATTTTGAGTGCGCAGTCTAGTTGAGGCGCTTTGTAAATACGGGGCATTGTCCCACAAATGGAATAATGTATCAGAAACACACACACACACACACACGCGCTTATATAACAACTGGACGGGGGTATTCAGTCGAATTCCTCGAGATGCTACCGACTGATTCTAACCTGGGGTGGACCGATATAGAACGCACACATAAGGAACGATACTGGATACTACCATTGAAAACTCACCGAAAGTTCGACCTAAATAAAAGCATCTAACCTTCCTAATGCAATTTTATCAAAACTACAGCCAGGCATCAGTTTATCAGACGTACGCAATTATTGCGATAATATTTACCCAAGTTAATACTCCGTAACTCGTTACATGTATTATTTTTATTATTATTACTATTATTATTATTATTATTCTTATTATTATTATTATTTGAACTCTTGTCCATTATCCAGCCACACCATTCTCTTGACATACTTCCTTAGTACCTCCATGAATAACTTTACCGGGATATACTATCTTTTGTACATTTTGATGATGTCGTTGGTTTTTCGCCGCCCATGGTGTCAGTCCTTTGTTCCCAGCCTGGAATTAGGTCAAAACACTTTGGTCCTCTGCGTGATAAGCACGATAAACACTTCTGTGAATTTCTTACACAACTTTGCTGGGTTGATGGCAGCTTAACTTAGATATGTAGTTTACCCGTTTTAGACCGTCTTTAATTTTGTCTTCTTTCTTTCTTATATTGTTTATTATTTGTTTGATTATTTCCCCGTCATTGAAACATGTCGGACTCCAGAATTTCTCTTGGTTTTTGTTTTTAGTGTTTGTTTTGGGGATGTAAATTGTTGCTTCCCCTGACCAGGGTAATTAGGGTAAAGTGTACATGTATTGATGTAGAATGCATCTTAACAGACTGAGAACAAAAGAAGATTAACTTAAATAAGTTATTTTTGAAAAGCAGACCCTTTGAAAATAAATTAGTTGAGTAAGGATCTGTAATCTTTAAATGAATTTAAGTAACGTTTGAAGAAGGAATTAGCGATTAGAACTATGCTGCATGATAAAGGAGGTAATTTATTTTAATTAAATTTAAAATTTCAAAATTAAACATTGGAACCCTAGCTGTGTTGGAACATTAGAGACAGGATGGTAATGTTGTTCAAACTTGCCCGAAGATATTTTTTTTAAAATTCTGTGCACTGAAAATGACTTTTCTGCATTTGTCGCACATACACACACCATGCAAGGTGGTGTTGCTATGTTTGTGGCCTATACATTTAGGACACACCATTTAATCTTCTTTCTCACTAGGATTTTTTTTAAAACTCAGAATATTTTTCTAATCAATGTCATGGATAGACATAATGTAATTACACATGAGATCCTTTTTTTCAAGCTATTTGAGAGCCGGAAAATTTGGGGGCAAAAGAATTACCAAACCCAACCCCACGAAATTACATGATTGGCCCCTTGTTCTATAATGACTAATTTCGATATGGTGTTTGGAGTATGTGAAAAATAAATATAAAATATTTTTAAAAAATCCCCCCTACTGACTTTCATAAACAGTCAAACTACATTATCAGGTCAACAGGGAGGAGTTAAATTTAGTTTTGCTGGGCTTGAGTCCATTTACAGATTATTCCATCCCAGAATGACAGCTACAATTGACATTTTCCCTTTAACTATGATATCTCTCGTCTACTCGAACGAACGAAATAATAACGTTGTAAATATGCAGTACACTCGAACTTTAAAAAAATAAAATAAAATAAAAATAAAACCTTGCCGCTGATCACAAAATAACCAATAATTATTAAAAAATATTGCTTAAACATTTTCCTTCAAGGCAGCAATGTGTAACTAATTGTATTTCTTCAACCACGTTATCTTTCATTTACCAGTGTACCTAACTTCCAACGAATTGAATTGGTCTACTTTACCTATGCAAATTAGCCTAACTGGCTATTCCAGAGCGGTGGTCAAAGGACTCGTAATCTGGTAATGCAAAGCCATCAGCTACAGTATTGTCAGCCCACACGCTCGAATGATCACATACGACTATAATTTAAAGTAAGTTCTTGTCAGTCAATTAAATAATCTATGCAATGGTGGTTGTTAAATTGGCACCATATGTGCTGAGGCGCTGTTAAACACTAATATGAACACATACACTCTGTATTGCTATATTTACCATTTACTAGCCTATGTGAGAATTATATGTGAAATTGCCCTGTTTTGTTCTTTTCCATGAGCATTATTCACGATTGTTTATTATTTATACACGTTACGTGCATCTATCGTGGCGTCAATAAAGCTCTCTCTCTAATTAAGACTTTATTAAAAATGTTGTGAAATTTATGCTGAACAACCGCCCATTGGCAATATCCAATGGGTAAGATCGACGTTCAAGGGGCAGATAAATCATTTGTAGTATTGCCAAACCAAGGTAATGTTGTCAGAGTTGTCATAGCTATGTATGGTACTGTGCAGAATAACTTCGTAAATAACGTATACTCGTTATGTTTACAAGACCCTTGCACACAAAAAGCCACGTCCGCCAGAAGAAAGCTCATCAAACTCGAGTAGGATTGGTTGAAATGGAAAATAGAAATGCCGAAGCGCTTAGGAAAAATACATATTACTTCCGGAAAATTCTGAGCTCTTTTTAAAATCATATTTAACATTGTCGATTTTAACAATAAAAATATGCAAAATAATGACCCCAAAAGTGCGCCAAACTTGTATCCATTGCTTCCTCTTCCCGCAAAACGCTCTCTGGTGAAAAATAGCAAATATACTCGTGTGTCATGTGGTCCAAGTGGCATAAACAACACGGAAAATACGAAAAAAGGCACAATTCCGTTGATTTCGAACGGCTAGAAATAACGTGAATAGGTTATTTTCAAAGACACTTGAGGTCTTTTAAAATAACGTGAATAAGTTATTTTGAAAATCACTTGTTCAAGTTAGACCCTCGACTGCTGACGAAGAGCTTGTTTAGCGCGAAATGTTGGGAAACTGTTTTGTCTTTGCGCCGTTATAAATTTTTGTATCAAATACATATACTTTAGCTGCAGCATTGAGTTATATTAAGTCAGGCATATACTTCGTATTCAAGCTAGAAGTCTGACTGCATCAAGACTGGGTTGAGCAAATTGTGAAATTGTGAAAAGTTCAATCCCAAAATGAACATTATTAAAAATCTTGCCTGAGTTCCCAGCATTCTTGAACAACGTATTTACATTTCATCTACTAGTATATTTCCTTCCAAGTGATTGGCCGTGGTTCTATTTTCTATAATATACCAAAGCCCTGTTGTGTGCTTCGTTTTCACAGTATGACCACACTTTCTAGTGGAACATTTATCTGTATCAAAGACTTAAGCAGTTATTCTATTATATTGAGACAAATGAAAATTTAAAACATCCAACGTTTAAACAGGCAATTCACTGTTTAAATTTATATTGTATGCAACTACATTAGTTATCTATACATATATGCATAAATCTCTCAATTTAATTAGGTACAAAGGCATCCTACAATACCGTTAGACATATAATGAATGATTTATGTTCTAACAACCTGATCATTTACAATGTCTCAAGATTTAGGAATTTAAGGTCAGAATAATAAACACTGAGTACTTCAAATTTGTATGATACATATTATTTTTCCATCAAATTTCATCTGCTATTTAATATAAAATTCCCATCTTTACTAACCAAAGGAATGGGCCATCTGAATTAGAATGTTTCCCGCTTTGAATTTCATCTAATTTTGATTATATATTTTGCATCTCTTAAACCATTTTGACTCGATCCTAAAGTTACAATTCTAACATTTATAGCTACACGCTTTCCAACGTGATTTTAAATCAATAAGAATTCCACCCGAAATCAAGGATGCAATTTTATTTGTTCTGTCATGAAGAATTTGTTCACGGGAAAATAAGAAATACTCTATGGACTACCTTGCTGATCACTCCACACAGGACGGAATCTCCAGACCTCCTTTCTTCCATAACTTGTAAAATACAGTTCTTCCTGCTGGTCCCCCCAGTGCACAACCAGAGGCCGTAGTGGCATAACCTCCCTGTGTATTGTCACTAGATTCCCACTCTCTGTAAGCTGATGAATGCACGGAGGGTTACTCCTGTTACAAACATATATAAATCCTCTTTTGTCAACAGATACAGCTTCCGGTTTGTTCAGGTCACTGTGTCGGTACACAAACTGTTCACTTCCGTCCATAATAACAAACGCGTACACGCCATTGTTAGGGGAGTCATAATCAGCACGACACGATATGTAGACCGTGGAATCGTCTGTACTTGTGGCCACGTAACTCCATTCGTACCCTTTACAGATCTTATGAATTGTACAGACCTCTTTATCAACAAGAGACACAAGGCCCCAGCAAATGCAATCTTCTGGGGTTTCCTTGTCCCACTTGATACCACTCACCACAAGTTTATCCCCAGACCTTAAGGCCTTCACTCCATAACATCTATAAAATCCTCTCGTTACGTCTAATGTTCCCACACATCTTATGACTGCTGACTGGCCTGTTAACACAATTGATAAGATCTCTATTTGTCCGTTGACCAGAGTCACCGCAACCTGTGTCCCGCCTAGAAGACAAACATCAAAGGGAAGTGAATGTAGTTTGTCGTATGTAGTCAGTAACTTTCCATTATGACGATTGTGGAGGAGAAGTTTACGTGCATTGTAGTCTACGACCATCAACAGGTCTGCAAACACCACAAGACCGCTGTACCAGGTGCCATTGTCAGCTGAGGAAGAAAGTAATTAAAAGTTCTAGTTGATATGGACATAATCTGGAAAATGCAGAAAATGCTGAAAAATATAGTTAAAATAAAATAATAAAACATAAATTTCACAGAAATACACATGCTAAATTTCATTCCACTTCTAACAATAGTCTACTGTCACCACCTATACCATCATCGTCATCAGTGAAAATCATCGTTATTATCAGTATCATTATCATGATGATGTTCTGGTTGTTCATTACATTATTTTATTATTATTATTAGTACTAGTATTAGTAGTAGTAGTAGCAGTAGTATTAGTAGTAGTAGAATCATTATTATAGTAGTTGGTGTATAGTCATTATTGTACTTACTGACGTATAAGCATTCTTTATACAAATAATAAAAATTAGAATATATATAACAACAACAATAATACATTATAATATACAATTATTATTAGTAGTACTACTAGTTGTAGCAAAAGTACCAGAGGTTGTATTGTTGCAGTTTTTGTTGCATAATTATTATTATTATCATAATAATAATGATGCTAATAAATTATTATACAAACATATTATTATTATTATTATTATTATTATTATTATTATTATTATTATGATTATTATTATTATTACATGTTGTATTATTATTATTATTATTACTATTATTATTATTATTATTACATGTATTATTATTATTATTATTATTATTATTATTATTATTATTATTATTAGTTTAGAGGACTTTGCACCAGTTGTCACATGGTCGTATGTGTGTAATGTCCTTGAATTCCTCCTACACCGTTAAAGCTGGACACACAACTTGGTTTAATGATAGTCCTATGAAAGTAGAGTGCGCCAACACTTTTTAAATTTTGATCACCCCGCTGTGGGTGGGTCTAATGGGGTTACAGGTGATTTGACATAAATTTAAAATAAGTCCTGAGTTGTATATTTCACATGTTTGGGAAATGGCACATGTCATCAACGTCCCAAGTGTTGATACATATCAGGGTTCTATCCCTACTCGCAAGAACTAAGCGAAGTGGCAATAACTAGTTAACTAGTGAGATCCCCACTTCATAATATATATATATATATATATATATATATATATATATATATATATATATATATATATATATATATATATATATAGAGAGAGAGAGAGAGAGAGAGAGAGAGAGAGAGAGAGAGAGAGAGAGAGAGAGAGAGAGAGAGAGAGAGAGAGAAGTAGATAGATCGGACAATAGATAGATAGATAGTTACTTACTGGGCACGAAGAGAAAATTTAACTGACTTGACCCCAGGGTCCTTCACTACTCCAAAGAACTTAGCTCCTAGTCATAATTTAGAAACTATTGAGAACCCCACCCTATAACCATATATGCTCTTACTGTGCATGAACATTCTAATTAATCCATGCAACAGAAATTGGCTGAATTTCGGATTTTACGTCAAAACGGGGAAGCGCGGTGATACATATTTTACAAACACAGAGTGGTCGCTTTTGATGTTGTTCTTATTTATATTAAAATCCTTCACGTCTATCATATATTGCACATGGAAACTCGGTCAACTTAAATTCAATTTTATTTTACAAAACCGTGGAAAAGTTATGTTGGATGGCAACATTAGCCAAGGATGAAAACTTTTATTCAGCACAAAATTATTGAAAATAAACAACTCTGTCAATTTGAATAAATAAACTTTCCATGGGCCTTTACTTTTGAAAATCTGAGTCATTTAATGCATAAAAAATTCAAATTTTTTCCTTTCGACAAAGTTGTTTAAATATATTAACGTGGCAACCCAAAGGGTGGTGAGTTGTCTTAGCGATATGTACTTAGAATATTAAAGGTAAGCAAATATTTTCAAAGATAAAAAGATAAATAACTGATCCTTCATAACATATCTCAGTGACATATTCAACCTTTCATCGGATTCTACATGCATGTATTACGCTGAGTATTTCGGAGATATCCCTGGAAGTATACAACTGCATTCTCCATTTATAAACAAGTCGTCTCATATCGTCTGCTATCGTACCCCACAAGCTCCGGGACTGTATGTTATACATGTTAAGACGTCAGTCAAAAATAAACGAAAGATTCATTATAATCAGTGCTATATTTAAAATTTCGCGTTCAGTGGTATATATACTACTTTACAATATGCAGCAAAAATATATCATCTGCCTTGAAGTATAAAGCTAATAAGTTACCCCTGACTGTTGTGCAACTTCTGTTTAGTTTATTTCAAAGATTTATTTATGTAAATACTCTCCGACATAGTGGAATCAAAGGCCATGGCCATGAGATTATAAAGTAAAACATACGCTATTTATTCGTCCAGTTGGTTTCTACAGTTTTTCCAACCAACCGGAAAACAATTATTCAGAACTTTAGACTTACAAAATAGTGACAAAGAACCTATGAAATAAAAATAAGCTATCATCATCATCATCATCATCAAATCTTTTATCAGCAGCATCGGCAGCAACAGCAACAATAACTCCATAAACTCCTCCATTCTCATTATCATCATTGTTAATAATATTATTGTGGGATGCTCGTTGATTTTTTTTAGTGTATATTATTATTATTATTATTATTATTATTATTATTATTATTATTATTATTGTGTTTGTTGTTGTTGTTGTTGTTTTTCTTTGTGTCACTGCTGTTGTTATTAACATTATTCTAGTTGTTTTTGCTGTAATCTGAAACTGCATTTATTTTGAGTCTATAGAGCTAAAGTTCTAAGAATTTATATAATACCTGATCGATGGCATAGATCTTATCGTGATGTAGTCTTTGATTTGAAACAAACCTGAGAATGCCGAGTAAACCACAGACCTTAGATTGGCACGAGCGAGGGATTGAACCCAAGACCGCAGAGATGCGACATGACGACTTGCTGTTGTTTACTGAAGTACTTATATATGTGTGTAAAACTTTAAGCTTTAAATTTATTTATTTAATGCCGATCGCTAGATACGGTCGTTGAGGTGGAAGAGACCGGAAACCCCAGATGAAACCATGGACCTCGGAGTCTACATATCATTGCAAGTGTTGGAACGGGGGATCTTCGCACAAATTACGGAGGTAAAAGCTGATAGCTGCATTAAAATACCATCTCAGAGAGAGAGAGAGACAGACAGACAGACAGACAGAGAAAGGGAGAAATAGTTGCATTACAATTATACCAGGAAGAGATAGAGAAACACAGATACTGATGAAGCCAGGGTTTTTGTTCAAATTATACACGTTTGAAGCTGACAGTTGCATTAAAATTCTAGCAAAAGAAATAAATTCTGTACTGAAACGAGACAGACAGACAGAAAAGTATTGTAATTGCACAAGTTGGACACATATTTCTTTTTCTGAACTTGGCATAAGTTTAATTATTTTTGCAGATTTGCAGTGGAATTTTCTTTATCACTGACATCTATGTAGTAGAAAATGAGATCATCAAATTAACTTGTTTTCCCAGTTTATAAGTAAACATGCTTTATTTGATCGATTCATTTCTTCAAAATTTTCTTCTAAATGCGTATTCTACTTGTATCATGAAAATCCATAACAAAAATAAACCAAACTGGACATGGTAAAATCTCAACTCTAATTCCATATTAAGATATTTCAAGTGAACTTCCCACTTTAAATTCTGATATGCGGATTTATATAGCTTTTATTGTTGCCAGTTTGTGTCCGGAATTTTCCGTTTTTGCATCGTTTTAAGGTTGGAGACGGATACACGGACAGATATTTCGACAGTATGTTTTTTCTTCTTTTTAAATTAGTCTCGAGATTTTTTTAAATCATAGGCATATAACATTAAAATAACTTTATACACGCCATATCAAATGTATTCATTCCATTTGGTTTCAATTCTTAGACTTACAGATTTAGAACATATCATTTTTGTGTCATAGCGCTGAATAAAAAATGCACTTTAGCTACGATAGTTTCAAAAAAGTATTGAAAATGAATTAAAACATAGTGATACTACAACACAAAATAGTGTGGGAGGGGAAGGGGTCGCTGTTTGAACTGCACTTTTAATATTGAGAGAGAGAGAGAGAGAGAGAGAGAGAGAGAGAGAGCGTTCCAAGTCAATCACGAGAAAACAACAACTAAGATATTTTAATGTTCTATTTTTTCAAGTAACTCCTAAAACATTCTATTATAAAATTATTTTCTTAATTAAAATGTATATTTTATGGTTTTTGCTCCTTAAAGATTTTTAAATGCTTCACATGCATCATCACCTGCTTCAGACTTGAACTTTTCAGCCCATGCACATCGAGAGAAAATATCTATCGCACTTAAAAAGTATTAATATCCGTTGTCTCTTATGCTTGTAAACTGACAATGTAAGGTTGCCACTGTGAGTCGATGACATTTACATAAACCATTTTGTATGGGCAACTTTTCTACAGTCGATTGTGTACAATGTCCAATTCAGTAAACTTTATTTTATGTGTATTATGTTTAATTTGTTTCCACAATTGATTCATATTTGTGTAAGCAACTGGAGGGAAAAAAAAGAAATAAAAAAGCTTAAATCATGTTTTCGGTACAAAGACTTTAGATGTCAATTACAAGACTTTAGATGTCAATTACAAGACTTTAGATGTCAATTACAATTTTAGAATCATTTGTAAAAAATACAGGCAACATAACTCAGTACTGTTATCAGATGTTATAAATGTAACCTTGAAGTTCTATTGATGTATGGATAAACAAACACAAAATACAAATGATATAAAAGGTGTGTTCATGTGAATAAATCATACTGGTACAGTATTAAGGTGTGTTCATATAAATAAATCATACTGGTACAGTATTAAGGTGTGTTCATATAAATAAATCATACTGGTACAGTATTATAGTGGAGGATATATTATGATAAGAGAAAAGAAACAAAAAACAATGAATGTGGAAGGACTATAACTGAAAGCTCATTTTATGCTCATGAAACCTAAGTTACTTTATAATTGAAAATAATAGTAGCATAAAAATGACTAAGATGATTGAGAAAACAATACCAAAATGTGAAAGAAGAAAATTGTCACAACCTTTAATACCTTTTAAAACTAGAAAATAAAATTAAAAGAATGATTAGAGAAAATATAAAAAGAAATATTACGAAAAGCTTCAGGATTTGTTTCATAGGAGATTAAATGAGTATAGATGTTTAAGGAGGAATTAAATTAGATTGTACCATTTCTTAATGGAGTAGACCCCTACTTAAAACAGATGATAAGAATAAGGATGAAAGATTTTGGTCCGTTACAGATTCAGTTAGAAACCAATCAGGATGAAGTATTATTTGATCAAAAACCTTTGGGTAAAGCCTTTACATTAAATTAAATACACATTTAACACAAAAAGCAGCCAATGTTTTTTTGTTTTTTTTTTAAAAGAATCCCTCGAAGGAACTGATTCTATACTGCCCGAAAACAATTTATAGGAATTCAAGATAAGACCATTTCTTCCTTTTAACTGTGATGAACATGTTGGATGTCAGATTGATACCATTTTCATTTAGGACCAAGTATGCATGATTATAAGTCTTCTGGTGCAAACCCCATGTCAATATGACCATCCATACTGACAGCAAAATTGTATAGACAATCGTTGTGGCACCCATACTGGGTGCACGAGTGGTACCATTTTCATTTAGGACCAACTGGGCATCACAAGAAGTATTTTGGTGAAAAAAACCCATGTTGGTATGATCATCAATTTGAGATGAGTAGAGATAACACTATTATCAATATGGCCATCCTGGATACCATGCTGAGGGTCAGTTTGCATCATTTTGATTTAGGACCAACTAGACGCCATAAGAAATCTTTCGCATGAAAACCCCATGTCAAAATAATTTTCTATTTAAGAGGAGAAGCAATAACAGGATTTTCATAATGAATGTCAGATCAGCACCATTTTAATTTAGGAACAACAAGTTATTATAAGACGTATTCTGGTGAAAACCCCATATTAATATGACTTTGCGTTTTGTTGGAGGAGTAACAATAACAAGATTTTCAAGATGGCTGCCATGGTGGCCATATTGGATATCAGATTTGCACCATTTCCATTTAGAACCAATATGACATCATACGAGGTATTTTGGTAAAAGCACAATGTCGATATGACCAGCTATCTAGAAGAAGTAGCGATACAAATATTTTCAATATGGCCATTGTGGCGGCCATATTGGAGATCATATCATCACCATTTGTATTAGGACCAACTAGACATCATAAGAAGTCTTCTGGTGAAAACCCCATGTCAATATGAATTTCCATTCAGGAGGAGATTACGATAACACGATTTTCAAGATGGCTGCCATGGCAGCCATGTTGGACGTCAGATTGGCACCATTTTCATTTAGGACCAACTAGAGATCATAAGAAGTTATTTAGTGAAAACTCGTGTTGATATGTCCATGCATTCAGGCGAAGTAGGAATAACAAGATTTTCAAGATGGCCACTGTGACGGCCATATTGAATGTCTGAGCGGCACCATTTTCATGTAACACCAACTGGATCATGGAATAAATGTGTGTGAAGGTTCATGGCAATCATCCAAGTAGTTTTGGAGGAGTAGCCATAACAAACGGGTGTTAACGAACGAACGAGTCTGTCAGATGACACACCATCCCATAAGCTCTTCTGGTCTATGACCAGTAGAGATAAAAAAAAAATAATAATAATAATTTTGATGAATAACAAAGTATTTTTAAAATAGATGGAGAATATATATAGGAGAATAACTAAAACTATATCAAGACAAAAAAAAGTATCAGAAACACATATCATTCCCAAAGAAAAAACTAATATATGAGAATTTGATTTGATTTTAGAAAGTAAATGTCAAATGAGCGAATCCTTCTTTTGGAGGATATACAGTATTAGAATTATTAAAATGGTTGATGTAGGAATGTTATTATGACAAGCTAAAAACAAATACGGTGATCACATTTATAATTAATTTCAAACATATTCTTTATGCATTCATGATAAAACAGATAACTTTTACGAAGACAGAAAAGAGGACATTACATTTTATGACACAAGTGATTATAATAGAGAGAACATGTAGAACATGCCGTTAGTAAATGAGAATGTTGTTGGATTGATCAAAGATTGGATAAAAGCTACACCTTTTCAAGAATTCTGTGGTCTCAAAAGAAAGTTTTGTTCAATTAGAACTAACAACGATGGGAAAAAGGTATGCAATGATATAAAGAAATGTGTCATCAAGAAAAAGAAATGTAATATGAACAACGATTGTTTCTTTAGTCAAAATATAAATTAAAAGAAATTAATTTATTAAAATCATACCAGCATCCGTTACATAATTACATAGCATTACTGTAAATAAGATAGATTTATTTATATATGACAGCAAGAGATGTTTATGATAGAAAGTAACATTTTTACCATATGGTCACTGTAAAAACTCATCACCACTGTAATCATATGGAAACTGAAATCGTATTAACAACTTTGTATCTTTGCTTTGTTTTCACTTTTCTTTTAATTTATCATTTCATTTCATCTCGTATTAGCTGATTTTTGTCACAATACACTCTTTTAGCATTTTTGTGTCTACAGTAAAACATAACAAGAAACCTAAAATTCTTCCGAAAAGCACGTACGATTCTAGTATATGTTTGTACAAATACGGTATTATTACATAAACCAGTATTGCATATTTTCTTCCTCTAAATGCTTACCTGGCTCTAAGCTACCAATACCTTCTATTGTAAACGGAGTATTAGTACTAGGATTTATAACAATTACTTTATGCTCTTTAAATAATAATTTACTCTTGTAAGTCTCGTTGACAAGCATGTAATGATAACATAGTCATCGAAAGCACTTATACTGGGTTTCTATCCAATCTAGTACAAACCCAGTTTTTCTTATCAATTTGTAGCGCATAACACAATCATGGCATGGGGTTCTATTAAATGTAAAACTATTTAAATGTGAAAACGTTATAGATTAAATACGGATGTTTTGAATATCGCTTTGTACATCCGAAACAAAGAAAATGCCATTTTTATTTGCATTTTTCCTTTCAATTTACCAACTGGTGGATACTGTGTTGAGCATCAGATAATTTATGACCATTTCCATGCAATCTATTATCGTGTGTACTTCTCAAATCAAGTCAAACATAATGGCAGACTGCAAAAATGTTAACTCTCACGTTACTAATTTATGTGTTTTTTTTGTTCGTCGAAAAAATGTTTTCTCGATTATGCAAACTGTTACATCAGTTTATAACCGTGAGAAAAAATGACAGAACCTGTTTGGTAATCCTTCCTCAGTAATCATGATCATTCCTATCGCTGAATTATATAACCTTTCTGGATGAGTTTTTTTTTTTTTTTTTCTTGCTCATTACTAAAACTTCTTTTAAACTTCTTCAATCTGTATCACGTATATGATTTGTTAAAGAGTATTAGCTGCTACATCAATAATTCTATCTCGTGATGTAAGTATAGAATCAAAAAGGGCTTCATTTATGTACTAATCATCAACGGACTGAAGTAATCGTAACATACTGTAAACAAACAGTTTCCAATTTGTAATCAGGGTTACACCTTTTATCACTTCAGAGGCATTTGCTAATTTATCACTAAACTTTTTATCCACAGAAAGAACAAACGGATATAGTGGAGAATGAGCTGTCAGTATCTCGAAGTGGACTGGTATACTAAAGTTCTGTTTGTGTACTGTCAAATGTATATCTGTCAGTATCTCGAAGTGGATTGGTATACTAAAGTTCTGTTTGTGCACTGTAAAATGTATATCTGTCAGTATCTCGAAGTGGACTGGTATACTAAAGTTCTGTTTATGTACTGTAACATGTATATCTGTCAGTATCTCGAAGTGGACTGTTAGACTAAAGTTCTGTTCGTGTAATGTAACATGTATAGTGTTTAAACCAGTGTTTTGCGTATTATTTTTCCTGACCTGAATTTATGCATTTCTCACCCATGATAACTTCTTCAATATTGTTTATTCTAATAGATGCCAGTAACTAATAATCTATATATGTTGTGAAATTAATGTGGTCATTGAATTTGAAAATATCACTGCAAGAAGAAATGGTTAAGTTTATAACCAAGATTCTTCCTAAATTATTAACTCCTGGGTTGTTAGCATCACTTTTGCATTTCTATCAAACGATGTACAAAAAAAAAAGAAAAATAGCAGGAATAATCATATTATTAGGTACCAATCCAAGCATTACAACTTGCGTATTTGTTCAGGTTAAAACTACCGGGATTATGTGAAACACATGATGGGTTGTATTAAGATGCTTAACGCATTGCAGTGTTTTATCTTGCTTTTGTAAACTTCTATATTTACCCTACATTGCCATATCTTTCTATTTAATAATTATACATACTTCATAACAAAAACAGAAATACCTATTACTGCTATAACAAAAATGTACCCGTGACCTACTTGCTTTTTAGAAGGCTGGTTAAAATCATCAAGCTTTGGTTGACCAAGTTGTTGTATAGTAGAATCAGGATGAGTAGAATAATACAGAGAAAAAGAACCATCTAAATTATTTAATTACTGAGTAACCAAAAATAGTTCTCAATCTTGGAATTATGTAGCATAGTATCTTAGCTCTGTAATCGTTACAGCTTGCAGTTTTCATATGTAATTCTCTCGTGTTTATCATGTCTAATTATCTCTTCATTAACTCAAATCTATAATTACTCCCCGTAAATGCTAAACCAATGGTTATTGCTTCTTGTACTTATTGATATCATCTATTAATGTTTTCATTCTTGTACAACTATTTATGTGTCTTTTTCAGTTTTAATTGCATCAATTTGGCCACTTAATGTGTGAGCCATTTTATCCACTTTAATTTTGAATCCATCTGTTTTTATTTTGAACTTCTGTTCCATACCAGATCATTTAAATCTTTACTCAGTCGTGTTATCTTTCTATCTAATTCATCAATAATACCTTGTACCACATCGATATTTTATCTACTTGTCTATCAACATATTCTTTGGTATCTGTTTTAAATTGTATATTCCAGCAGTTAACTCATTTTCGAGAGTTGGTAATGTCAGATTACTTATTACGATGATTTTGTTATTGAAATTATTGATATATAAATCGTTTTCATAGATCTTATCGTGCTTCATTTATATTTATGTTTGCTCTTGTTGTCGTTAGTTTTTCCACTGTATCAGTTAGATTATTCTTCTTTTGTAACTCTGATGCAGTATGCCTTTTTATCAAAATTTGAACACTTGTAAAATCATTCATTAGCTTGATAGTTCTATTTAATTTCATTGTTTGGGTCATTTTGTGCTATTTCAGCTTAGATTGCAACAGTTCTCCAGAGACTTCTCTATTTGCTCGAAGTCACTCTCTTATGCACACATCTCCGAGTTTATCCTTTGTTAAAATTGGTTAAATGTTTTGTATTTATCCAGCTCTTTTTCTTCCAGCTTGAAATGCTTGTATAACAATACATAAAGTATTAAAGCTCTGTTTAAATAAGCCATGTATATATATAAAATTTTCTTCCCACTGTCATCAGTCTGCTTTTGTAATCTGTTATATTCGTGGCACTTTAATTACCACTCTGTTCAGTAGAAAATTGTGTTGTCCTATATCTGTTCTCTCCAGTTCTTAATATCTTAACAATTAGTATCCTCCAAAGTCTTACGTGTCTGGGTACAAATACAAATATATTCACAAACTCGCCAGCAGCAGGATCATTTGATTTTATTGAGTCATTCAAACCCTTAATATGGTGGCTATTCATGTTTAAACCATTGTTTACTATTTCACCTATAATCGTTGTTTCCTCTGTATGTTCTGCCACTGATTAGAGACCGACTTATCTAGGACATTTGAATGTTATTTCTAACATTTGTGGTACTGTGTTAACCTATTTGCTTAACGTGCAAAACATATGTTACAGGCATTCCATGAAAGCTTACAATTTTTACATCTTAATCTCTGTTATATTAACCATTGTATTGAAACCCTCTGTCAATGCTTGTGATGAGTATTAACAATGACGGATAATGCATTCACTGTGTCTGTGAAACCCTCTGTCAATGCTTGTGATGAGTATTAACAATGACGGATAATGCATTCACTGTGTCTGAGTGAAAAATCCAGTAGCATTACCTATAATTATTAGCAGTTTAATAAGCTGGTTTTTGCATACAACTGAAAAATGTGTCTCTTTAATAGCTGAAAATTTTGTTTGTGTTGCTCTTGGATAACTTGGCTTTTGGTTTGTATCTTTGATCAAAGGTGTAAACACTGCACAAAATGAGTTAAAATTAATAACCCATTTTGGAAAAGTAAATTAAGACCGCTCCTACAAATATCAACACAAATATAAATTGGTTTTCATATATTTCATGTTCTATGTCTTTAAAATTATGTGTAGTTGTAATTAGAAGACTTCACCATGTTTGTCCTATTTATGTCCATATTTCTTACATTTTCTTATTATATTTCATTGTTCATCTTCTGAGGAGTTTGCTGGAGATTGTTCATCAGCTTCTGGAGTCATATTTGTGTTACAACAACTCTATTTATTGCAGTGATCAACTCAAGTTAAAGATATCTAACAATGTTACAAAACGTCATAATCATATCATTCGGCAGCAAATATACACAGTCACAGCCAAGAGCATAGTCTAGTCTGACTTTAGAATATATTAATGATATCTTGTTGAAATGTTTCATAACCTTGTTTGCCTATTTATAAGGTGCTGTACTTGTCAAATTCCAAAATCTGAAGTCCATAATTTAAGTGTTACAAAATTTAGTACTATAATTCGTGTCAACTAAATACTGTAATAATGTTTTGGGTCTCATACTGAACTTAGTAACTCTTGTTATTTATTATGATGATGAGTGATATTTGATGGTGATAAATGTTGAGGTGGCGTCCTTGATAATATATATATTATTTTTTGTGTTGTTGTTTTTCAAGGACATTTAGTATTTTCTTTTGTTATTTTTTAACTGTAGTAGGTGGTAATGTTGGCTCAGAAAAGAAAGAAATATAAACTTAGAAAGGTCGTAAATGTGTAGCGCTTCAGGGCACACTGATGAGTAGTATTTATTGCCAAGACGCAAGTAAAAATATGAAGCTTTTTGAAATTCCAACAATGATGATATTTGGACATAAATATCCGCTATACTACAGGCATTGATTATGTTGGTGATACAGTAAAAATGTGATTTATGTCTTTTATTGCATTTCAGACTCTCTTCGAGTCTTCTAAAACTGAACATAAAGTTCACCAAATATACTGTTGATGGTGGATTCCTAAAATGTTTGTACGTTTACCACATATATGTCAAAATCAGTTACTCCCATGAAAGTATATTGACAAATAAACACAAAGCGAACAATCTGAACTGTTTCGATCTACATTATCGTTATTGGTGTCATTATTTAGTCTATGAAGCGTCTTGCTGTAATGGGAATACCGTATTATGACATTTTAAATAGAGTTAGGCTATGTTTCTACATACTGATACTTGAAATATTTGATGATCAAATTGCTTTCAGTATTGATTTAAAAAAGATGGCTGCCGTGGCGGCCATATTGTGATGTCAGATCATCACCATTTTTATTTAAAACCAAACAGACATCATAAAAAGTCTTCTGTTGAAAACTCCATGTTGATATGACACTCCCTTTATAAGGAGTTACGATAACAACATTTTCAAGATGGCCGCTCTGGCAGCCATAGTAGACATTAGATCGGCACCACTTTCATTTAGGACCAATTAGACATCATAAGAAGTCCTGTATTTCGCGCGTAGTCATTGTATCCACAACGTTTCAGGTCATCCCCGATGTTCTCATTAGCCACGTTGTGGACTGGAGATTCTATGTCGGTTTGCACAAACACAGAAATATAATTCACAATTACAGTTTCATCGTAGGTCTATCTTACTGATTTATTTAGAGCGATGTGTTCTAAACCAAGGCACTTTACTTGCCTCAGCAAGATATAAACTTCCTGTTGCAGTTCCCTAAAACGCTACACCAGACCAAACTAATAGATTTTCTAAGTTGATTGGACCAAATGGGGAAACAATTATAAAATTGGGAATCAGCTATCAAATACACAGACTCTGAGCATCATCCACTTGATCATTAAGATCTGATGTCCTCTTCTTTTTCCTCTTATGTTGGGCAGTGCACGCGCCAACGTCCCGACGGGATGAGGCGTCGTTCTAAACCGTGAAACTCATATGGAGATGTCTCATGTTTTAAGCATGCCTCATTCAAATGGCAAGTTCTAACAACAGCACGGACAACAACAACAACAACAGCAAAGCTTGCAGATCATTTATGCGCCAGCCGAAGATAAGGTATTGTAGAGGTTTGAGTCATACTCTTTTGATTGTTGTAGATGTTAACATTGTAGATTTTTTCTTTTACTAATTACGTGTATATTTGTTTTAATTGCAGGGCCATAATGTACATTAGCTGTTATATAATTATGTCACCCTGGATAAATAAATGCTATTATTATTATTAGTAGTAGTAGTATATTTAATCCAATTTTATATAGCATTGCACTTTATGTAAGGAATATGTGTCTACATTCGCAAATAATGTTCAATTATAAAAAAATACAATTAAAAAAATATGAAAAATATTCTAGAAAAAAAAATTCTTGTTTTGTGCGACTGGATCCGGCACACGACTTATCAAACATCGAATTCATTACGGTCTTGCAATCCTGAAGTAACGTTATAAGTTACACCACCTGGATTTATTTGAGCGCTCATGCCAAGAAATCAGGGCTGGTAATTACAACATTTTCTAGGGTAAGCAGGAAAAAAATCGTTATTTCTGATTCAGATTTCATTTTAAACTGCTGAATAAATGCAGATTTAGAGCTAAATATAGTTAATTTCACTTTATTTTCCGCAGCTTTTGTTGTCGATCGAACAAATGATTTTGAAATAGGTTAACATTTTATTTCAAACTTACCGAATATTAAAATCTATTTATCTTTATACGTCCGGATCAATATGTAAATATAACACTGCAGACATAGATATATGAATTAACTAGCACTTACCTAGTTCCAGTTCCAAAGTCCCAACATGGATCAGTTTGCAGTCCATTTGTTTTGCACCTGCTGTAGCCATGGCGTCGTTTTAACAAACTCTGTGGTTGAAGGTATATTGGCCTCAACGTAATTTGTCCACCTTAGCAAGGGCCGGCTTGAGGGCTTGGCTACAAAAGATAGCAAGCAAATTCTAACCAAATTTATATAATGCAACTTAGAAATTATTGTCTGAGGCCCAGATTGTTTTTATAAAGTATCGTAAAGTATCGTCAAGATCGAGAGTAAATATGGCCATTAAGCACTTTAAGAAAGTGTATCGAATTCTTGACTCTGTACAGTTGCTAATAGAGGTAGCTATGCAAATGTTTCACACGAGTATTGAAATAAAATTAAAAGTACTTATGTCGTATTGAAATTTAGGTAACCATGAATTATATGGCAGTAAATAGTCATCTACAGCACTGCCTCGTCTGGTATATAATGTCAGTATTGGAATAGTATCGTGTGCACTATCAGTTTCCTTTTGTACTGCAATGCTTCTAATACTGACTTCATTGATATGTGTGTCTATTTATATTCAAGGCTAAAAGTACATACAATTTTGTAATGTAATATGATTTGCCGGGATGTCGTGAATGTTATGTAAATTTACATATTTAAGAGATACGTTGATGCTATAAAATTTCACATATAGAAATTTATTTTCCTCCTACGTTTTTTATTTGAACATATATCTCATCGTGTGGTACAAAAAAAAAGACAAGAAAAGATCATGTGATGTATCGGGTGTTTACGCAGGAGAAGAAAACTGTATTTTAATTATTTCCACAATCGAAGCTTAGAAGATTAAACTCACTCTTCAACAAATCAACCCACAAGGGGTAACCAATGATTTTTAAAAATTTGAAGTACTAAAGAAACAAAAATTAGCACTGTGCATACTACCACAAGGTTGAATGCCAAAATTATAATAATTTGGGTAGTATGACTTCATGTTAGATTTGGCAAGTTTACAATTTTTCGCCTAGGACATTTTTCACAACCACTGAAAAATGTCGCTGTGGTTTGGTCCAGTGTCTAACTAAAACACTAAATTGTTAGTAATATATCTCCCCCCCCCATCTCTCTCTCTCTCTCTCTCTCTCAATCTCTCTCTCTCTCTCTCTCTCTCTCTCTCTCGCAGTACAGGAACATTACATGTAGTGGCTACTAGAAAATGTATCAGGGAAATTTGTCGTTCTGGTGTGAGTAATGTACTAATATTTTTGATAGTGTGGTATAGGGTTGTGGTAGTAGTAATAACAGTAGTAGTAGTATCTGGTGCGGTGCTGGAAGTAGAGGTAATATTAGAAGTACCTGTAACGGTATTACTAGCAGAGCAAAAGCTGTAGTAACAGTAGCAGCAACATCAATCGTAGTAGTAGTAGAAAGAGTCTAAGCAGTAATGGTAGTGACAGCAGCAGCAACATATGTAGTAACAGTGGCAAAATATTCAGCGGACATCAGGGAATCAAATATTGAATTTCATTCAATGAGTCATGCCTTAGCGTTGACATTTCATTCAATGAGTCATGCCTTAGCGTTGACATTTCATTCAATGAGTCATGCCTTAGCGTTGACATTTCATTCAATGAGTCATGCCTTAGCGTTGACATTTCATTCAATGAGTCATGCCTTAGCGTTGACATTTCATTCAATGAGTCATGCCTTAGCGTTGACATTTCATTCAATGAGTCATGCCTTATTGTTGACATTTATAGGATTTCCTCAAATCTAACGAATTTCTCGACACTTATTTCAAAAATCAAAGACATGCCTTTGATACAAAGGATGTAAATATTTAAGTTAAAAAGTTATTTAGTTAATTGTATATATATATATATGTATATATATATATATATATATATATATATATATATATATACACACAATTAAATAAATAACTTTTTAGCTTAAATATTTACATCCTATGGACTATATATATATATATATATATATATATATATATATATATATATATATATATATATATAATGTGTGTGTGTGTGTGTGTGTGATAGAAACAAGTCCTATGGACTAGTCAATACATGTTTTATTAGTCCACAGGATTTTTTTGTATCATCAATTTTGTTTTACAATTATCAAACTATCAGGTAGTCTGAGTATAAACCATGTTTTATATTTACTGTACATTATAAAATTATGCTAACAACAACCATTAGGGACTTATTCATAAAGCAAATATTTGCGGCGGGCGGTGGCAAAGGGGGATGAGGGAGGGGGAGGTCGACGATATGGGTAAGAGTGGATATAGATACACAAGTTTTACAAAGACATACTTCTTGTATTTATTAATAATAATAATAATAATAATAATAATAATAATAATAATAATGTTTATTTAACGAGAATAACACATTTGCTTATGAAAGACCCATCTGCTATGTCATTCTCAATTTTTTAATAGGTTATGTTATAAAAAAGTCACTTACGCAGACTCACAGGGATTAAAACTGGATTCATATATATAACTATAGTGGTCAACAGGTACATATATAAACAATATACTATACACATGTATACATATTTCAGCATGTCAGAAGTCATATATACATAGATAAAGTAAAACATGTACAGCTTATATCTGGATATAATGATACAATTCTGTATTGGGAGGCTCTTAAATATAATTCCAGCGGATCAAGAAAGAATTTTTTTAATGAGGTTTTACACGTACCAAGGGAAGATGAATCACGTATCCTCAGGGGTAAGAAATTACAAAAGATAGGTGCTGATACAGTAAAAGAGCTTTGAAATGGTTGGTTTTCGACCTCGGAATCTGAAGTTCATTATTATATAGTATTATAAGAACACTACCCTATGTAAAATATCTCCTAGACTTTACATCATGTAAATGTTGCCTAGTGCACTATAGTCTGATACAAATTATTTCCAAAGATAAAAGCATAAGCAGTATGCAGTGTCTTACCCATAAAAGACTCCTCCTAGATCCTTATGACACAAACTTATTTAAGAGTTTTATCGAGATTGGATGACAAATATAGTCTCTGCATCTAGGGAAGTGACAAGCTTAGCCAGTCAGATCATCTCACTAATATGCGCAGATATAATTTATTATAAAGTCTGTCTAAGACAATAGTGATATAAGTTTGTTGAGCGCAAAATCGGTAGGTCTAGAGAGGTAACAAGGTCATTCAGTCAGATATAAGATTAAATATGCATACATCTTGATCGTAATGAAATGCATCCAACATCTTGATGACATAAATCAATTTAACAAGTTTGATAATAATCTGATTTGAAATATAATAGCTTCAGTTATAAGACGCTCGACCAATCAGATGCAAGATCATCTCAATAATATGCATAGATCTATCTCATAATAACACGTATAGAACATCTAGATGACTTAAGTCTATATACCAGATTTGATAAAAACCGAATCGGAGATGCGGTCACTAAATTGTTGACAAGCTCACTCAGTCCATTATATGACAAATGCTGTTATTAATACTAGTATACGTAGATCTCGCACATATTTGTATTCATCTGAGATCTTGATGATTTAAGTGTTTTTGTCAAGTTTAATTAAAATCAGATTAGAAATACAGTCTACAGAATGGATAAAAGCTAAGTGAATCAGATGCAAGATCACCTCATTGTTAATTTTGAGGACCACTTTATTATTCTCACTTTGGCTAACTCTAATTGACTACGGAATGTAATGAAGTGGTTTGGTGTACATGCATTATTTTTCCATCTCAAGAATACTACTGTCATCAATTGCATCTTTAAAATACTATTGTCATTAATTGTATCTTTAGAATACTATTGTCATTAATTGTATCTTTAGAATACTATTCTCGTTAATTATATCTTTAGAATACTATTGTCATTAATTGTATTTTTAGAATACTATTGTCATTAATTGTATCTTTAGAATACTATTGAGATTAATTGTATCTTTAGAATACTGTTGAGATAAATTGTATCGTTAGAATACTATTGTCTTTAATTGTATCTTTAGAATACTTTTGTCATTAACTGTATCTTTAGAATACTATTGACATTAATTTTATCTTTAGAATACTATTGTCATTAATTATATCTTTAGAATACTACTGTCTTTAACTGTATCTTTAGAATACTATTGTCATTAACTGTATCTTTAGAATTCTATTGACATTAATTGTATCTTTAGAATACTATTGTCATTAATTGTATCTTTATTAAGAAAAGAACGAATTGTAAGAGCTTACAGTTGATCAAGTTGGCATTCTGATTGTATGATAGCGTGGTTTTATGCAATTAGAAATTCAAACGTTCAGATCGGTAATTGCATGGATCGACCACACGAAGAATGAAGAAAAGACAAGACAAGAGACGTTAAAAGACTATGAGTGAGTAGAAAGAAGTTATGGATTGCGGAAATACGTGTATATATTCTAATTGTTAGTATCTCGTGTTGTGCAAGAATACCCCGATAACACATGAAAATTTTCTAAATTATTACTGTCTCGTTTTGGGGTTAGATATCACCCTAAGACCAATTGTACATTTCTAAATCACCACCATTAAGTGTAGGTGTACGGGGATATTGCTTCCCAACTACTTAATATACCTTCGAAAATGCAAGATACACTTTATTTCCTAGATTTCAATATAATCTCTAGAGTGTGCGTTAAGTGAATACAAGCAGACTAAGAAATACCGCATCAAGCAGAAAATCAATTAACATCTTGGATATGTTACTGACTCATGCTATCTCCAACAGAATACAAAATATTTTGATTTGCATTATTACAGAACAAGACAAATAAATCATCACACCTAAATATGAGGCATAGTTCCATTTATTTAAACATTTATAGCAAAACCACACAATTTAATATAATAAACGAAGAAACTGTATTTATTCGTTTATTATATCATACACAACCTCGGTGCATTATGCCCAGATCATCCTACTAATAATAAATGCAGATTTTAAAGTGCAGTAATACCGAACACAGATAATCTGTAGATAGTATTTGAGAGATTTAAAACACTCAACCGGTTTCTACTGGTTTCCACAGCCACATACCCATGTACGAGGTTATTTGGAAGAAATAATTCTTATTTTTAAAAAAGCCATAAGAACATATCTAGAACACGGATCAATCTCTAAAAAGTCAAGCGGTTAATCAAGTTTTACACATACAAGTGGTTGCTCCTTTGGAGCAACTTTTGTTTCAAAGAAACAACGATAACATCTGTAGAGCACTTGAACATTTAAAATGCTTTGAAACCTTTCATGAAACTTAAGTACCAGCACTGTCAATATATTTACCAATCAAGAATACCATCAACTCCCTGACGCACTCATATTTTCATAACTACTTAGATAAAATCTTGTTTCAAGACCGCATTGCAAGCTCTTGATGGTGCATTGAGTCGAGCCAAAATAAATTTATTTGTGTTGCACCATACAAATATTGGCAAAAATCTATATTGTGATAGATTCAAACGTTTAGGAGACGTTTTATAAATATCCCATGAGTTTAACCTAAAAGCAACAATCTCGGTATCAAGAGATAACGTGGGATTGTTTATAAGTTTGGATGGGATAAAATTGTGGTCAAGGCTGGTTGTATTACAAATTAATATTCAAGAGAATACAAACGTTGACATGGCAATTTCAAGCATGAAGAGATGGCCTTCAATGTTTTAGAAAAGATGACGATTTTCGGGTTATATTCAAAGATGATAACATCGCGATAAGCATTCAAAATCCCGATAGCAAGATAGTTAAAACAATGCGTTATTAAGAAGGACTAATTTTTACGTATATGATGTAAACAGATACACAAGGTCAATTTATACCGATTGAAAAAAAACATAGCTAGAATTTTTGGAAAACAAAGTTCAGTTTAAAACCGCACATTGTGAAGTAGCTGTTTTCGAATCATAGTGGAAAGGTTGAAAATAACTCATGAACAGTATGTGGAACGATTTCGCTCAAAAGGAAACCATGATATTCGTTGCCGTTTTGCCAAACCTAATTTATCGATACAATTACACTCTTGACACGTCAACAGACTTCGGTTAAAGTTATCAAGGAAGGGAACATACCCAAGTATGGATGAATATACTGAGTCGTTGGAAAACTCATTCATACTAAATTCAAAATTGGTGAAACTATCATAATTTCAAAATAGTGAACAATGTTTACAAAAGGCTATCTTGATAACATTACATACGAAATATTCAAAATTAGGCAAGTAATATGAGATCATCCGGTTCTTTATAGACTGGAAGACATAAAGAGAAAGGATATAAAAGACATGTTTTAGCAACACGAGTTGTCTCTATATAACAGAAAAGATGACATATACAAAGTTGAAATAATTTTGAAGATTATAATAATGAACAGTAAAGAGTATGTACTTGTGAAATAGAAAGGATATTATGATTGCTTTCACATGGAACCAACAGAGCACAATAATATCCTGAATGCATGAATGAAACACAATACATAGATAGCAGTGTGAAGGACCATAACAATCTTGAATGCTTGACAAATAGTCAATTTCTAGAATATATAACACATGCGTAAAAGCAACAGTGCATTAGAAATTGAAATTGATAAAACATGCACCTGAAATTACTATGCATCGATCACAAAATCAGATGGAACAAAGAAAGTACCTGCAAAATCGTCACAGTTAAATAACAGAATGGTACACATGTATAAAGCAATAAGGCTACCACAGTGTATTGTTTGTTTCTTTTGTTTTGTTTTATTTTTGCTTTTGTTTTGATCTTTGGTTGTTGTTTTTTTCTGGTTGTTTGTTCGTTTTTCTTGTTTTGTTTTTTCTTGCTTTTTTTAAGGAAGGACATGGGTCCTAATTTAGCACAAATAATAGCGAGGCATCTCTATGAAAATGGGGATGTATGGTAAATACATATCTTCTCATAAACAAAAGAAGAGACCACAGGGAGTTAAATAAGTCCAATCCAACACATGATTGTGTTACAGATATCACAAGGAGTATTCAAGGAATTTACAGATAAGAATATCAAAACTAAACCTTGTGTTTTTTGTTTTGTACTGTTTGACATGAAGGTAAAAGGAGCACCTAACAATGCAATGGCAAGTAATTTGGGTTGACTGCTTGTGAAACACATCGCCATATCATACGGAAAAGACGATCTCTTCAAGTTAAAGAATTACAACATTTTCACGACATACAAACATTTCTGGTTGCCTGTATCAGTTACAAAAAGCAGGATTTAACACGATATACTGAATGGTAAATTGAGCAAGTTAAGATAGGGGAGAGCAAATGTGCACACTAGGTTGTACAGTTTGTTATATATGGAAAGATGTTTAAAGTACCACTTAACGTTCATATACTAACATATCATTACTACTGTATCCTTGCGCTCTTTCTCGGAATTTTAAACTTGATAAAAATAAACTTGCAAAAGTAGCTGAAGTGATAAAATGCGGAAACCAAGACTACGAACTGGAAAAATGGTTTTTTAGAGTACGATACTAATACCTCCAGGTCAATTGTGCAATCGGTTAATGATAAGTACGCAAACGGTAATGCTTTTTTTCTCCAGCTGGATCGCTATGTAGAGAAGCATATTTCACATAGCAGCTAATACAACTTTAACTAACCTCACATTTAATTTTCCCACAATGAGTTTTAAAGGTGTTTTAATATTGTGCAAAAGAGTGGAGAAAGAGATTCCGAAAAGTTTTACAACTCTCCAACATAAACCACTCACAATGAATACAGATAGTCTTCCTAATGGTTTATTTCCATGGTTTTCAGTTGAGACAACAGTTTGCAGAAGCCACAAAGTATTTTCTCAATGAACAGTACAAACGCACATCAATTAACGTAAGTGTTAATAACATTTACACGTACATTTATTGTTACTGTCTTTATTTGGGAAGAACTCACGATAATATAGTCCATGGTAGCGGTCTTACTCTAGCTAATGTACAACAAGGGATCCACTTTTAAATCAATAGAAGATACAATGTAGATGTGAACAAAAGATATATTTCGTATCTGATGTGAATGTACAAATAATCAGCTGAAATCAGTTATGTTTGACGCATGTATAGATGCATTTCAAAAAGCTTTATATTATGTTAACATGTAGAGTGAATAATTGTGGGAAAACAATGTTTGCACTAAATCAGATCGAGGCTGAATGCGTACACTGTTTTGATTATATCGTTACCAGCTGTCCAACATTTCAATGGAACAAAACTTACAATAAAATGTGGTTATTCACATATGAAAAGTGATCGTGAGAGATGCTGAAGATAAATTATATAAGTGATTGGAGTTACTTGTTAATATTGAACAAGGTATAGATCCTTGGTTTTCAATTCATGATAATGGGAATGTACATGGCTTAAACAATAAAGCAGCTAACCTAACTAAAGTATATTTTAGTGGTAGACATTCTGAAATATAAGTATTCGTGACCATGCACAAGTACAACTTTGTAATCAAGGATTTTGCATAAAATGCACATTTTTGGTCGCCTTCTTTAGGGATGACAAAAAAGCAATGTAAACTACTTCACGGAAAATAATCGTATCATGAATGATGTACACAGAGAGCTTATAGATACTTGAACACAGAACAAAGTAAGCAGACTTTTAAGCAGATTTGAATTTCCTCATGTGTCGGTAAGGTAAAGTGTTTTAGTTTTAGACTAAATAACCTCTATCACACAAGAACTCAATGTTACTTTCTTCATTTTGATGTTATACATATTGCGATTGTATGACATAAATAAATTCATTTCATTTTGCTTGTTATTGCATAAACGATCTTTGCACAGCTCGAATTTTAAATTATTTTTATCACGCACTTTTTTTACAAACGTCCTAATAAAAACGATGACTGTCATTGCCTGACAAATTGTGAACAAGAAGCGGAATGGTTTCTTTTTACCTAGCACTTTAAATTGCATTCGTTATAAGCAGCCCCTTTATCATAGTCTCTAACTTTGTCTTTTAATACTTTTATATCAGATGTGGCATTTGCTGAATTAAAATAGTTTCATCATTCACTGTGAACACCACAATTGTTTTTAATTTTTCGGCCTTAATTCGTGGTACCGTATTTTCTCTATCGTACCCAAGCAATTGTAAAACACCCGAATACAATGAGAACTTCTGCAAATGACTGGTCCATAGCATTTATGAATTAAGTTGCGATACATATAAAACCATGATGTAATATGTTTTCATGTTTTGAATTATTAATATATTTTGGAATGATGATACAATACAAATCACAATAAAAACATACGGAACATTTAATTGATACTGATAAGTTTTAAATCTTAAAATTTAGCTTTTTTTAGGGATTTTATCTATCGAGTTGTCCACATTGTAAGATACAATGTTTTGTTGTGATAACATTTATTGCGTGCGTATTAGTATATGTATTACAGTTCTGGTGCAACTAACCAATCTGGACATGTTTACAGCCCTAATTCTGAAAACAAAAAGAGAAATTTCAAAAACTAAAGAAACTATGTAAAGTATACAAATATATCTTCTTTGTATAAAAGAATCACAGAAAGAGCTTGCATGTTGTACAAAAAATATTTAACTAAAACTACGTATTTAAATGAACCATATACCATTTCGAAATTGACGTTGAGAAGAACAGAATATAGGAAAATTAATATTCTTAATATCTGAGCTCACATGTACCCTCTGTTCAATTTATTCTTTCACTATGACAGTGGATTGGGTTGCTTGGTCATGAGCTGAGGTAGTATGAAATCTTATCGGTACCAAGGATATGGGTTGACATTACTTCAGATTATAGTACATGTGTAACCTTGGTGCACCTGCATTCTCTGACGACGGTTACCTTATGCCTACAGGTTGAATTTCTTCCGAAACTACTACCCTTTCGTCTCGACCTAGGGGCTCTAATAGAGGTAACTTCAACCAAGTAATTGATGTAAAAAAAAACACGGTAACAACTCTCCATCTTCTCCTTAAAATAAAACGATGAATCCTATTACTGAGGGCTGCCAGGTGCACTCAGTTTCGAAGATGGCTGCCCACAATAATTGATAGACCAGATGTGCTTTTGCAAAAGTATATGGCAAAGATCAAAGGTTTAATTAAGTTGTTCTATAGCTCTAGATATTAATAATTGTACTATAACTGTAATATACATACTACTACTTACATGGGAAGTATCTTATGACAGCATAACCAACGCACTAAAAGATTTATCTCCCTTGTGTTAGGACTTTTCAATTCAAAGTCACTCGATAGCTATACACTTATTCATGATTGGTCCTGTGATTAGTTCACTATGATCCAAAGCTGAAATATCAGTATGGTACAGAAACTATAATGTATTTGAGTAGTCATGAAATATAGGTGTTTTAAGGAGTCGTTGGTTTTTTAGAGTGGATAATACATTTACCGTGTTGGAATTTTAATTCATGGACACGTTTTGATGTATTTTATATATTCAAGTGTTCCAGAGATATTTTCATTGCTTCTTTAAAAGAGGACTTGTTCCAGCAGAACAATGTTGTATAAAAGAATGAGTTTGTTTAAGAATTGTTCAATCCGGTTTACTGTTTTAGAGATTTACCAGTGTTCCATGTACGTTATCTTTGTTCTTTGATACAAGAATTGTTCCTTCAGAACAACCTTGTGTATGGGTATGAGGTTGTTTAAAACTGGTTACAGCAGGTTGAGGGTTTCTGAACTCTGAAATACTCTCTTCTACAAACAATAATGAAATTACAAGGTCATACATCGTTGAAGGTATCGCCTTGTATCTTAATATATAGTAGCAATAATAGGTGCAAGTGACTTTAACAGTTCAGTTGGTATTATCGTTGTATTTCAGATTTTGAATGTTGACCATATGACACTTGTTTCTGCTGAAATATTGTTCATTATAAATTGAGACCAATCTCAGTATCTAAAGTTGACCACATAAAACAACAGATCAAAATACAATCCGGAAAATAAAATAAAAGTGAAAGTGGCATACCCCCAAATATATAATCTAGTTTGAAGTATGTTAAGCATTGCAATTAATTACTGGATAGTAAATACTTACGAAAATATAACGTCATTCAAAAGGTGGGTTTTTCATGACGTAATGATCTATTTTGTATACTCTCATTTACAATGCGGTGAGTGTATATTTTCCGTTAGGTGTAGCAGAGTATTGAAATAAAATTCAAGCCAAATAAAGTCCTAAACTTGAAAATTTCAAAGAAGATAAAGACCCTGTTTACAGCTTGGCCAAAGGGGAGATGACCTTCATACATGACAGCATAGGAACTCTTGGAGTTGTGGACACAGGTAATATAAATCTGTATTTGTGCTGTCACTATATCAAACACACCTATAGCCACACAAACACACACACACACACACACACACACACACATATATATATATATATATATATATATATATATATATATATATATATATATATATATATATATATACTAGACTTCTGCTTCGACTTATTTCATTACCGTTCAAACAGCAGCACCAGCTAAACTACTTTAATATTCAATATTTTTGTATATATCTTATGTAATATGGCCCGGGTGCATAATCCACTGTGATAAATAAATCCACATTTCTCAATATAACTTTCTTAGATTCTTGTAAGGAATATATTCTTTCAAGTGCATCATAGAGAGGAAATATAGATAAGTTGGCTGTTTTCTTCTGGACTCTTATTGAATATGGGTGTTTCGCACACAGTCATGTTTACCCTCCAAGTCGTTTCACCCACAAGTCGTTTCGCACTGATCTTCTTATCTACAAATTTCGTGGTCATCGATTTTTATTCTTAATCAATGATAATAAACTGACTTAAGCGTGAAACGACCTGCTCTACTCCTATCATTGTAGAAGGTGCATATTGTTTAAAGATCAGTGCCAAATTTGAATGCATCTATACTATTCATTGGCAACAAATACTGTTTAAAGATGAGTGCCAAATTTGAATGCATCTATACTATTCATTGGCAACAAATACTGTTTAAAGATCAGTGCCAAATTTGAATGCATCTATACTATTCATTGGCAACAAATACTGTTTAAAGATCAGTGCCAAATTTGAATGCATCTATACTATTCATTGGTAGCAAATATTGTTTATAGATCAGTGCCAAATTTGAATTTATCTATAATATTCATTGGTATCAAATACTGGATAGTAAAAATTACCTACGAAAATATACCGTCATATCAATAGGTGAGTTTTTCAAGACGTGATCAGCCATGTTTGTTACTCCTTTAGAATGGGGTGAGTATGTACTTTCCACAATGTGCAGCATAATATTCATATATAATTCAAGCCACTATACTGAAATAAACTTTATTTGTGTATTAAATTACTTACAGTGAAACGTTTCAATAATGTCTTAAGAACATTACTTCAGCACATACTATGGTAAGTACTGCAAGAAATGTCCTAAACTTGACGATTTCATAAAAGATATAGACGCCATTTACAGCTCAGCCAACCGAGACATGAACTTGATGACTAGACCAGTTTCAGCAATTATGTACACAGATAATATGAATGTGTACTTGTGTTGTACTATATTAACTACACTTAGTTTTATAACCATATAAAACAAATTTATACTTACAAAAATGTATATAAATCCCTAATGTGTGAAATCTGGCGCCATCAACTTATGGAACTTCCATGGGTGAAGTCATGTTGTTATTACACAACGGACTAAACGCTGCGGGGAATTCTGTTTCTGTAAGCATATAGCGGAAATGTAGGTTAGGAAATATCGATCTTACCTGGTTGATTTATGATGTTGCAAACCATTAATGCAAGGTTGTTTTAAGAGATATTAAATTACTTGGTTTGTAATATCTACATGCACATTCATTGGGTTTTCTTAAGAAAATGATGGAAGTTAAAATAAAACGGAAAAAAATAATAAGGATCAAATTTCAACAGCAAATGCGATGTGAGCATAAATGTCCTTCATTGCATTTATTTGAATTGAGCAGGCTGAGTCATTGCATCGATCTATGTATCTATGATTTTGTCAGACGGGCTACTACTGCTACTACTACTACTAGTGCATTACAGAAAGAACAACAAAAACAATAACAGTAATTACTTCGACTACTACAACTACTTCCGTTGCATTACCGCAACAACAACAGCTACTATTACCGTTACTAGTACCACTAATGCCCGCGTGTGTTCGAGTCTTGACTCGGCCAACGTGGGTATGTGAGAAAGCTTGCCAGTAGTTTCCCGTGATTCGGTGGTTCTACCCGGAGTCTTCTCGGGTTCTTCCTCCACCAGATATACTGGCCGCCATATATAGCATATCATGTGCTGCAAAATTGCGTTAAACCCACACAACAACAACAACAACAACCACTAATGCCGCAGCTGCTACCACTGAAACCAAGTCACACCTCATCATCTCATCGAATACAACTATCGCCATCACTACTACTGTTAATGTTGTCTTCGTAGTTGTTACAACTAAAGTATCTTCATTTTAGTTTTACACCAACTCTCCCACCTCTGGCGCTGCAATTGCTTCTTCGAGATTCGGACAAGCACCAATGGTGTTTGGTTCTTCGAGATTCACACAAGCACCAATATTGTTTGGTTCTTCGAGATTCATACAAGCATGAATGTTGTTTGGTTCTTCGAGATTCACACAAGCACCAGTGTTGTTTCAGTTTTTGCTTTTTATGTTACTTGCTACTGTACAACAACAAACTAACATTATTTCTGAAATTTCCTCAACACAACCACTGATGCTGTTCGTATAATATACTTCTATTTATTTCACCACCGGTAAGAATAGCAGCACTTGCATAACCTCTTTAAACAGACATCGCTCTTGTGGAATAAGCGGGTTTAAGATGTTGCTTAGTCTACTGGAAATTGTGGGATTCAGCGTCTTCTTACTACATAATTGCAAGAAACCCATTTTATTATATGCTCCAAGAAAATATGCTTTACACAGCTTGTGCAGAATATTCATAAGTTGGAGTCTCTATCATACAACCGTCCTGCGACCCCTCTCAATCATGACGTTGACCCGTGTATGTTTGTTAACATTGGTCATAATGACACTGTTGACATATAACTTGACTCATGGTAGCGGTGATGATGATGATGATGATGATAAAGATGTCGACGATGGTGAGGAAGATGATCGCGACTGCGATAACACTAATGCAATTGCTACTACTACGTTATTTGTACGGTTTAGAATATATACAGCGGACAATCTCTTACCGTTAATATGTTGTAATCCGAAAGCACGTTTAGCCCGAGTCTCGGCTAACATGAGCTGCAAGTTTGACCTTTCGTTAACATGAATATATTGTTTGGACGCAGGTAAGCGCCTAATTGAATTTGCTTACCTTAGCTTATTCTCCAATGTAAACGCCAAACACATTTGGTAGTACGATTTTTTTTTCTTTTTGAACCTGTATGTATGTACGTACGTATGTATGCATGTATTCAAGACTTAATTTCCTCTTTAGCAGAGATTACATTAGGTTAATCAAATTTATAATAATATATGAGCCTGAAACACAACGAAATATTCAGAATACAAACTAAAAGAGAAATACTGACTCAGCTAACACATTTACAAAATTGAACATCGAATTAACTACAACCTTAAAACTATGTCTATAGAAATATCAGTGTACCTTGATATAACACTGGCTTTCTTTAAATCTTTGTCTAATACATTCAAGTATACACATACTACAAACACATGCAGTATATAGTGCTAAATGATTCACTTTACATATGAAATAGTAAAGACAAGGATACGTTTTTATGCTTCAGGAACATATTTGAGACTACTGCAATAATTATCTATACTGCGGATGACTGATACGCAGTGACAATAATATGGATCCATGAGTATATATATATATATATATATATATATATATATATATATATATATATATATATATATATATATATATATATATTCTGGACAAAAAAACAGAGTTAGCTAAGTACTTCTAATACTTAATTACATAACCTTTTCGCTGAAACGTTTGAAACTTGTTAGAAAACAAACAAAAGGCAAATTTACACAGATGATGCATGCATGTATGTATGTATGTATGTGTGTATGTATGTATGTATGTATGTATGTATGTATGTATATATGTATGTACGTATGTATATGTGCGTGCCTGCATGCATGTATGTATGTATGTATGTATGTATGTATGTATGTATGTATGTATGTATGTATGTATGTATGTATGTATGTATGCGTGAAAGTAAGTAAGTATATGCGTAAAATGGTTATAAGAATACTCTGGAAATAAAAATAGTTGTATACAACATACTTATATATGTTGCTATGATAATCACGCAGGCGAGAAAAATCACAGGAAATGAAAATATAAAAATTGAAGAACGGTCAAGAAGTGCATGCTTAAGAAAATGCAAACATCTAGGAAACATAAGGATTTTTTTTTTTTTTGGGGGGGGGGGGGTGACCAGCACCTTTTAAATTATTTCCCACGTTAGCTCTTCTTCGCAGCACTGGTACTCTAACAGTTTCAAATACTATGCATACAGATAAAAGGAAACAGTTCCATTAACCTACTCTAGGCACATTGTCATATATCATTTTTAGGTTCATTTGCTTCTCTGTACATCAGTTCAAATCCTTATCCCACCAAACACATGAATTTTTGCTATGTTAGGTCATCCACAAAGGCAAAGTTTTCCACACTCTTACCCAACAGGAGATGAAGCAAACTGTCATCGTCCTGACAAAAAAGTCAGTTTGAATCTATTGTGTCCATAGAGTCAAGTATGCTCAAACATGATATTGCGTTCATCGTTTAGGTTTTGGCAGAATAGAAATAGAGGTAAAACAGAATTTCTGGATACTTGTTACAAAATATATATTTTACTTCTACTTGATATTTTTGGGGGATTTTATACTTTTCTTATTTGGATTGGGAATTTTTCACTTTCCATATTGGGATTTTATGAAATAAGTTTAGATATGCAGTGAGGAACTGCTTGTTATGTACATTTACACAATGAATTGTGTTAGTACGAATGTAAACTACATAAATTGAAAATTAGTTTTCTGCAAATAAATTGTAAAATAAGTACGTGTATTTTCTTGTTATTCACATTTACATACAGTTTATGTGAAATTGTTATGCATTGTAGTAATTTGTAAGCCTCGCACATAACAAGCTTGAATCTACTGAAAATTAAATTTGAAATTAGAAATGAACAAGAAGTAAGCGTTCATCTTATCAGTAGGCATCACACCATTCTTTAATTTTATCATTATTATATACCTTAAAGATGTAAAAGAACTAGGAGATAAAAATACAAAATCTGACATAAGTAAGTTCACAGCATAAACTGTAAGAAAATAAAAGGAGTAACAAACACATTAGATATCAGCCTGGTGCACAGGCAAACGTTTCGTGCACACCTGTCCCCCATGGAATGAACAGTTGAATACACAAAAGATGAAAATACTTAATTTCATAATTACTAATTAGAACTAGACAATCACAGGTAACCCATATCAAAAGACTATTGACAAATTAATATCGGACGGTAAATATAAATATATGTTAACATACACACACAATTTATCAAATATATTGCACCAAAATCTGGCATGGTCTGGTGTACGAAAACTACATACAGATATGAAATGATCATTGAAAGAAATGCAAACAGTTTGACAGCGAGTACATGATTGAAGAGAGGCTGAAATTATTCTAGCTACTTCCCATATTACAGACGGAACCAAACTGAGAGCAAGCAATAGTTGATGAAATCCCATGGCATTCTATGTTAAATATTAAACATCATCCCAACAATCTTGCACAGAACCCTGCAAACGACTTAGGACTAGAAAACCTGTATGATTTCTTACTCAACTGTTACTTCCTGGTATTAGCCGTCATTGTTCCATTGCATATTTAATAGCTATTGACTACACCGCTTCGCTTCAGAATTATTTTTTCCAGAATTTCCATAAATCCGAACAATTTTTTCACATTTATTATAGTAGAGTTGGTGCCCATTGGTTTATTTTCATAACTCTTTCGTAAGTGGGTTCAAAGCCACGTTTGACAAGAAAAACTTGTGAATTGCATTCTCATGAACAGAGGGGTGAATATTACTTAATTATAACCCTTTGGATCGTATTTTGGATAGCCAAATAACACCATATGTAGCATCATCAGCCACAAAATGAAAATCATTATAATGTTTATCATTGCTTTTATCACTCATGTATAAATGCCTTTTGAACTTTGGACCTTTTGAAATCGTGACTCTTACAGGAACATAGGGGATTATGAACAAACTTTCCAAGATGAATTCTGGGCGGGAATATTTCCACCGTAATCCTGGACTGAAATGCCAGGCACTCTTTTTGGAGTAATATCCCTTCCAAATCTATTTCTAACTGTACAACTTGATATGTCATATTGTTATTTTAATTAGTGACCGCTTGACTGCAATTCTTTGGCTCGAACTGATATTGATAGACACGGGGGAACTGTCAAAGATATTGTTTGCATTTAAAAAAGGTTTCTCAATAACAGGAACTGACCTTGAGAGTTGGTTAGTCTTGGGTCCAATGGTAGACCAAAACTACTTGTTTCACTAAGACCACTAAATGTACTTCCTACTGCAACTAATAAAGTGGCCTGCTCCCTATCTGTCCCATTTTAATAGCATTGTTATTCAAAACGACTGACCTGCTTGAGCTGTTCAGAAGATCAGGATACTGCAACCTATTAATTTGAAATTGACAGTTGCTTATTCTTGTTTTGCATATTCGCTGTGCAGAAAGATATTTTATTAATTGATTATTTAAGTTGTGCAAACCTATCATATACAATCGTTTGTATACGAGATTGATTTTATTTGAGCGTGAATAGCTCTGCTCCCAGACAGCTGATAATTCTGTTCATTTGTTATTCATTTTCACACACTGCAAAGAATGGTACTGCGAAGTACTCAATATATCTCTATTCCTAGTTGAACCGGTTGACGTCAACGTACACCATGTGGATGAACATGGCGTCCTGCTTTGACTCTGACTTAAGGTTTATGTGCCATTCTTGATCATTACGCCATGTATTTTGGCTATCTGACTTGAAATGAGCGCAGCAGAAACTATATATTGTACCTAATTTTAACTTACTAGAGTATCTAGATTACAATATTTGTAGTTGAAAATAGGTAAAAATTCTTAATCAACGTCCGCTTAAACAAGCAATTCAATTTGTGTTAGTTTCTAAAACTTCACCTGCAAAAAGTCGAAAACATGTCCAAACTAGTTTGAAACAACCACTATATATGTAAATGAGACCACACGCACAAGTATCTTCACGCCACAGTGCTCATCTGTACAAACTACAGTGGGCACTATGTTATGAATGAGTAACCTCAGCTTTACAACTGTATGTTTAGGAGATTAATTCAAACTAAATGTGAATCTTTTGGACCTTTTCAATTTTTGGTTAAGTTTTGGAAACTTAAAAACTTAAATCGCTCGTTCTAGTTGCAACTAATGAACTATATATACCTATTTTAATTACAATCATGTAATCTAGGTACTCCTATCAATTCGAATTAATTACAATGTTCAGTTTATGCTGTGTTCATGTGATGTCATATGGTCAAAATACATGGTGTAATGACCAAGAAGGACACATAAACCATAACTGTAGCCATTGAAGATTTTACTAGTAATATATAACTCTTCAACACCAGATAGATACAAATCCATGGCTATATCTAGTGAATTTGGTCGCAGCCAATTTACCAACACGAGCATGTAGGCATCGCTTCAATTTTGCATTGCACCCAAGTGGAGAATCCATTGTACCCATCACTGTCTCAAACAAACTCCTCAAATTTTGACTTCATCGCTATGAAAATCCTGGAGTATCTTATTTATCAATTCATCTTTAGGAACACTCCCGTCAACCTCCTCACACAAGATCACTTCTTTTCGATACTACCGTCTATACTCGCGTATAATTCGATTCCAACTGCAAGCAACATAGACCCTGATCTGCCGTCGCATAACGCGCCGACATTAGGGTCTATGTTGTTTGTTCTATTGATTAGTCCTTACAAAGTGCATAGACCCAGATCTGCCAGCGCATTCTGAGCTGGCAAATCTGGGTCTATGCGGTTTGCATTTGGTATTGGTTTTATACGCGAGTATATACGGTAATCACCGCTCTCGAGCTGGATTAGGACTCAGAAAAGCATACGCACTATCATTCTGAATCAACTATGACTTCGTAATAACATCCGAGCCAATATCGTTATCCGCATATCCAGAAATGGACAAGCATGTCCAATGCTCATGCTGACACTCACCGTTTGCTATGAAAAGTATAGTCATACTATATATCAGAGACGATGTTGTTCATCGATAGTTAAGAGCTATTAGTAATGCACAATTCAGTACAGGTGAGTGGGGAATGATACTCTGATTGTGAATCAATGGCTGAAAGTTATGGTAAGAGTAATGTCCCATTTCTTTCAGTCAAGTATCCTGCAACATTTAGCAGTGAGTGTGTGAGAGAATAACTTAATATAAAAAACAATTACATGCCTTTTTGTCCACAGACTTTAATGCAGTGTACAGCAATATGGAGTCTGTATGTAGTGAAAAAGAAATGTCACTCACACTTATGAATAATCCATTTAGTGGCAAGGAGAAGTGGATTTTGTATAAACTTCGAGAAATTGAACATGAACTGTTTTTATGCACATACTGTTTGCAAATGAAATGGATTTTTGTCTGTCCTGGTCAACCTTGACAGTAGTTCCTAAAAAAGGGTAGGGAGGCCTGTACTGGCCATATGCAGCATTTTATGTGACACAATTGTACATTTATTTTGATAATAATAATAATAATAATAATAATAATAATAATAATAATAATAATAATAATGACACAATTTTGAGTCGCAAACATTATAATGATCCCCAAAATGAACAGTCTGCAATATTTTTATATTCTCCGCACACATGTCTTTCTGTACATACGCGTGGCTTATTCGAAACACCGTAGACTCAACGGTAGAAAAACGAGTGGATATATACATGTATACATGTCATATTCACCGTCACTAAGCATACTTAGTTTAACATTTACGATTATTGACAATTGTAAGATCCAACAGAATTGAACTAAGTACCTTCTTCTAAATTATGCAACTGCTCATATATCTTACCTGATCAGTTTGTAATTTTGTTAGAATTTGTCATTTTCTTAATTTGAACAACACTCTTGCTTTACGGGAAGTGCCTTCTCACACACCAACGGAAACACATACCACAACTCAACTACAATAGTTCTCATACTTACAAGCAAATTTCAATATATATATATATATATATATATATATATATATATATATATATATATATATATATATATATATATATATATATATATATATATATGCATACATATAAGGTTTATTTAGAATAATTAGCTAATGTCAAGAACGTTTCATTTTCTTTAGACGAGTATTAAGAACGAAGGACTGTTAATACCGGAAGATATAAACTTCGGCGGATTAATATATACGTAACTACATGCGGTGAAAGAAGAGAGGAAAAGAAGTAAAATATAGACAAGCATATAAGTCATTTCATTGTATGTATCCTAGGAATGTGTAGGAATTGTCGTCGCTATTAATAGTACCGACCACAACTGTACTTTCAATATGGAAAGTTTGATAGCCATCGGGTTACAGGTATGCGTGTAATAATGACTGTCAGTCAAGGTACCGGGTTGACTGGAAGAAGACTAATAGGGCAGCCCCCATTATATAGCATCGTGATGTTTGCCACATGCACTGTACGCAAGGCTCAGTGTAAATGAAATATGTAACGCTTGTTGCATCTTGCTTAGTATTCATGTAACACAATAAATAAAATGCAATAGCTCAATACAATCTCAATGCAGCGATCTATTGCGCGTAAAATGCAATATTAAATTGCCTAATTTAGTTCTTAAAAATATATTTTCCCCAAAACAGATTGTACCTGCACATTTAAATGACAGTTTTTTAAAAACTTAATAATGATTAACTGGTCACATATTACTTACTATATGTGATATATAGCTATACCACACCCACCCATCCTGTTAAGCCTATTCGCATTACCAATAGCCCTTAAACAAACTTTTAGCAACAGAGTTTAAACTATTTGATGGAACTACTACATGGGTGTTTACGATATGCATTACAAAGTCATAAACCATGACTCGGGTATAGCCCATGTATGACTCCACCAACAAATCACACGCATGTATACTCGCCTAATTAAACGATAACAATGTTGGTGCAGGTTGGAAGTACTGTTTGTTACCACAGGTTGATAGTTGAGAATTCTGGGAAGAGTTCTGAATCCGCAAATAGTCTCAAAACAAGGTTGCACATATGCTAGCAGGTGTACATTATAATAAGTAACCAGGGTTTGATTCTGATGTCAGACTCCATGGGCACAACAGAAAAGTAACAGTGGTTCATCATTATAACTGTTCAGGGGAGGCATAAAGGTCTACCGTGTTGTAAGAGAGGTCAATTATACTGGTGTACATTACTAGTAAAGTTCACGCAGTAAAATGGGATCCATAATAATATTCGTGCTATATCGGGGGGCTGGTTATACTAAAATGACTTATCTTATGTACTCGCGTATAATTCGATACCAACTGCAAACTGCATAGACCCAGATCATTAGAACAACAACATAGACCGTGATCTGTCAGCGCATTATGCGACAGCAGATCAGGATCTATGTTGTTTGCATTTGGACCCGGTTATACGCGAGTATATACGGTGTGATCAGGCAACATTATGCAAGGAAAGGGAAGCAGACCCTTGGTAAAGTAATACATTGGAAAGTGACATGAATAATTATTAGGCAATAAGATGACGCGAGATGTTTAAAGTGAAAGCTGACAGGTTAGGTGCACACAGTCAAGAACGAATGCTGACAGTTTTTGTCTAACTCAGAGGCGTACTAAGGGAATTTTTATCAGCTGTTTTGGCTCCACAAGACCTCTGGCGCTCGGGGCAACCGCCCCATCCACATCCTCCCCCCACCCCCACCCCCCATTACTACGCTACAGGTCTAACTGATAAGTAATTTATGAAAACGTTACCGTTATTTTGTCTACAATGTGACTGTAAAATGTGATCACAAAAATTATGAACTAAATACATATCGAGTTTTTGGGATACCGTGTAGATATTTCAAGATGGCGGACGCTGAAAGGTCGGAGAGGCAGGTGCTTTGAAAATGTACCTTTTGTTTTGTCGAATGATAGTATCTGGGCAAAATAATGATGATGACATGCATTGGGACAGTTTTAATTTTCAAAAGCATACCCACGCAGTACACGTGCCTCACGTCTAAGGCACATATTAGGCGTCCAAAGTGACCGGATTTAAGTTTTCAAAATTTGAAGCGGGGAGTGAGCCGGTATTTTGATAATTACTTCCTCTTGACAGAAGACCTGTGACCAATTTTCGTAAAACATATTTGATGTATATTTAACAGAGTTCAACTAATTGTCTTATACCGCCGGTGAAATAGCATCGAAGGCAATATTTGAGTTTGGAAAAAATGTGAGGTTAACCGTGTAGATCACGTGACTTTTGGTGTGTTTACCGTGTACATCGGACAAACATTAAAGATAAAAGTTATAAACCTACATACAGATTTACTGAAACTATGAGATGATGACCTTTTCATAAAATATCTCAGCACTGCCAGTCTTTGTACGACGTAACTGTATTTGAAACTAAAAGGAAAACGGAAAAGCTTTACCTCTCCTATCAAAATACACTGGTCACTTGTGCAAAGCAAACTGTTACGATTAAACTGTTATATTGCCTGTAAAACTGTATCTGCTCAGATTCTGTAGAGGAAAAGAATTCGAGTTGAAAATGTACGGCAATAGAGTAATTATGTATGACAAGGGACTCTTGACTGCTTATTCCTACGCCTCTCCCCAGACTTGATTTACATCATAGTTATTGCTACCTTCCAAAGATCAAGCTATATCAATATGGAATCTTGACAAGAAAGATTTATTACGACTTATGGCCGACTGAACTAACAAAATGTGTTACCTTTTCTAGTCTGAAAAGCTATATGGCCTTACCGGCACTTGCCATTGTTTTGTTCGTTCTGCACGGTAAGTGAGCCCTTTAACTTGGGGCCGCGGTGACTCAGCAGTTAGCATGCGGACTCCCCACTAGAACGGCGCTTGTTTAAATCATTCCCAGACATGGCCTGGTCTTCCACAGTGATTTTTCCAGGAAAGACTTTACTCTCAATGCTTCGGCAAGATGTAAACTTTCATATACTGATGTACTGTTTAACATCACTCGGTGAATCGATAAGTCCTTCATCTATCATATCGTCTTTTTTATCTTTCGTTAACTTCTAACCCTGAATCTGTATGTATCAAATTACAGTTCATTGTGTTAATTAGTGTTCATTTTCTCCGTCGATCTGAAACCCATCTGCAGCAAAAGAGTATATCTGAAATACCCGTTTAAATGGTTTCCAGCCAAGAATAAATAAAGCAAAGATTTCATCCTGTTTTTATTAAACCCGGCATTCCACACAAAAGGAAAAAATATCACACTCATAAAGATAGAAGTTAGAATCTGTCCTTGTTTCACACATCCAAACTAGCTCACACGCACATACACACACACGAACACACACAAACACAAACACACACACATACACACACAAGCAAGTAGATTATTGAAACAAATGTTTAGTAAATTCCCGAATGATCCCATAGCTTGCTATTACAAAATATGCTCATATGATCCACGTTTTACAAATATGACAGTTATTTGTGCAACAGATGTGTTTCCCCGAAAATTACAAAGGCATGAATTTTAACGCGTATATATTTCGGAGGTGAGAGTCAGTTGGTTTGACGAATATTTTTCTCAGTACTTGTCCGTTCGAATGTTATATTAAAGGGACTATTTCAGAAGCAAATCATTAAACAGTAATGAAAATTAAAGAAAATACTTAAACGTGAACCTTGATATTAGGTTTATTTTTTTTCTATATAAGTAGTGAATGGGGTCACTCTGCGCACAAATATTACTCTTTGGACAAGGAAATTTAACAGTATCCCACCATCTTGGATATATGACACTGTGGGGACACTCTGGAATTTAATGTTAGCAACTTCCAATGGAATAACATTAGGTCAAACTCAAGGAGGCCAAGGAAATTTTACATTGTGAATCACCTTGGTACCAATGAGAACTGAATGTTAAAAATATCCGTATGATTAACACTTTTGGACACTGTGCACAGGGGGAATTTAAAATGGGCTGTCATTTTAAGGAATAAAGGGGACTGTACAGGGTCTAATGGGAATTTAATATTGTGGAACAGTATGTGTCCCTATGGTAATTCAATGTTAAAAGGTGCAAAGGTTTATCACTGTGGGCCACTATGGGGTCTAATGGGATTTTAACGCTTGGGGATGGTGATATAAGGCCACTAGGGCGTCAAAAAACGTAACATGGAAAGACCAAGTTAGATTCAAAATTACTTCTGTAATGAGGTTATGTGGGTGAAGGATGAGTGTTTTAAACACGCTGGTACTAATATATCCAACATGGTTGCCATTAGACCGAGACTAAAATTCGTGCTTAAATTTCGAAACTGAAACGAAGTCAAACGGAGACTAGCAGCTAACAAAAAGCCCGGATTATTTTATTCAAATGGCTGAAACTAAATGTAATACTAAAATTACGAAACTGCAAGGGAATTTAGCAGATAATACAAAAACAGTATTATTTTAGTAAAATGTTCAAGAGTAAAATTAATATTCCGAAATTGACGCGGAATTCGGCAGCGACTAAAAGAAAACGGATTATTTTATTAAATGGCTCAGATTAAACGTAATGCTAAAATTCCGAAACTGACACGAATTACACAGACAGTAAAAATAAAATTTAAAGAAAAATAACGGAATGTTTTGCAAAACCAGTCGAGTCAAATGGTAATACTGAAATTAAGAAGCCAATACAGAATTAAGGGTAGATTAAAACAATTCCGAAAAAGTTAAAATTCTTTACAAAATTACAAGAATATTTAAAGGAACTAAAAAATTACAGAAAAGAAATAAAAATATTGCAATGAAAATTAAAATACCGTAAGGAAAGCTGGAAAAAGCTTTAAACAAGGTTATCAAGAAGAAGGAACTGTTCATATATTATTTTCTCCGCAGTAAGAAAGATAACTACAAGGTTGTGTGAATGCGGTTTAAGTAATCAGTTCGAAAATAAATTAGATATTAAAATGTATGAAGAATATATAGAGCACTTAACAAGATATCAGCAAAGTACAAAATGTAAATGACAAAAGCTAAGCTGCCAAAGACATTATAAAGTTATCAAAGTAAAAGTGTACAATCAGTTTGAAATATAACAGGTTTATCAAATCACGTTAGAAAAAATATTAATAACATAAATTCAAAACTTAGAGAAAAGTTACCATTAGATCAAAGATTAAAACAGCTGTTCTAAGAAAAGTGTGTAACAATTGCTACGACTTTGACAGCTATAGTTATAGTTATGAAAGCAGTTAGTATTGGCCAAACCATAGCAGCAGTTGTAAAACGTTTAACAGAAGGCGAAGGAGGAACAAGTGGTAACGCTGGTGCTGATACAGGTAACACGTAGTGATTCGTTGATGACTTAAAGAATTATGAAAAAAATTGCCAAATATTCGTTAGAGCTGTCTAAAAAGGCATCAACAGCATTGCCTGATATAATTGGCAGTGTAATGAACTGGCCTTTAAATCAGCTGTATACATAATTCCGTTATTGGCTGATTGTGTCTTTTTTTCCAATTCTTGCACTAATTAGCTCGTTGTTTGCAGTTGTAACCAAAGGTTTATATTTATCAGCAAAATTAAATTTAAAAGAGACCAAATGGGGTCAAATAATAACCTATTTGAAAAAGTAAATTGAATCAGCTCCTGCAACCATCGGCATAATTATAAACGATTGCTTGCTTGTCTCCGGATCAAAGTCTATTAAATTATGGGCTGCTTTAATCCTAAACCTAGCGGTTGCGATTACAAGTCTCTCACGAACTTGTTTGCTTCCTTCACGTTTCTTGTTCTTCTTTTCTACATAATTCTTACTCAGGATATCTTCTTTTGTTGTGTTGCCTATTTTTTACCAATCATTAGAATTTGTTTGCTGTCTCCTTACGTTGTTTTTGTTTCCAGCAATGTTCAGTTTTCATCACCATATTACTAAGTAACAAAGAATATACAACTGACTCCAACAACATAGTTTAGACTAATTTTGTTACTCTCAAAATATATTGTTCAAATTGTATCGTAACCTTTTCATCTTAGTCGTATCCTTGTACACCAAAAGTCAAATTTGCAGACAACATTTTTGCAGTGTTTTGAACAGTAGAAACAGATTGCGCAATAGATGTTCTGTTTAGTACTTGGGCACCTACAATATATATCACGTAAGATCTAATATTTTCGCTTAATCTCGATATACCTTCTTTTTCTCGACCTTTGTTATCTTATAAAGACAAAACAAATCCATCCAATGATTTCATCCGTTGTGGACATTAAATATATTTCTTCAGGAGGCAATTTGTCCAGTTTAGAACTGTTCCAGCACCGTAATTATAATGTCTTTTCTAAACATATACCATATCAGCTGCAATACGTTCTACAAAACCCTGAGGTACAATTTTATGTTCTTCGGGACCTTTATTAATTAAGTACTTATTTGTTGTGTTGCTATATCTCCAATAATAATTAGGAGGAATGTTTTTACATCTATACTGTTTGTATTTGGATTAAAAGCTTGTTCATCAGGTAACGGTAATGAGAATTCAGACAACAGTTTTGGATGTGCAAACTGTATATTAATTTAATTAACTCTGGTACACTTTTATCTGGTAAATGCCAGAAAGATATTCGACATCGAGATCTTGCCATACGTACTGCCAGTTTGAATACATTCAACCATAATATAATATCAATGTGCGCTCTGTTTCTACTCGTTGACTTATCATTGTTAACTTGTAAAGTGTATTTTATGGAAATGTGTATTGGCTTGTGCGGAAATAGTTACTTTCGGTATCAGATCAGTATATATTTAAATATTCGTACAACGCCTTTACTAGTTGTAGCGTTAAACAGAGTTGCAGGAGAAAGATAACGTGCACTGCTTTTGTTAGATTTTTAAATCAAAAGCTCATTATTTATTTGTCACAGATTTTTTATACCAAAATGAAATCATGAACTTCTTATATCGTAGTTTTCGTTGAGTGAGTCCGTAGGAGCATACATGTTTCAATAATTTAAAGGGAAGTATCTTAGCTCTCAGGCCTGAACGGATGTTGTGGCAATAAATAACAGAGTTTCTGGCGTTGTGATATAGTGCTTGGTATAATGTTAAACCCTAAATCTTCTCTTATTTTTAATTTAGCACTGCTAGGGTTCTCGACCTTTGCGCTGGAATCAACGTTATTGCCAGAGAGAGAGGGGGGGGGGGGCGAAATGCTTACCCGGTGGCGATAGTTGTATACGGCCTCTATGAAATGTGGGAGCACGATTCCAACAACCTGCCCCCCCCCCCCCCCCCCCGAGGGACGGTGATTTTAACTGCGTCGCGCAGCGGGCGATGGAACACTTTGAAAACGCCACCAGAGGACAGGGACTGACAGAGACCAACCGTTAAATCTTGGCGGTGTGTGAGAGGCGGGTCCACGAGATCGTCGACGACGTAGCCGACCTGGTAAAAAGTCGCAAGCGACCGATCACCCTAAATGACACCCACAGTTGGCAGTGGAGCTCATGTTACAAAAACGTGCACGCCTTGCCAGCGACCCTCTACTTCTCAGAAGTGCGCAGGATAGAAATATGCAAGGGTAATATCTGGGAGGCTAAGAGGGCCACAAGAGATGAACCAAAGGTTGTGTGGTTTCACGGGAAAGGAAATAACAAAAAGCTGAACCCCAAGAGCTCTTGGAGCAGTTTGTACTGGCAGATGGTAGGTGCTTTAGAACCCAAGAAATGCACGAGCAGATTATTATGGCCTGCAGCAAGTTTACAAATAACCCCTGACAGCCGGCGGTCCAAGCCTTCAGCGAAACCTCAGCCGTAGTTAGCGCAACGAAAGAAAGAAGCGGATAGAATGCCGTTCCCGCGGCTTTGCTGGAGGACGCTCAGCGGACATGCGTTGAGTTCGGGCATGATGGGCATGTCTTGAGTTCGGGCATGGCGGGCTCTGGAAGAGCCCCAGCGGCTACAATGTGCCGAAGATGGCAAGCCTAGACACGACCGCCTGTTACCCAGGCAGTTTCTTGGGCATGTGGGATTGCGCACCATACTTTAATTGGTGTGGCCAAAAGTGCGGTCGTATGACACATATGGCTATTAACGAACATCGTACTCAAGATCTCACGGTATTTGTACAGCTGCAGCCTTTTGCTCCGGGCTGTCACCCAGTTATTGCCGCCTGGTTTGACCTTCACATCAGCAAGTTTGGGAACGGCGAAATCGCCTGCAATGACCTCTGCTGGGCCCCCATCGCTCTTGTTGCGATTTATGGTCCAGACTGGCGTGCTCATGCACCTCGAGGTGGCCGAGGCCATCATCGAGGTACAAGAAACAGACAAAGGTCTGGCCGCCGGATGACAAGAAAATAGGGCATGTTATTATCGGCAAGTTCACAGCCGGCAGCGCGACGGCTGCAAGTGCATGACGCGCTGGCTGGTTACTAACCCAGGGAACTGGACTTTATCGTGTGTGCCTGCCGCAAAACCAACTATCTGGTCGATTATGACAAGTGCCGGGGCACGTTCTCACGTATTACAACGGCTGGCAATCGCTGTACATCCTGGCGTTCATGCTAAGATATGTGAGTATCAGTTTGCTGCAAAGGTTCCCCAATGAGGCCGCGCGGGGTGCAACTGACTCTAATTACATCAAGCCCATGCACCTGACCCGCTTGGAGGGCGTGAAGCCTACTACGCAGAGGAGCCCTTATGCCTCAGCTACACCGCCCTCGTATGCGAGGTCCACGACGTCAACAGCCCGAAAAGCGGCTGCAGCTAGGAGTAGTTGCAAGTCAAGAAGGAAAAGTTCCTTGCCTTCATCGACAGCGCAGACTACATGCCCAAGCCCGTGTACTGGGCCAGTCGAACCGAAGTGCCGACTTCAACAGCCTTCAGTGCCAGCGACCCGCTAGCAACGTACCGCCTTTCAAACCTTAACAGTGATAGAAGTTCAGAAGACCACGCGCGCGATTGCCCTCTTCCGCGGCCGAAACCCGCTTGGTTTCACATGTACCCACCGGCTCGAAAAGGAATGTCCACGCACCAACTTTCACAGCCTCTTCAGTTGCATCGGCCAAAAAGAATGGACCCCAGAACGCATGGGACAGAAATTAATTCCGCAGGGCATTATCTGGGACGAAGTCCTCACAGTCCTCCGTCGCATTCCTCGAATTCTCAGGTGGCTAGAGCTGTTGGGCGTGCAGGTTGGGCTGTTGGGCGTGCAGGTCATCTGCTGTGGCGACCAGGGCCAAGACCTGCCTATCATCGGACTAGGTGAGCGCGACCGAGGAGCGCGAGGGCTACTACGAAGATGTAAAGAAAGACTATCGCGTCACAAACAAGGCCCTTAAAAAGGTCCAGAGTTAGGAGATGCAAAAGGCCCTTTTTCTGCCGCGGTTGGAGCTCCTATGCCCTCGATCATTATCAACACCTTGTTGATAAGGGGCTGTGAAAAAAAAACGTTGTATCGCGTGTGAAGTCAACGTTTTGTGTCGCGTTCTCGGTGACTACTGCCTTCATGCAGCGATGGACGCGTCGGGTTGGGTGGCAATAACGTCATTGCCATCGCCGACACGTATATCGCCAGTGTTTGCGTTCTGGATGCCCTGGTTGGTCCTCTCTTTTTTCAATCAGCCAAAGATCTTTGTAAACGCCCCCTGCTTCGTCGTCGTCGATGCACGCCAGCTCACTGCCCTCGAGCTTGAAGATGGAGCGACCCAGGTTTTCACTATTGTACGATTGGCATCAATCGGCGCTGCTGTGCCGCAGCTCAAAGTAATTTTGAATGCCAGCCTGGCCGTTCCGGGCACAATACCATCGCTGCTATCGAATCTGGGAAATCTGACAATAAGCATCTGGTTTTGGTCTATGGTGCTTGGGTTATTAGTGACAACGACGGTGCTTAGGGCCACTTTACACCAAGAGCTTAGGAGGAAGCGGAATGGGTAAAGTTTGTTTCCCTATTGAGACATGGTCGCAGTGCTATTGGAGTTAAGGTGGCCTTTCTTTAATACGTGTGCATAGTTGCTTCTCTAATATCAAAACATGACTAATGAAGGCTATGAAATAGGGAATTCTGGTAGAGGAGACACCGACTCCCCCAGTGGTATGGGGAATGAGGAGTTGGAAAACCGTCTACAAACCCTTAGTGGAGACTATTTAATAGCGGCTACGAATAAAAGGGCTGACGCCTTCTTTAAAACCAATGTCATAAAACGCAGGCCTATCTATGCTGATTATGTTGTAGAAAACGGTGTACGAAGGCTTTGGAGCTATAGCAAAGATTTTAAATACACAAAGGGAGGGCTTGTTAGGCCTTACAGGTTTTCCTATCTACAAACTAAACATAACCGCGGCATATACGAATAACTGAGGACACAACGACCCAAGATAAGCAGTAAGGCAGCACAGAAACTGGTAATTGTGCAAAAAGAGATTCCAGCAGAACTCACAGATGACGAGCTACTTGCTGTGTTGGGATCCGAGGACACAGCGCTCAAAGAATCAGCAGAACCGGCACCTGACAGCATCCCGATGCGAGAAGACCTGGACCTCAACGCGGTGCTTCAAAGGTCTAGTGACGAGCTTTTAAATAACCTCTCAAAGCTTACATAGCTCGATAACCACATACCTGTAGAAGAGAGAAAGCTAACCGAAACGGAAGACGAAACGTCGGGTTGGGAGATACGAAATCGCATTCGTCAGCTAAAGGAGGAACGCGAACCGGGACTCTCTTTCGTGAGCAGGGTATCATTATAGCCTCGATTCTCACTGCACTGGGTTTCTTCATAAGCATCTCTAGCCCCGGCACCTATATCAAACTCCGGCGTTGTAAAAGAAGTGGTAAAAAGCATCTTGAGCGGCTGGCTAGCATGCTGAAACGCTGGCAGAAAAAATGTCGACGTCTGTGTCAATAATAATTGGGTCAATCGGGTCTTTCTTGCAAAGCACCGCTGGTCATACATCGGCTGGCTAGCCGGAAATCTAGTGGTGCTTGTCGTCACGATAGTGGTTGCGGTTTTTGCCGTTACCCGAATTCACATGAGTAAAGAACGCTATAAACTCAGTGGAGAATTCAGATGGCTCAAAGCCCCACCCTGATGCCGCCCAAGGCTAGTACCGTTTTATTGGCTTTGTGGTCTTCGGCTTCTTGAGACGTCTGCACTTTTTGTATGATGCTTGGGGCCTGCTTTGCACCTGTGCGAACAGCTGTGCAGTCATGTTGTCGTCCGCTTCGTTGTTATGCCCCTCATAGGTGCCAACCTTAAACTGTGTGTCAGTTTAGATCAAGTAGATGTCGATCCCGCTTTTGGTGTGTCCGAGCAATGCCTCGTACTTACTTAACAACTCGAGTGAATTCTCAGCTTGGTCAGTCATCGTTTCTACGCTTGCAAGAAACTGTTTTTGTACATTAAAGGCCTTTCCTGGTTCCATTCTCGAGGTAAAATTTCAGTTTGTGAGCCCAGGATTGCCCGAACGTACAATAGAACGCTTTCACTTTCATTGAGACGCTCTATCCCAGCTGGGTTCACCTCGATGTCCTGTGTTAAGTAGTCAACTGTGTGTGTCCTTGAATGATCAAACGCATACATGTTGGGATCCCATATACCACAATGAATTGACTTGTAGCCGCTGTTGACCTATAGTTGTACATCGTACTCAGGCCCTCCTTGTCGCCCTGCTACTGTCGCTAGTCAAAGTTTTTCCCCATATTAAACTCGTTACAAAAGCTCTCGTAGGCAAACATGTCGATGGTGCTTTCAAGCGCGCTCCACCCTGTATGGTTCCGAAAGGCGCACTGCAGCTGAGTGCGAATCCTTCTCACATAGTAGTATACATGGAATCGATAAATGTTGCGTGCCATCTCGGGCAGTCATGCCGTTTCAGCATGCAACAGGTGATCGCGAACGCTGATGCCACAAATTGTGGTCGCGCACCAAACGGCAAAGTTCGCTTGATTTTGCCAAAAGCTCATCTCGCCGTCTGCGGTTCCGGAGAACCAATTGTCCACAATATTCTTCCACTCGACGCGAAAGGTAGTACGTACTTATTGACAATGTCAATAAATCTGGTCTAGAGCGAAACGCCATCCCGCATATACACGTCGAGGATCGCTGACCTGTGCTCCATCTTTCTCTCTCTCTCTCTCTCTCTCTCTCTCTCTCTCTCTCTCTCTCTCTCTCTCTCTCTCTCTCTCTCTCTCTCTCTCTCTCTCTCTCTCTCTCTCTCTCTCTCTCTCTGCATCGCTATTGTTTAAGACGCCGCTGGCGTTATATTTCGCGACACTATTAAAGCGAAGTACTTGTGGCAATACCATCACTGAAAATGTATTTTGCATTGACTAATCCTCTAGCTGGGCCAGTGGCTCTAGAACAGGCGATATGCACGGAATCAAATAAGCGCGATGCGCTCTGGGAGATTTCGTACAGACCAGGATGGTACAACATTTCGGCTGCGCTTGGTAACAACCGATTTGAAGTGCTCAATCCACAGTCCTTTCATGAATGGAAAATCTTCACCGTTCCTGACGACTACTCAAAACCTCATCACTTGACCTTACCTGAGCCAGGTAAGCAATTCTATCCCTCCAGAATCATCACCGACAGATGTGCGTCAGGTACAGTATTCATCCGGATTTCGGGGCAATAAACGTACCAGTAGAAGGTACTGCCGGTAATCCGGTTAAATGATACGCAAAGACATTGCCGACCAAGTCCAATGTGACTTCTGCTACATAGTCGTTTGTCGCGACGGACTCTCCAAGGAGTCGGTGTTATACCGTTGCACGGAAGCCGTCGCCACATTGATGCAGTGCCTCGAGCGGGAAATGGCAGAGATCCGCGACAGAGTAAGAGTTCACTGCCATATTACCGGCAAGTACCCCGACGCCGCCCCCAAAGCGTGCAACCTAAAGCTGCGAATCTACCCTGAGAAAGCAAAAGTGTCAGTCGTGATTCATAACTTGCGCGGCTACGACGGTGACCTCATCATGGAGGCCATCGGAACGACCACGAAGGAGCGAATAATCGCGATACCAAACAATGTGGAAAAGAACATGGCGTTCTCGATGGGGTAGCTGCATTTTATCGACAGACAGCAATTTATGAGCAGCAGCCTGACCTTTCACATCACGGCCCGCTACACGTAGCACGCCGTTGACCTTGTTACCAAAAGGGCATATATTCGTACGAATATATGAGCCGTTGGGAGAGTTTTGAAGAAGCCCAGCTCCTACCGATAGAGGCTTTCTACAGCCAGATAAATCGCTCTGGCATAACCGGAAAAGACTACGATCATGCGCATAGCGTGTGGAAGGCATTCGGCTGTCAGTCCCTTGGAAGCTACCACGATATTTTGTCACGGAAGTGGGTGTACAAAAATGCCTATGCATTATATGTGAACAAAACAGTGGATGGGTTTCGTTGCCGTGTACAGCATTACCCGGGAGTGTATTATTTTTAACCTTCAATGTAGAAATACTGATTTATGTTCACTGACTGATGCAAACACAAAGCGCCGGCAGTGGGGAATCCGTTTTACCTCGAGTTCTCTGGCTGGGGATGTGACCAGGATCATAGTACTTATAGCCCAATTTATCTCTATCGTTACAATACCGATGAGTCTTATCAATAAGCTGTCCACTTTACGGAAGCAATCTTCAGCTGTAGAGGTATGTAACAATGAAAACTATCCTTTCTTGATACAGGTTGCATTTAATGACTTGTTTAAGATATTGAATGTTTCGGAATTTATTATAAATGTTTCTAGAAAGTAACACGTGTCACATAACGCAATGCTATCGGATAGAATATAGTCTGTTCCAAGTTAGCTATTTCATAGTTGAACAGACAAATTGAATTCAATTAGATGTTGTACACATTAAATGATGAGTAATGTTCGAGTTCATGTAATCCAGTGCGATTATTCACAGATTCATATACGAACATGATTATTGGAATAATAATCACGTACAGTTGTTCTTATGAAAGAATCTAATGTGTAACGAAGTCGGTTCATGTACACGAATGCGTAATGTATATTATTGCATTCGCACTTAAACGTGTCTCAGGTATTACACGGCTCAGTCATTTTATTTTTAGCTGTTATGGGGAGTCGTCAGACTTTGTGTGTTTTGTATAATACGAATACTGCAGTCAGTGGTTACGTTGGTTCGAGGGATGGTACTGGTTAACTCAGTGTAAAGGACCAGAGATACTGGACCAACAGGTGTGAGGAATAGGGAAGTTCCTGACGGATCCTTCAGCGAGCTGGGAGGAGCCGACGACGCGAGATCGTTCCTTCACCATTTGCCGGAACTTTGTAATCGGAATCTCGTGCTAATCGCCCGTATTCTACGAGATAAATATATACACATTAGTGTGTGTGTGTGTGTATATATATTAGGTTTTGAAACTATAAATCTAGTACAGCATTATACTTGTTGATAAACAATACACTGATCATGAATCAATGAATTATTCATATTTGTTCATGAACAATACATTGATCATAATTCCTTACATCTACCATATTTGTTGAAAATTCCATACATTGGTCATATCTGTTTATTGATTTATATATCAGTCACATCAGTTGACATACGAGATCATTTATGATTATTTTCTAATGAAATTCCATGCTTCGATTGTATCCATTTACGAACGATATCATTTTGCTATTTCCACCGTTATAGTTTAGCTTATGAGAGGTGGAAGTAAGTGTGTGAGCTAAGTTGTCAGAGATTCGTTCATAATTAATTTGCATTTATAATAAACATCTCATTCACGTACTTTTGTAAAGTGTCTTCGCTAATCTGGTCCAAGCCGCTTCATCTTGTTACATCTCTACTTCAAGACCTATGTGCTTCTGCTCGCAGATATATTTGAGGCATTCCGTAACACTTCGCTAAAAAAAAAACAAGGGCCTCGACCTGACCAATTACTACAGGGCACCCGAAATGAGTTGGGACGCCCTCCTAAGAAAACACCGAGACTGTTTACAAACACTGACATGCACCTGTTTGCCGAAAAGAGATTCTTAATTGTGGACCAACTGTAATCTTCAACATCTTTTTTTTAAAGCATAATGTATGCAACTGTGAGAACAGGTGTAAGTGCCACGCGGTAAACAGAATTAAGAGTGATAGTTAGCCAATTGAAGAGGGACTTAAGTTTGTGTTTTAACATTTCTGTTTTCGCTTTGCTTCATTGAGCATTGCTCTTGTAGGTATATTTTACCACTGTACGTTGAAGTACTAACTCAGCTTTACGTTTCGACCGTATATTCAAGATCCTAAAAACAGTTACTGCACCACCTTTCAAAATAGATTGTGTTCTTTCTTTGAGTTAGTTGCATTTATATTTTGTTGTGTTGCTTTATGTACTGTTCCAAAATCTTGTTCATTTTTTTCCCAGATGTTCAGATTTGGCTTCCTTAAATACCTCTAAATATTTACCAAGTTCTCTAACACGTTCAACTCTACATGGATTTTTGTCCTTTACAAGTTTCCTTGTCAGGCACTGTTTCAACCTCGTTTTTTGGTGTTGCTATCTTGCTAACTTTCCATTTATTTCACACTAAAATATGGAATTAATTAAAAACGAGTTCAAGATGAAAACAATAGTTGTTTCGCAAGATGACTTAGCGTGTACTGACCAGTAGTGAAAATACTGTGAACTATAATTATGAAAATGAAAGGATAAATTCCACATCATGTTCTATGTGTAGAGAAGTTGAAATCAAATTCGACTAATTTTACAGAACCAGCGGTTACTGCAAGCACTTTATAATGAGTACAAAAATGTACACAAAAAGTGGTACAATGAAAACAGAGAGTACACCAAAGAGTTAAAGAACAAATGGATAGATGAAAAAAGAGAGTAAAACAATGAGTACAAGAAAAAATGGGTCAACGAAGGCAGATTAGAAGAAAGAGTATACGAGAGAGTACATTAAACAAAGATACCATAGTCAAGACATTTCAGATTAATTAACATGACAAGAATTTGAATTTTGCAAGCATTACGAGACAACATCAAAATCAGACACGACATTGAAGGTAATAGATGACACATCAATTTACGTCTACTGTTGATGGCTAAATTTTACGAAGCCTGGAGGTGTAAGTGATAATGATCTGCACATTGATCACATCATTCCGTGTGCCTCTATAATCTCTCCGATCCCGATCAACAGAGAAAATGTTTTCATCGGTTAAATACGAGATATATGTTAGCGAATGGAAACGCGTGTCAAAACATAATAAAATGCAATCTAGTGAAGAATCAGAAGAGACCAACAAAAACGTTGAGTCGTTTAAGATGGCTGACTTCATCACTGATAAGATTGTGAGCAGTGTTGTCTGATCTTTTACCCAATAACTTCGTTGAGTGGTTTAGGATGGCCGACTTCATCATTGATGAGATTTTAAGCATGCCTAAACAATCTCAAACTAGCACTTTACGCGGATAAAGGCCAGCCTAGCTTGAACGAGAAACATTCATTAAATATATCATTCCCTTGGTTGTCATGTATTCCTTTCAATTCATTTTTTAAATTATATAACTCGTCGATTGGAAACATTTTGCTAATCAGTGATGTTGCAGTGTAAATTACAACATCTGAAAATGATCTGGAGTTCTTAGCAGTTCTGGCATTAACGAATTGTGTTTCATTTGCTATTGCTGTGTTCAGTTCCTGTTTGGGCTCAATTTTATGCACTATTTCAAGATAACTGGATCTGTTTTTGTCTTCGATAAATCCCAATTATTTTTCCAACTGTGACCTATAGCCATTCTCTTCCATATTTAAATACCCCCTCCCCGAAAAATGGCTGAAGGTGGTGAAGATTTTGAGCTGAAAGAATTTGAGGATCCTGAATATGAATTTGCTGAACTCCAGACGGTAGATCCCCAAATTGATGATGCTTTCAATCCCCGACTTCAAATAAAAATTGATGATCCTTTAAATCTTGCTAGTGGTTTTGAAGATAACAAATATCGTAAGAGTTGATACACCTGAAAAAGTAAAAACTACTACAAAAGAATATGAAGTTACATTTACGAGACTATTCAGTAATTGTGGTTAGAATGGAAAATCAGACTATTCAGTAATTGTGGTTAGAATGGAAGATCAGACTACTATTCAGTAATTGTGGTTAGAATGAAAGATCAGACTACTATTCAGTAATTGTGGTTAGAAAGGAAAATCAGACTATTTAGTAATTGTGGTTAGAATGGAAGATCAGACTACTATTCAGTAATTGTGGCTAGAATTGAAGATCATATTTTGTACGAAAATATAAGAGAGATATGCACAGAGATAGAAATCATGAAATATGTATACGGTAATCCACTTAATTTAAACATCATTCAAAAAATGAATGCACAATCCTTTTTTAGCCTCATCATCAATGTACAATTTTAGATAAACAAGGACAAAGCGTTTGACTATAAAAAAAAGAAGGAAATAAAATTATGAAACGGAAAATAATGTTGGAGTGATTGTCATCAATGCCGGAAAATAATGCACCTATTCCTGCGATATCAAATTCCGGCATGGTTGGATTACTTATCTTGAACTTATGATGTTTGCCTGGCCTTGGGAAAACAGGTGTTACAAAAAGACAAATTCAAAGCCATCCCTAGCGATGTATTATCTACGGTCTATAAATACGGATGGAAAATATGCAATTGTAATCAATGCTGATTGCAACATGCTTTTATTCCATGGATCAGTCGTTTGTGGACGTAAGAAAATGGTAGGTGAGTTAAAGCTCAGTAAAATCTTAAAGAGAAATAAATTTAGTACGCCAAGACAAGTTATCTTTATTTCCATTATTTTTATGAGAACTCCTGTTAAAATGAAATTCCTGAAATAAATGCAAGGATTAAATATCATTTTATTGTTCAATCTAGTCACCATAACCTTTTCATTTCTACTTCCTTTAATACATGAAAGAATGAACGAATGCATAGACAAATAAATAAAATCTAAATAAAATTAAACAGTGAACGAATACATGAACAAATTAGTAAATAAATAAACAAAAATGAAAAAGCAAGGAATTAAACTCATGAATGAGACTGGTAAATACAGAATGTTAGAGTGATCAAATGTTATTGTAGCGAATCAAAGGATAGATAAATGACAAAATGACTAAAAAAACGAATGCAAACATTTTTTTTTATTACAGAATGAAATTGATAGGTTGATATTACCAAATCGCCCAGAACAAATATTTTAAATGAATGCAGGTAAACTACAGCGCACTAGAACGTCAATTCCTGGCGCACCCTTTCTCACTAGAGAATTGTCTCCTATTTTAAACGTAATACACGAAGAGTACAATAAGTGTCAAATTTAGTCTTAAGTGAACTGCATATTGCTGACAAGATTTATTCCGTATATCTCTTCTAATAAAAGAATACTAAAGAAAGCCACTTTATCTATAAATATTTACACAGGCCAGGGATGATGCGGGGGTATTTGTGAGGGGTAGGGGAGAACATTCCAAGACGGTGGGGGGGGGGGAGGTAGTTCCGGTTCCATAGGCTGCGTCACCTTTCTTTTTTACTATATTTTATTGTCTTTAAAACATACTCTATGCCCTGTGTTTCAGATAATGTGGCATTGTTAATAGGGAGATCTTTTATCTATTACTAATTACCCCAATTAACCCGTAGTTGCTTGTTGGGGCATTGTTTCACAGTTATGAAAATATTTTATCATGCCGAATAACCCTATTCATCCGTAAAGTGTGCATTTGTATACACTAAATAATATGACCAATCAGGTTTGTTTAAATTGTGAATCCAGACCAGTGAAATGTTTTTGAACTACTTTGTAAGTACCAACAGTAGCGTACTAAGGGTAAATGGCGCCCGGGGCGACGATGATGACCCAAATGGCCAGAATACGAGGCCCGAATTTTTATCAGCTGTTTTGGCGCCCCAAGACCTCCTGCGCCCGGGGCAACCGCCTCGTCCGCAACCCCCTCCCCCCCTTAGTACGCTACTGACCGATGTAATTTTTTGTCGGCAATAGAATGATAATAGAATGTGCATAAAATATAAATATGTAACAAACTTGCCCAATGAAAAAGATTTTAGAGTGTCTTATAATTTTAGAAAGTCTGTGGACCTGCGATATGAGCTGCTTAATAAGGGACTAGCCATTATTTGAGGGTGGGGGTGGCGGAAGCTTTAAAAAATATTTTCTTGCTCTGATTTGTAGAAAATTATACCTTTTTCTATCCATCATTTTATAGTGTTTTTATTTTTAAAAATGTGATAACATTTTGAAGCCCCCCGCCCCCAACAATATACTGTTCGGAAATAAAATACCATCCCCCCCCCCTCCTCCACACACACCGTAATTTAAATGGCCGGTCCCTAAATGATGGCAACTTAGACTGTTTGAGACGGTATGTGAGAGTAAAAGAGAAAATGGAGATTTTAATAGGTTTGCGTGGTTTTAAAATTGTTGTGGCTTGGCAAGGTGGGCGAAACGTTTGCAACCCTCGCCATCTAAATGAATTATAATCAAATCAATATGAGGCGTATGCATTATTCAATAATTTACGACTTACCTGGCAGTGAATAGTGTGCAGCTGTCGGAAATATCACGCTACCTCAAATATCAATGCACACGTCACAACCCACTTTTTTTCTCCTAGATGTAAGCTAATAAATTGGATACCAGCAGCATGAAGTCCAATTTCTCATATTACAGGGCATGGGTGAATACTGGTATCTTTAAAAAGTCTATATTGATTGAGTCGAAAATTAATTGCACTGATTTATAAATAAGTCTGACGGAAGAATCACCAATTTCTGTAAACAGGTGTTGTTGATTGCACCAAACACACCAAGGCTGTGTGCACTTTAACTTTTGTCACATCTTCCCATTGTTTTGTTTACACAAAGCGATTTCGTTTTCAGAACACTCCATTTTACAACAGAACTTTAGGTATACCACCATTTACTTTCTGTCTTTACCAATTTCACCATTTGATTTTCTTCCCTTTTTATGTTTATCCCTTTAACTGTCGTCATATCATTATCTGCACATGCTTGTAATTGTTTAATAAAATCAATGTCACGTGTTACAAAAAACAAACTTTGAATCTGTTATATTATTACGCTCGTCTATCCCGAGGTTATGTCCATAGTGTTTGTATAGTCATAGGAGATGAACCATATTAAACCTTGGCTTTAATTTGTATCCCTATATTTTGCTCGTTGTTATTTTCTTCACATGCTATACAAGGGTAAAAGAAAAAAATAAAAAGGGCATGTGCAACTTCCTCCAGGACGCGGGCCGGATAAGCGATTTTTAAAACCACACTCCAAGAGTGTGATAAAAGCGCACAAAACAGCGTTGCGGGCCGTAGGTTGCGCATGCCTAAACCCCTTTGCTTTAGATATAGACGCTTTTCATGAGTGCTGTCCAGAAGGGATAGGGGACTCGGCTTTTCTGTCCCAGTGATGGCAAGAATTATAGTTTTCTTCACCGGAATGTTTCCTGCATTGATCCTTTATGGAAATCTGCCGTAGCCTATTTTGACATCGTTATTTACAAATGTGGTAAAAGCAGTGGCCTGCTAAGGGTTAATGGTAAATGGGGCCCGGTGCGATGATGATGGCCTAAAAAGGGCCAGAATACAAAGCCTGAATATTTATCAGATGTTCTGGAGCCCCAAGACCTCTGGCGCCCGGGGCAACCGGCCCGTCCGACCCCTCCCCCCGCCCCCGTTAGTACGCTACTGAGTACAAAAGTGTACATATGCAATCTATAGCACAAAACAAGTAAAATGATCTAAATAAATAGACCTGATGAGTACTTTCTGGAATGTAAACTGGTATACTGTGTGCCTTCAAGTGAGCATCGTAATCGCAGTTGACGCGACACATGATACTCATCAGATTCCCATGATCTCGACCAATCGAAGCATTGCACCCTTTTTCTTTACACTTTATTTTTCAGCAATTGAATGTTTAGCTGAGGCAGCCATTTTGAATTGAATTCATGAAAACAAACCTATCACGTGACGAAATCCTACGTCACTATGAATGCAAAAACTAAAGTATTAATTCATTAAAAACAAAATTCAAAATCTACTTCAGTTAGCAATACATTTCTTTGTTTGGATATGTTTAAATGACCTGCTATTTAGTCTATATACATTCACTAAACAGATCCTGAGAACTGTCTGAAACTCCTTGGAGCAGATATTGACTCTCAATTAAATTGTAGCAACACATATCAAAGATCTGTCATAAAGCAACAAGGCAATTAAGCGTCTTGCAATGTCTCAACCACTATTTGTCCAATAATATTAAGCTAATGGTCTACAAATCCTTTATTAAGTCAAAATTCAACTTCTGCCTCCTTATTGGCATTTCAGTAGAAAACAAAATTCTAACAACATGGAAAAGCAATTACAGCATAGTGCACTAAAACTGGTATTTGATGATTTTAATAGCTCATATCACTCTCCGCTGAGAAAAGTCAATCCTCCTACTGTATATATTAGTAGATTAAGATACATGGCAACTGAAGTATATAAGATACTTGACAAGTAAACACCTACTAATTTGAGTAGACTGGTCACATTCAAAATCTGTAACTATAATTTCGGACATCAAAATCTGACAACTAGACCGTAACTTAACTTGGACCCCCCCCCCCCCCCCCCCCCCCGAGTCTGGAAAAGACTGCCCAAAGAACTGAGAACAATCCCTGATTTCAAAGAATTCAGCAGGCTGATTCGGTCATGGGCATAGTGTCAGTACTAATGTGCTTTGTCATTTTGTTTAGCGGTCAGTGGGAACTCAGTTTTAGGGTTACCAATTTCAATCGGTATCTTTGGTTTAAACCCTGCTCCCATGATGCTTATTTTAATTAATTACTTACTTAGACATTTTTTACTTTAAATTATAACTGTTAACACCGCATCTTCTGATATCTTAATTAATACTGCGATATTTCTTATCTAAATTTTCAAATGTGTGTCTTCTGTGATATATCATGTATAAAGTTCTTTTTTTTTTCTTCAAAATTTATAAGTGCATGTTATATACTGTTGTCTTGTTTTTTTTAATCTGCTGTTACTGTTAGTATTGTAATGTTTTTGATGTGTATTGTTTCTTTGTACATATGTGCTATCTGTGTACCTGTCTGTTGAAATATGTAGTATTTGTATCATGTCACGTCAGGATAATAGCTTGTCCAGAGCAGGTGTTTATACGTTACCCAGACTACCGACGTTAAAACTACTGACATCAGTTCATACTGAGATATGCTTATTATCCCAGTAACTATTAGTATAATTCCCGTAAAAATTTACACCACTACCCACACCCCCGGTTTATGTGTCCATGTGTCGACATCGGTGGAAATTGTAATTATTGTATGTCACTTATATGCAACTACTTATAACACTACTTCTGGTATTTACATCTTGATGCAAATAAATCCAGTTTCTTTTTAAACTTTCAGACTTGTCATGATATTTTGATACATGAATGAATAGTAGAGCTTAATTAGTACAACAAGAGTCGTCTACAGGTGATATATGCCTCACGGTCCCCTCTTATGTAAATACGTCTAACGAACGTACCATATGGTCCAACAATTTCAATTTATGTACTACCATATGGTCCAGCAATTTCAATTTCTATACTACCTATACTGGTAACATATGGTCCAATGTATTTAATCTATATACAACTTATGCTACCTTTTGTGTGTATGGTAATCAATACAATACTGAATGCAAAAAACTTAAAAGTCTAGCTATCAAAAGGAACCTCTACGCTACTTACTTGATATGTGTACATAGTTTGGTTGAAGTACCTTGAACGCTTTGAGAGTTATTCTCCGGAAACGAAAATGTTTACTGACAAAGAGACAGACATTCCGCAGGATTACCAAGCCATTGTTTGTGTTCTTTTCAGTTTTCAGCATATCCAATAAAGTTTATCACGATGGTCTGCGTATAACAATTCACATCCATTCTTAATTCATCGATTGAGAACTGAAGGCAAATGCACACAATATAAAGTTATTATTTTAAACTTCTTTCTACTCTTTAAGTCTTTCTGTTTTTTGTTGGGGGGTTTTGTGTTCTTTTTAGTGTTATTTTGGCAGATTTCGCAATGGTTGCCTTTACTTCGGCGAGTAATGGTAGATTATGTTCACTTCCACTTTGATAAAAAAAAATATCAATACGATTATTTGTACAATGCACCGTATATACTCGCTTACAAGTCAAGTCCACTGCAAACAACACAGACCCTGATATGCCGTCGCGTAATGCGCCGACAGATCAGGATTTGTATTCTTTGTTGTACTTATTACTCATAACAGCATAAACCCAGATCTGCCGGCTCATTATGCGACAGCAGATCTGGGTCTGTGCAGTTTGCAGTTGGACCCAACTTGTCTTCACAAATTTATAAAAATTCCACATAATTTGAATGTCATTTTGAAAATTTTACATATGGTATGATCTCCCAATTAACTTCTATAACTTCTATTTGATGAAATCAAGCTTTCAATTGTCCATACATTGTTCGGCAAGATACAATCAATTTTCTGTCTACCCTCATATCTAACCCTGTTCTTGCCACTATAACCTATAAATAATGCTACTTAAGACCTATTGACAAATTTGACAATTGCGTTATTAACTGATGTTGCATACGTGTTATTATCAGTGATTTAAAGAAGCATGATCATTTTTCTACCTTTCTGTTACACAAAATATTCCTCTTTCCCTAATGACCACGATCACCCTAAACCTTTCCTTAGAATAAAATTGATACAACATCCCTCTGAGATTTCCATGAACCCCATAATGCACCCTTTACCGTAACTACTCATGTAATTATCCTTCCAATAATACTAATGTAAGGGACCGACCATTCAATTTTATGGAGGTGGGCATGGGATTATCTTTCGCGCCTGGGCATTACTTATTTCTATAACCACACTATAATTTATTTTTGGAAATAACATAATGGATATGAGGGGCTTTTTATCTTCAATAAACCAGAGAAAGAGTGCTTTTTTCAAGCTATTTAAGAGCCAAACATTTTTTCCCAAACAATCCCAACCCCACCTTGCAAAAATTAAATGGTCAGTCCCAAACAATCATTGAAATAATATGCAACGTATAGACCAAGATAGGCATGTTCATAAAGTACATACGGATCAAGATTGAACTGTATAACTTGCCAGGAAACTCATTTGCATGAATAGCACAGAACCTGGTATTAATGCATTATATTATGCCAGATCTACCGTATGCGGTTAGCAGCTGACCGATGCTTGAAGGGAGCAAATACGGTAAGCTGGACATGAAGAATTACTGAATATTTGGTCGCGGTGTAGACATGATTAAAAGCCGGATCACTCCACTACTTCAGTCCTCAATATTTTCCAATCAGGAAGAAGGGTTCCCTTTTGCTCAAATCAGCATAATTCTGTCTGCGTTTTTTGTGTGTGTGTGTGTAAACGTTTTTTCGAGTATTTACTGGAATGCATTTTCATAATGACTTTTATAAACATAAAATGACACTATTCATCATCCAAAGCAAATGTCGTTTACCAAACTCCAAAACTCAAAACTCGAAAGTTACTTTTGAATTTGCCATCCTAGCTCGCTACTCGATGAACATGTGCTCATATCGTGGCTTAAAATTTAACTATATATACACACACACGCGATGGAGGACACTTCTCACAATTCTCCTGCGACGTATTTAAGAATCAACACTGGTATTTCAAGCTACACTTCTCAAAGCGTAATAAATTTAGCAACGATGTTTAGCTCAGAGATTCGACTTTTTAGGCCTACATCAAATTTGACTTAATGTTTCACCTATAAGGAATGCCAGCCCTTCACGGTCATGATCGTGCACACTTAACATTCAGGTTCAATGCGCTGAATGGAATATTATAATCTCATTGGTCGACCAAAAATGAGGTTATCAGCTGGTGCATTACGTCATTTCGTTCGACCAATGAGAGAGCAGTATTCCGTTTAGCTCTTCAATATTATTATATCCAATTTAAATAAATTAATTGGCTACAGATTAATCGCAACTGTCACATTGGGAAGCTTTCCAATAGCGAAATAAATTTAAATCGTTGATCTAAGGGAAAGTGCAAAAGTCTACCGAACCCATTATATTTTAACAATGTGGTATGTTGATACGGCGATCCTATCCACTTGGGTTTAGTTACAATGGTATAACTAACGTCACACTTTGTTGGCCTGGAACTGTGTGACGCTTGGTCAGCGCCAATCTGGGACAGTCCTACTACGCGAAGCGGGCTTTAGATGTGGAACTAATTTTTACATATACGTGTATATCAGTGAATAACAAAACAAGAAAACAAACTGACATTTCTAAGAACGTTTCGGTAGTCCGGTTGACTGCTGACCTATTTGGGCTTACTTCTCGGTGACGTTTTCGCTAAACTTTTCAACCATTTTGTCTCAATACATATTTATAAATATGTTTCCTGTCTTTGTATCTCATACATATTGTTTGCGATGTAGTCATATCTCTGTAATGTTTGATCTTGGTGCTTACGATAAAACTCCAGGCGTCTTCTTAATCTGTCAAGCACCTCCCTTCTTCGGGGGGGGGGGGGGGGGCAGAAAATGTATAAATGACGGAGTCAACTGGAAAGATGGATATCATCTTGAAATCGAATACAAATTAAATACAGTGTATCGGACACAATGGTGACAATAATCTTACATTTAGTTCCAGACTGCTTAGCTACCTGACTGCAATTAAAAAAAGCAAAATTCTTTGTCTGATATTCTATATATCTCACGTTAATTTAGCTTCTCCATCAAGTGCTGTCTTTTACACATGTACTACGCGCACTCAAATGCAACCCAGATCGGCTGTCGCATAATGCCCATTCTTTTTAAATCATATATTGAATTAACAGCATAGACTATTATCTGCCGACTCATTTGTGCTGTTGAAAGTTGGGTGCGCGTTAATCGCGGTTAGAAAGGGAAACTATCGCATGGCAACTAATAGAGCCATCCACATCGAGATGGTAGAGGGCTCATTATCAAAAGTATCTAGAATTACCCGCGGGCCGTCACCAGAGCTATGACTATCAGTCATCAAACATATCAAAATTTGGGACCAGAAAGCTGCGAATAATTTAATATAGCTGCCGGCAGCGGCTTGCCGTCCCTTTTAGCCACGAATATCGCTTAAGAAAAATATTCTCTAAACACGCAGCCACGAAAAGGGAAACAGTTTGTAGATTTTCGTCACTTCCAGATGACCTGGTTTAGTCAAAGAAATCTTGTAAACGGTAAACACCTGCACGGATGCATATGGTACAAAAAGGCATTCTTAATGTGTACCTGACCGTTGCAGTTCGGATCACATAAAAAGAAAACGAAATTTGGGCATCATGTTGCAAAACTTACGGTGATATCACGTGGAATGAAATGACAAAAAAGGACCAAGTGCTCGCTTCCTCAGAACTGACAATTTAAGCAAATAAAAAACGCTTTCAGGCAATTACCACTTGGGGTTTTTTTACGGAATTATATCGGGTGTTTCAGATGGGCTCGTTTATCCGTGACACCAGCCCGGGACCTGACAAAAGATTTGAAAAATGATACAAACGCTGGAGAACCTTGTTTAACCCATACAAGGCTTGCAGTGCAACACATAACGATACCTTTCTAAAGTATCCTTTCTGTAGTAAATGAGACAAAGCTCAGCACATGTTGCATTCTTTGGACGCAGAATTCAACAGATAATCCTCTTTTACTACCTGACGTCGATAATTATCTCTTTGTAACCCCCCCCCCCCCAAAAAAAAAAAAAATAAATAAATTATGCGCTCATTTGCAAACTATATATATATATATATATATATATATATATATATATATATATATATATATATATATAATTGACCTGCTCTGAGTGTTTTAAAAGAATACTCTTGACTGTCGTGGTGTAGTGTGGGTGGTGGTAATCGATGCCTAGAGGATGATCGACCTTGGTGTTATAGCCAAGATCGAGCGAATATTTTAAAAAAAGGAATGGATGGAATAAATGGAGATGTGATCAGAGATATAGAATGGAACAACACGAGCCCCCTGTATACAGAACACAACAATTTAATTAATTAGATAAAACAAAATAAAATTGAACAGGACCAATTGATATAGGTACGGCAAATTTCATCACGAAATCGAGTGAGAGTTTCGAACTTTAATTGTCCGGCATGTCTTTCATAACTTGATAACTGGTTGCTGTTCACTCTCCGGAATCAACATAGTTTTTCGTTTGGGGTCAACTTAAACTGGAACATACTCGGGTTCCCTCTTGCCTAATTATGCGTCACATCGCCTTTAGTGGCCTCTCTCGGTCGTTCAGTTTCTTATACTGGTCGTTCAATCTCTTATATTTAGTCGTGGAAACTATTTTCCTGATAAAATAAAATAAATGAGGCCTAATTCTTCCCTCTGTTACGATGACTTTTGAACACGATCTACAAACTGAATATGATCTGTAGTTGCATAAAAAAAGCACACATTGCACGTGCTTAATCGAACATTCAGATCTAGATTGGAGATTAACAGATATAACTTGTATAAAAGTTCTGTTGATGCGACAGAGACTCGATTGTACAAATGGGTGCATCATTCGTATATGGCAATTGAATAAATTCGAAAACCCACTCAGTTAAATGCTGTACATTAAAAAAAACTTCCATATTAACTGCTCCACAGATAGAACTCACCTCACCCATAACGCCACTGCATGCACAGGCTTTGTTTCTGGAACAATCTTAAAACTATGTTCTAGTTTTTACTACGTTTTTCAAGATGCTGTCGTAAAGCACAAAAAGTATTGAAAATGCATCGCTTAATTTATCATTATGTCTTCAATCATCGTCAATTCACCCTTTCTCGCATTTCAAATTGCACGAAAAAAGCTGACATTGACTACAACCTTATATATCGCTCAACAAAGGTCAAACATGTTGTGCGGACACTGCTGTTGTTTAAGCATACCATGTAGTTGACTGGCATTTAGATGATTACCAAGGAGAAAAAAAATAGCATAGTACCGTCTGTACACAACATATACCCTAATCTACCGTCGCATAATGAGCCGGCAGATAAGGGTCTATGTTGTTTGTTCTATTGATTACTCCTAACAAACTGCATAGAGCCAGATCTGTCGGCGCATTATGCGATCGCAGATCTAGGTCTGTGTAATTTGCAGTTCGATTCGACTTATAAGCGACTATTACGCCAATCAAAATTACTTGCAATAATAATAATAATAATAATAATAATAGGGTATGTACTATCACAAATTATCTATAATCTATTTATTTGTTTTTCAGCTATGTTGCAGATAAAGCGGCCTTCAAAACAATGTGGCGTACGATAGAAAAATGTTGTCGGTATAAATGAGAATTTGCCTTACATTTTAGGCGTTTATGGTGCGCAAATTAATATCCAGTCAGGAAAATCTGAAAGCAAGCAATCCGCGGAAGGCGTTCTTCCTGGCGATCTGACTTCTGTCTTCATTTTTATATTAATGAGTTCTTATTAATAAAAATTATGTCACCAAGAAAACTATGTAACAATCTCCAACCCATAAATGAAAGTGCCCGTTTTATCCATCGTGTTAGAAAGAGAAACTTTGATTGGGTCATTCAAACCACGTGAAAGGTCATGTTGGGTCACAATGATGAGAAGATTTTCCTCGCGCTCACAGTGATTGGTTGGACAGGTTTATGCATATGCATGTAAAACGAGGAAATCTCCGCACATGCAGCCAAGGGGGATAAAGGAACGTAGCGGATTGTCTCCCGTGGCTTGCGACGATAACGTGAGCTGTGGTGACTCATTTGTCAACCTTCCGTACTGGCAAGAGGTCGCGGGTGCGAATCCTCGCGAGATCTCCCAGGGTCGGCAGCTGTGGTGTGTCTCTGGACAAGGCACTGTACGCCATTTTGCTCGGCACTATGTAGCCTTTCATGTGTTGATGTACCGTTAAACACAAAACAAACAAGCAAACAAACTGTCAACATGCAAGAGCCTCCTCCAAAGCCACACCAGAAAAGCTTAATGGAACCCACTGAATATTAATCCTGAAGGTGGCGTGCGTACACCAGGGATCGTCTAGTTCCCTGCTTGAGAAGGTTCGCTTATAAGTAAGTGCATCAGAGACACAGAACCAGTTTTAAAATGCTACGTTACAATTGCGCTATCTAGCAACAGACAAAGGTTGATCCCTCAGAGAGATAATAATTCCTCTTTTAAACCTGAAAGCATGGTGGCATCTTAATTATATTATTAGGCTTGTATTAAGTCTGATGACGTCACAAAAAGACCATGATGAATGGCAACACGTATGTCAGATGATGATGATGATGAAGATACTGATGATGAATACAACCAAATATGTTAAAACTAATTTCTAGGCGCCCGCCGTCAACTCAGTTATAACAAGTAAATTAATCTTTGCAGTAAATATTAAAATGTGTTCCTTGCAAGAGTCAAAGTTTATGCTAGATTGCTACAGGTTTAATATGCGAAACTGTACACAGGTTTTTATATAAAAAAATTAAACTAGTTTGGGGCCCATGACTGCTCTGCCCAGGGGCCCGGAATTTCTGTCGCCGGGTCTGGTTAAAAATATACAGCGTTAAATGCTTTTGAAAAATGAGGGCCACCTGGCCTTATTGCGTAGTACCATGTATGAAAGATTCTAAACCAAATGCATCAAATTTGATCATCTGAGAAAACAGGAGTCACGTTTGAAGAAATATGCCCTTCAAGAATCAGCAAAGAAATTAAAACATGGAAGAGATTAATCTGAAACACCCTTCCCTATGACCCATGCCATTGATATTGGCATTTTGGCACTCATTTCCATTGACATTGATACTGGCATTTTGGCACTCATTTTCATTGACATTGATATTGGCATTTTGGCACTCATTTCCATTGACACTGATATTGGCATTTTGGCACTCATTTCCATTGACATTGATACTGGCATTTTGGCACTCATTTTCATTGACATTGATATTGGCATTTTGGCACTCATTTCCATTGACATTGATATTGGCATTTTGGCACTCATTTCCATTGACATTGATATTGGCATTTTGGCACTCATTTTCATTGACATTGATATTGGCATTTTGGCACTCATTTCCATTGACATTGATACTGGCATTTTGGCACTCATTTTCATTGACATTGATATTGGCATTTTGGCACTCATTTCCATTGACACTGATATTGGCATTTTGGCACTCATTTCCATTGACATTGATACTGGCATTTTGGCACTCATTTTCATTGACATTGATATTGGCATTTTGGCACTCATTTCCATTGACACTGATATTGGCATTTTGGCACTCATTTCCATTGACATTGATATTGGCATTTTGGCACTCATTTCCATTGACATTGATATTGGCATTTTGGCACTCATTTCCATTGTGCAGTCATCAATCGTATTGAAAGAAAGAACTTAAAAATCGTCTGCGGCTTAATTACACTATTTACGCAATCGATGTTCAGTGTCTGCGAGTTAATCCGGTACGGACTGTTATCCGGAATAGTTCATTAGAAAAAGATAGTTATGCTATGATAGATGATTTTATCAATGATTTGACAGAATACTAATGGTGATATGTTTACTATGTAATATTTTACCTACATCACTATATTAGTTAATGAAAAACGCTTAATCCTCAGAATATCATGGATCGGGTGAATGGAGGTCAAAAATCTGCAATCAGTAGTTACTGACTGACAGACGGACAGACAGACAGACAGACAGATAGATAGATAGATAGATAGATAGATAGATAGACAGATAGATAGACAAACATATATATAAATAGATTAATTTATTGATCGGTTTACGTGCATTTAGATAAAAAGATATTTGAAACTCAACCCAATAAAGAATGAAACGTATTCATGCGTAAAGCACAGCTTGGACCAACGATGCAGAAAACATAATATTCATGTACGTCGCAACAAGTTGCTAAAGAAAGTGTACTGAAACGTTAGTGGCAATGATAATGTGATAATTGTAACCATTTCTTCAGCTAACAAATGCGCTCAGTGGCATGTGCATAAAGCCGTGTGTAAATGCAGCCACTTTCTCCACCCACATTTGTCTCGCAATATATGTACATATACATATTTCTTTATTATTTATTTAGTGACGCATTATAAGTACATATATATATTTCTTTATTATTTATTTTGTGACGCAATATAAGTACATATATATATATTTCTTTATTATTTATTTTGTGACGCATTATAAGTACATACACATATTTCTTTATTATTTATTTTGTGACGCAATATAAGTACATATACATATTTCTTTATTATTTATTTATTTATTGGGGGGGTACGGGGGTACGGGGGCACTGATACCCTAAGCTTTTAATACTTACCTTACTTGTCAATCAGAGCAACCTCGGCCTTATCCGTCAAGCCAGAAAAAAACTCGGATAAATAAGGCGGATTGATTTCCCCATTTTGGGGAGCAAACAATCCAAAACAAACAGCACAGCATTCTTACGCAACATTGTAATACGCAGCCTACAATCTGTTTTCTGAACGTATATGGACTAAATAGGTCATTTAAACATATTCAAACTAAGAAATATATTGTTAACTGAAATTAGATTTTGAATCTTATTGCGGGCACTTGGGTCCCCGTTCTGCTATAGTATTTATTTCCTAAATCGCCCATGATTTACCGCGAAGCAGTTTGCATAGTTACTATGGGGCAGTTTGAGAGCTTAATTGTTTTTGTTTTTTAGAAACCTTTAAATAATGCAGACTAATAACTACCTGTAAGTATGTTGCTTTCTTAATGTTATTTCCACAGTCTTGAAAAATAAATAAATTATTCTGGAAAGCTCCACAAACATGTGGCTGACGGAGGACATGCCTAATTATCGAAAATCTTTTGGAAATCTATTATTTACTGCGAAGCTATTAGCATAGTTCTTCTGGGACAGTTTGAACGTTTTTTATATTTTTATTTTTGAGACACCTCAAAATAAGACAGACCAATAACTATATTTGATACAAAATTTAGGTCACCTGCATGTAAGTCGTTTGCTCTCTTAATGTTATTTCGATTTTCTAGCAAAAGATAAAGAGGTCATACTTGCGGACTCCTCGTGGGTCTAGCAGAAGTAGGATATGGATAATTACCGAAAATAAAAATAATTGGCAACATAAAGGTACCGAATTTGAACGAATTGCAACCAAAAATGTACGTAAATGAAAAAAAATTCAATTATTACCTTAGATGTTTAGTAATGATAAATTATAACTAGTGTGAAAAAAAAAAGATTATGAAACGGACTATATATTAACTCATCTCAACAGATTGGGAAGCTGCATTGAATTTTCACCTTCTCTACTATAGATTTTCTCGTCCAAAAGTAGGTCATAGTGGGGAACAATGAAAGGGCATGGCCAAAGTTGACCATGCATAATCATCGAAAACGAAAGGAAGTGAGCAAAAGTTGAACGAAGATTTAATGGAAATTAATTAAAATGAATAAAAAATGAACGAAATGTATCCAAAAATGAACGTATAGGAACCAAATATGAAGTCAAAGGGACGTACACAAATATATTATTAATGAAAATAGGAAGTAAAGTGTAACCTAACATTACATGGATAATGCTTACTTGGGGGGGGGGGAGGACAGGTATAGGGAAATATAAACAAATTTAGTAAACTATTAAGACAATTTGGTTGTCTAAGAATTAAGTTTCGTACACACCAGAGCGATTAGTTTTTATGGGGGGAGGGCTCTCGAACGCTTGTAGTCGATCAGTGTTGCATGCCTCCAGGTGTCCAACTAAACTCTGTGTCCACATATGTTTTTCCACTTTTTTGATGACGACTATTGCCAACTTCCCAAGAAGGTCCTATTTTTATAGAACGTGAACTTACGTCGCTGATCAAATAAAAATGGTGTGCACTGTGATATTTTCGTAGAAAACTAGCTCCGTAAACCAAGCCCAACATCTACGTCATGTGGAATAAATTTATATAAAGTGTCCTTTTCTACTGAATTACATTACTCCTGAATTACTTTTCACCTGAATTACATTACTCCTGAATTACTTTTCTACTGAATTACATTACTCCTGAATTACTTTTCTACTGAATTACATTACTCCTGAATTACTTTTCTACTGAATTACATTACTCCTGAATTACTTTTCTACTGAATTACATTACTCCTGAATTACTTTTCTACTGAATTACATTACTCCTGAATTACTTTCTACTGAATTACATTACTCTTGAAAATAATACACCTGAGAACATTATCATATCAAAGAATGCAGGAGGCGAGGCTTTACCCGCTTGAATATTTCGTGTTGTTTTGTGTTCTTCGACGATTTTGAATGAGTAATGCCATTTTACAAAAATAAAGATTTATTCGAGAAATATTGTAAAGCTCAAAAACTTGTCTTCTCATAGAAATGTTTAAAAATTGTGAGTTGAGTATTTAATTAATTTTACGAAAAACATTCAGTCATATTTCGCAGACTAAAATGAGTTACCTTGCTCAAGGAATAAAGAAGAGTTGAAAATAAATGTGTTCCCTAGGCGGATGAATAATGACTGAATAATATTACCATGTGGACGGGTATACAGGCTCATTACGGGTTATTTGTATTAATTTATTAAAAACTACGTAGGTTTTTGGACGTGGTTACGGAATTAGTATTATTTGCTGAAACACAGAATGGAGGAACTGACTGGAAATGTTAAACAGATTATGAATTACACGCTAATTATTTGCCCATTCAACGTATTGATTTTCGCACGCTGCATTGAACTTTTCGCTGAGTTTTGGAAAGTATCCCCCGCAATGATGCTGTACGAGCATCATTTGGTTACTTGTTTTATAATGAACCAGTTCTAAAGTTTTCAGATACAATACCGTTACGTAATAGGTTCGTTTTCATGAGTGAAATTCAAAATGACTGTCTCGATAACATCTTTGAAGCTGCTTACTTTAGGGTTTTTTCAAAACCCAGAAGCTTTCATGTTGAGACAGAAGTGCCACTTAGCACATTTTACTAGGAATTCACGCAAGGGTGACATTCCTTTTTTCTTTTAGTTCATCTACACTTCTCCTTTCGCATATTAGAAACTTGTTGTTAGTCTTTTTTAAGCAAAAACTATTTTTAGAGAAAAAGAAATTCTAATCTAGAAAACAAATCAATCAGCCAACCAACTTTCAATCGAGCAATCAATCAACCAATCAATCAATCAATAAATCGACCGACTAGTCGATAATTGAAGGGGCACGTTTAAAAACAATATCTTAAGCATCTTGAAACGGTGCTTTGAGAGGACAATTAACCGTCTGCGCATACGTCCTCACTCCCACCCTTAACCCTACACCAAACAACCACCCAATGGCTTGGTAGCTCTGATAATTCAAAGATGGAAGTGGTACTGCATAATTTGAATCGATGTATGAAATTGTTTAAAAAAATTAAATACAACATCCAAGCTATTTCCAATCCCGCCATTATTGTCTGTCTTGAACTTTATAAGTGAATTTAGAAAGGGCTGTCACACGCTGATGCCCCCTCCTCCTTCAGACCCATCCCCAACCCATCCCCCTACTTCCCACCGCGCCCCTATTTTAATTCCGATCTAATATACCTTTACTTTATCAAATTAATCTTGCAGTACTGATATTGAAATAATTTTGAATGTACATGTATAGGATACGATACTCTTATCTGATATTCTCGACGATTGATGGGATAAGTATTTGTAATGTTATGTACAATTTTCCCATATGTGGAATAAATAATTTATTTGTAATGGTATGTACCCATTTTATCATATATGGGATAAATTATGTATTTGTAATGTTATTTACCCATTTTATCAAATGTGAAATAAATTATGTATTTGTAATGTTATGTACCCATTTTATCATATATGGGATAAATTACGTATTTGTAATGTTATTTACCATTTTGCTATATTTTCAGCCTCTGAAATCAACCTATTCATCCTATTCGACTCTCTTTTATTTCGCTTGCGTTTACATGAGATTACTGTCAGCAGTAGCGTATCCATCCCCACCCCACCCCACTTCCACCCCATTCCCAGAACAGAGGTGTGGGGATGTGGAATGGAAAGGATATTCCTATTATATACAACTTTAAATCATTTTTTAATGCAATTATTGATTTGAAAATTTAGTAATGCTAAAATATCTCATCGAGGTGTATGTTTAAGATCTCTATCCAAACGTGTATATTAAATTACGATTCATACCGTATATACTCGCGTATAAACCAGGTCCAAATGCAAACATATACCCTGATATTAGGGTCTATGTTGTTTGTTCTACTGATTAGTCCTTACAATCGGCATAGACCCAGATCTGCCGGCGCATTATGCTTTAGTGACTTTACTTTAGTTTTGCAAAGGGGAAACAGGGCATTTGTATTCTGCCAACATATTTCTATTTTGCTTTTTTTTTATTCATCACCTCACAAAATTATTTCTATTTTTCCTCGCAAAGAAATTACTCAGGGAGACACGAAAGTGTGGGGTTAGAGAGAGAGAGAGAGAGAGAGAGAGAGTTTCATTTGTGCATTATTCACGTTAAAGAAAACGCGATTACCCGTTTATACTCGCGTATAAAACCGTTCGCGTATAAGCCGACCCACCAATAGGTAAAAACATTAAAAAATATATGACCGGCGGATAAGCCGACCCATAAAACATCGTCCGTTTTTTTTGTCTAACTGAGCCCCCAGATCCTCCTGTACTAAGGTTTCCTGGCTAACGGCTTCTGTCTAACCTGAACACCCAGGGCCTCCTGTACAAAGGATTCCTGGCTAACAGCAATATATACTGGTAGTCAACAAGAAAACTTTAAAAAATTTAAGTTTAGACCTTGTCCCACGAATAAGCCGACTCCCCTTGTTCCAGGCTTTTATTTTTTCCTAAATTAATCGGATTATAGGCGAGTATATGCGGTACATATTTTCATAATCTCATTACAGTGGATAAAAAGAATCACCTCATAGTACCTCACAGATCAGAATTGCGACCCCCCTCCCCCGTTCATGGCATTTCTGACGCTAATCACACCGCAAGAGCACGTTATCGTAAGAAATCAAATCTGAATCATAAATTGAGTATATTGATTGAAACATGTTTTATTTACAAAAATACATACTGTGAATATATTTTAACCACTAAGTCACTGTTGCAGATACCATTTAAAAATTACAATGTCAGAAGAAATCGTTCTTGGAACTAATAGTACAAGACAATTTGAAACAGAGCGAAGACCCTTGCTCTCCTCACACCCCACCCCCAATTAACTTTAAACAGTGTCCTTAGACAATCCTATTTTATGTGTGGAAGCTAAAGAGTCGTGAAAGCAAAGTTATTCCACATGGTAATTTTCTGTATTTTACAATTGATATAGCGTCTGTGACGATATAAATGGTTGGATTCACAGTAATCAAGCGTTACCCGAATCAAAATTATCAAATAGTTTCATTAATAAAAAGCATTCAACAAACACTTGTTTTCTCTGGTCTTGATGATTTCTTTCTCTGTTTAAATCAAATATAACATTTACAATATATTCTCCCTCTTTTTCTGTTTATTCTTCACCTTAATGCTCATAGAAAATATATGCACCCAGGCTTAGGTATACACGACAGACGGTATTTCTCATATTCTCAATATGGCGCAACACTTCAACACGTGACATAAAAACTCCATCGGCATGCGCATGTATTACACTTGCTAGCCGTAAGTAACTCTAAACTCCACTAACACACGCGTAGATAGCAAAATGTGTAAATAAACTTCATTATCAATAATGGCATCGCTTTCCTTTTTCTTAGTTTGATGGCAGCCATTTCTCTTTGATTTATATAGCTGGTGTCAAAATATTGTGAACATATACATATCCCAGATGTCGATGATTCATTGAAGACAATCCACAATAGCTCGGCATGCTTCGTCCTCCAGGGGTCACGTGCGCAGTTAACAGATATGAAATATGAATTTTTGAAGAATAATGATATATTGTCGTACCTAAATAGTAAGGTCAAGTACGTATATGCGGCTGGGGTGCTAAGTTGACATTTACCCAAAACTCTCAAAACTCGGGTATTATGTAGAAATTAGTGATCACAGTTCATAATCATACAAATATAAACAAAAATTGATGAAAAGCTAGACAAATAATTAAGTTTCAATTTAAAGTTACAAATTATTACGTTGTCGTATAAAGAACAAATTATATATGTGCGCTCAAGTAACGTCCTTTGGCAATACCCTCCTTATTTGAGTGAGAGTAAAAGTATCATGTGTGGCTTATGTGTAATCCACAACAAGTACTACCTCATTTTGTATACACCGGCTTTATGTGTAATCCACAACAGGTACTACCTCATTTTGTATACACCGGCCTTATGTGTAATCCACAACAGGTACTCTCTCATTTTGTATACACCGGCCTTATGTGTAATCCACAACAGGTACTCTCTCATTTTGTATACACCGGCCTTATGTGTAATCCACAACAGGTACTCTCTCATTTTGTATACACAGGCCTTATGTGTAATCCACAACAGGTACTCCCTCATTTTGTATACACTGGCCTTATGTGTAATCCACAACAGGTACTCTCTCATTTTGTATACACCGACCTTATGTGTAATCCACAACAGGTACTCTCTCATTTTGTATACACCGGCCTTATGTGTAATCCACAACAGGTACTCCCTCATTTTGTAAACACCAGCCAATTTAAATCTATATATTTTCATATATTTTCAATGGGAAATTGAATCCGGTATTATCACAAGAATACGTTTGTTCTGTTCATTATTTCCAAGCATCGCATCCTTGGTGTGTCTTAAATTTCCATTAATAAAATTGTAGCGGCCTAAGATCACAGACAATAGCGAAAAAAATATATTTTCAAATGGAGATCTCTAGTAATGTATGTGTCTACCTTATATAAGCCATATCAAAGCGCATAATCACATTCTAGATGTGAAATAGAAACTATTTTATAAAACTGGTATTAGTATTATGGTGACTGTATCAAGATCAGGCGTACACACGAGTTTTCGCAAGCCATTAAAACGTTTCAGTTACAAGCAATAGTAAGTACTATCCAATGATACTTATAAGTCTACCACATTAAAAAAATTTGAGAATACAGGCGACAAATAAAACATCTATGTTTCATTACCTAAATTTGGTAGTAGTAGTAGTTGGTGTTGTTGTTATTGTAGCAGCGGTAGAAGGAAGAAGGTGAAAACCACTGTCCCTGTAGCTTACGTGGACAGACAAAGAAAAAGAAAAGAACAGAGATTTGGATGACTATTCGGACCATCGCGTTATTTTTATTGTTGCCTTGTGCTGAAGTGCCGTAAAACACCAAAGCAAACCAATATTTTCTTTTATAGGTTCTCCAGTATGACAGATTTACATCTCTCCGTTATTTGCAAACAGGAAGTAGGACCGTACAGGCGCCACATACAACAGGGAGTCAAGAATATGAAGAGACCCAAGACTAGATAGACATGTATCCTCACGTTAGCTATGTGATTAGTACAGATGCTTGACCCACCCATATTGACGGTCGACTTTCTGACACGTTGCTAGCCACATTCCCTCTCTTCATGGAATTTATAAAGTATATTGGGAGATTTGCGTAAATAGATGAAGACTTGAATCTTCAACCCCTCCCTCCCCGCAATCCCAATCTTCCATTCAAGAAGGGATACATAATTACATAATTACCGGTTTCACCATTACTCATATCTTAGATAAAACGTTTTTGTCCCTTTCTGCTTTAAAAATCATGTTATCAAAAAGTGGGGTTTTCTTTCCCACATCTTTCACACGTGGTTCGAGATGTGCAGTGAAGACTCACAGCTACATATAACACTTTGTAGACGACACGACCCCTGCTCTACCCCTTAAAACCAATTCGTCCAAACAAAGAAAAAACGATTAGGGAAAACAATAAAGAGAAGAAGAAAGAAAGGAACGAAGGAAGATAAACGAAATAGAGCGGAGGAAAGAAGAAAGAAGAAAAAGAAAGAGCAGAAAGAAAGAAAGAAAACCTCAAATGCACAGCTACAGATTTCTCGTGACGCTATTGTATGTTTCAGGATTAAGTGTTCAAAAAAGATGCGTACCTATTGCATTCAGTCTGTCAGAAAACAGGCGAAATTTCAAGCGCGGTATTAAAAAGAGAACTGAACTGTAGTCTAGACAGACAGGTGTGCAAATACTCTTATTCCTCCTCAGAAATCTGAAGTTCAATCCACAGTAAGATGGGGTTAGTGTTCGTCTGTCCGATGTGTCCTTTTTTATTTAGTTGCTGAAGTTTATAATAAATTCAGTCTAAGCCGCACTGGCAAAGGCAAACTAAAAATATTTAAAAAATCCGAGTTAAATGCAAACAAAATTCTGAATTTCAATAACAAAAAACTTAAAAATTCCTGCCGACTGCTTTGGAGTGAAGGCTTTCGTGATGAATTTGCTAATATAAGGTGTTTCAATATCAACAAAAATGGAGATCCAGTTTAATTCCAAGAATATGTCTTTGTTACGAATAATCTATCTTGCTCTTGGAGAGTAGTAGTAGAATGGGAATTTGAGATATTTTACCGATCCGGGGTCCGACCCTTTGTTACACCATGACTTTACCCCCCCCCCCCCCCTAGCACACGCAAGTTTACCGTTTGTGCATCCCCATGGGTGACAAACACTGGTCCGGACGTATCGCGCTCTCGCGAACGGACACACGCGGTTTTGTTGATCAGTAAGCGCCCTCCCTGCAAGAGCCCACCACTGGCTTTCCCTGCGATCGCCTCATTGCTGTATTGATCAGCTCTGGAATTCCCCGACCAGCATAATGCTAGTTCACAAGCTTAATACATAATGTGCGGGACGGATTAATCTGAAAAATCGTCTTCAGCGTGCCTATGATTATCAAAAAAGAACCCAAATGTTTCAGATTATGATACCTAACAGTCAAGCTTGATGATTGACCAATGAGAGGGCGGTATTCCATTCAGTGCGTTGTACTTGCATATTAAGCGGGCGGGATTATTGATATGTTAGCGCTTAACGTTGGAAAACGGGCTGGCATTCCTTAAAGGTGGTATAATGATTAAAATTTGATTTAGGCCTAAAAAGTCCAATCTCTGAACTAAACATCGGTGCGACAGTTATTACGCTACGCGAAGTGTAGCTTGAAATATCAGTGTCGATTCTTAAATAGGTCGCAGGAGAACTGGAAGAAGTGTCCTCTCTTGTATTATTATTTAGGACATGTATGATTTATAGATAAATAATAAGCAACGATACAAACCCCCGTGTTCTGGCAAAATGTAGGTGGTGCGAGCACACCGGCATCACCTTCTCTGACCACGCGATCCATTGTGTTCACACTTTGCCGAAACGGCGTCTAAAATTAAGTAGTAAAACAATATAGCAGTCAAATAAACTGCATTGATAGTCAGCTTCTGTTGCAGGGACGGCTGTATACTCTTCCAGCTCATTCTAGTCAAAATTGCGGTATAAAGCAGATGACACCAATGTAGGTTTACATTAGCAGCAGCGATCAATATACATACATGAAGACTCCTCAGTTATTTAAGTATAGGAGCGTGTCATTTGTTTTCATCAGTCGTGTGCTTTGTAAATTCTACTCTCACCTCAAGGCGCTATACTCAACAAGTGCGTGGCGAGGGTGACCTAAAATTGTAAGTTTCACGTTTGAAAAAGCATGCGCTGCCATTCTTAATCCCAAACAATCATATACCCCAACCCCCAGCTTTCCTGTCATGTCAACGACACTTTAATTAACAGGTATAAATCTTTCCAAGCCTAAAGTGGCTGAAACATTCCCCGGTTTCCATCACATGATGCTGCTGAGATTGCATGACGCCTTTGATGTGACGCCAATCCATCGCAGGTGTATTCGTTTACGGCTGCATTTACCTAAGATCCTTAGAGCAGCACGTGCATAGTAAGGTAAGAGGTATCCCACCCAAAGTCCATTGCTACCTCTTAATTCTCCGTTTTCCTTCATCTCAAGGACCATATCACACCATCAGCTGTGCCGTCAAGAGTGCTTGATAGAACTATTTAAGCAATCGAGGTAAAGAAAAAGAAAAAGAAAAAAGTTTAAAGTGCAAACAGTCGCATCAAGAGCCGTTTCGTTACCTATGGCCAGGCAGGGCTATGATGGTCAAGGGTTGCTATTCTTCTTCTTGTTGTGAATCATGGAACTTGACTTAGGCAGCTGCTGCTATGTTCAGTCTTCAGGCTCGAACCTGCTGCTGCTGCTGGATTTAAAGTTAAATGCCTGCGTCCACGTCTTAGCCCAAATTGGTTATGGTCGCTTGCACTGTGGAAAAAATTGTACTCTTAATGTGGCCGCAGAAACTGCACAGAGTGTGCCAACTATACACCTGTTTATGCAACCAACATTACAATGAACGAAAAAAGGACGTTTTACTTTTCCCAACTAATTGTCAAAATACCTTTCCTAAATTGTGTGTGTGGATAAAAGAAGAAATAATGTCATTGCTTAAATCAAGTTTGTTGGTTTGTTTTTTTGTCCGACACGAAAGGTGATATAACCAGGAGCAACGTGAAGATAATGTGAACTTATCATTTCCACCTAATCACGGTACAAGACATATATAGCATTTGTACGGCTAGATAATACACAGGTACTTCAGGTGACTTTTAACTGCGTAAGTGGATGACGGTACAGGTTTTCATCAGCTGATGTGAACATAATGAAATTCAGTTACGTAGTTCAGCCAGAGTCTTGTGTGGATTGGTGATATCTCCGCCAAACGTTTGACAGAGATCTCACAAAGTCACGCAAGGGTCTGGTTGAACGGGACTAGGTTCTTAGTTTATACTTACCATTATAAATGTAAACTTAAATTTTTCTTTAAATTTCTGTTTTGACTCTTCCTAATTTTACTCGATCTTATGAAACATAAACATCCTTTGTGTAATCATGTCTCTCCTTTCGCTAAGAAATCATTCCACTTTTTAAAATCTTGTTTGCGTGTTTGTATCTTCTGTCATATGTATGTTTTACATATGCAGTATCATAGCGTTTCATGTTGATTTTATTTTCGTATTGTGGTTTACCTACCTTTGCCCCCTTCTTTGTAGTAACTGTCTTCGTATTTCATGTCCATTATGTTGTTTTTTGTTGCTGTTTTTGTTGTTTTTTATGTACTGTTGCCATGTGTATGTTTCACTTTATATGTAGTTGATTTTATGGAACTTTTGAAAAAAACAGTTGTTCACAATTGATAAGAAATCCAATAACGGGTCTCAAAATCCTAATCTCATTTTGTGGCATATTGTGATTGATGAAAAAAAGGAAGAAAAGTGACAAATAATAAAGTATTATAACATCTTGTCTATGGTGATGTCTTATCCCGAGGAAAGCTATCTTAATGCTTTTATTTTTAAATAATATATTTTACAATTATATTTTTTAATATTTCATACATTCCAACTAAATATTGATAGAGTTCTTTTTTATCATGGATATAAGGGATCTACTTAAATCAACCGTGAAACAGTTCAAGGAGCAATGAAAAATAATGGAAAGTAAGAAAGAAGAAAAAGGAAAAAAGAGAGACAGATACATATATTACGTCAACATTGATATACAGACAGCCATACAGAAAGATAGAGAGATAGATAGATTTCAATAATAAACCCAACGCTTAATGAATGAATGCACGAATGAATGAATGAACTAACGAACGAACGAATGAATGAACCAACGAATGAATGAATGAATTAATTAATTAATTAATTAATTAATTAATTAATTAATAACTGTGATTTCGAGAACCAAAACTTTTTAAGTTGCGGCATGTGTTTGGTCGAAGCCTGTAAAGGAGCTGATAGAATACGGGCGATAACTCTTATTTAATAATAATCAAAACCTTACGAGTTAAATACCGTTCAATCAGCCATTCGATGAAGAAAGAAAGACAGTGACAGTAGATCGACAACCCTTGGCATGCGAAGATGATGGATAATCATCTTCTAGAAAATGTCCAGAATGCTAAGAAATCGCCAGTTTACTTCCAAAAGATATTGACAGACTAACTGGCAACGGGATGATTCGTGATAGACTAACTGGTAACGGGATGATTCGTGACAGACTAACTGGCAACGGGATGATTCGTGACAGACTAACTGACAACGGGATGGTTCGTGACAGACTAACTGACAACGGGATGGTTCGTGACAGACTAACTGACAACGGGATGATTCGTGACAGACTAACTGACAACGGGATGGTTCGTGACAGACTAACTGACAACGGGATGATTCGTGACAGACTAACTGACAACGGAATGGTTCGTGACAGCCTAACTGACAACGGGATGATTCGTGACAGACTAACTGACAACGGGATGATTCGTGCTGTTTTTATTTAAATGGATTTACTATCCATATATCTTATCCAAAATCCATTATTTGTCGTCATCTATTTTGCACGAAAATAAGATTCCTTTGAAAGTTGAATGTACCCTCTGCGACCATTATTCAATAAGATGTGATTTATCTTAATACATTGAATAAATAAATAATGAAAAAGCAAACATCGCACAAATCGCTGTGATTTTCAAAAGTATGTCTTTGTAAGTCTAATGATATTTTAATATTCAAATATGCTTTCCTTTAAACGTTGGGGTTTTTTTTCTTTCCATTCCTCTTTAATTTTCATTCTTTTTTAACTGAATAAAAAAAATAATTGATTCGATGTCGCTAGATGTTTATATATATATATATATATATATATATATATATATATATATATATATATATAAATAGTGTGTGTGTGTGTGTGTGTGTGTGTGTGTGTGTGTGTGTGTGTGTGTGTGTGTGTGTGTAAAATAGAGCTCAAATGGCCGAGCGAACAGTTCATAACAATACTCTATAAGCATGTTCACCCTCCTTGGCCAGAGAATGCACAAACTTTGTAAAGCTACAACATTAACTTAGATGGAAGACTCTTTTCTCAACGAGGCTATCTGTAAACGTATACTCCTGTCACAGATGACTTCCGGCATAATAAGCAACTTACACTAAGCATTCAATGGATCGACATAATAAGCAACTTACGCTAAGCATTCAATGGATCGACATAAAAAGCAACTTACAATAAACATTAAATGGATGGACATAATAAGCAACTTACACTAAGTATTCAATGGATCGACATAATAAGCAACTTACATTAAGCATTCATAATAAGCAACTTACACTAAACATTTAATGGATCGACATAATAAGCAACTTACGCTAAGCATTCAATAAATCGACATAATAAGCAACTTACACTAAGCATTCAATGGATCGACATAATAAGCAACTTACAATAAGCATTCAACGGATCGACATAATAAGCAACTTACACTAAGTATTCGATATATCGACATAATAAGCAACTTACACTAAGCATTCAATGGATAGACATAACAAGCAACTTACGCTAAGCATTCAATATATTGACATAATAAGCAACTAACACTAAGCATTCAATGGATCGACATAATAAGCAACTAACACTAAGCATTTAATGGATTGACATAATAAGCAACTTACGCTAAACATTCAATAAATCGACATAATAAGCAACTTCCACTAAGCATTCAATGGATCGACATAATAAGCAACTTACGCTAAGCATTCGATGGATCGATATAATAGGCAACTTACAATAAACATTCAATGAATTGGCATATTAAGGAACTTACACTAAGTATTCAATGGATCGACATAATAAGCAACTTACACTAAGCATTCAATGGATCGACATAATAAGCAACTTATGCTAAGCATTCGATGGATCGACGTAATAAGCAACTTACAATAAGCATTCAACTTACACTAAGCATTCATAATAAGCAACTTACACTAAGCATTCAATGGATCGACATAATAGCAACTTACGCTAAGCATTCAAAGCAAGCTAGACAGGAAGTAAAAAAAGAAAAGAAGCTCTGTGTGCAACTTTAAAGAGGGTGACTTCCGTCTAAATTTACAACATACAAATATGGAATATTTGTAATAGTTCATTTGGGATTCTAAAGTCTATATATTTGGAGTTTTAGATATGTTGTTAACATATATTTATGAAAGAGATGACAATTGATTATTAACTTCTGTCCCTTAGCCTGGCATTTCTGTCCCTTAGCCTGGCATTTCTGTCACTTAGCCTGACATTTCTGCAGTGACATAAACACTACTTAACTTGAATACAGGAGCGTGCTCTGAGATTTGCGTATGATGATTACACAAGCAGTTATCATAAACTCTTACTTACGGCAAAAAATGACAACCCCGAAGGTGAGCAGACTTAGGACTATAGCTGTAGAGACTTTTAAAATTCTGAATAAGTGTGCTCCCAACTGTTTGGATGATTTGATATGTTTTAAAGACAATAAATATATTTTAGGATATTTTCAAATATGTTAGATATCCCAAGAATTAAAACCTCAACATACGGTAAAAAATATTTTAGATATGCAGCTGCCAGTCTATGGAATGAGCTACCTAATCACTTTAGAGACCAATCCAATTTTAATTCATTTAGATTAATAATTTTATCCTGGAATGGTAAAGACTGTAAATGTAATATCTGCAAATAATACCCTCCCCCATCCCCACCCCAGCCCACCTTCCATGGTGACGACAACTAATATCTGTGTTATTGTTTTGGTTTACTGTCCTTGTCATATCTACCATCAAGTGCCCTACTGTTATCTCCTTTCCGTTTAAGTTTGCATAATCTGCATCTCAGTATGCTTTTAATCCCAGCCTAGAGCTTTTGATATTAATTTAATTTAAATTTAGATTTTAACCTATAATTTTAAGTTACCTAGACGTAATTTTGCACTCAAACCGGTGTTTGTTTTAGTTACCTAAATACTAAATTCGCTTTTAATTACTGCCTTCTTAAAATGTTTTGCTTGCTTGTATTTTAAGTCATGCGCTATGTTCTTGTCCCATTGTATATATGTATTGTGTTATGTTTGTATGTCTTTCAAATCATGTTTGATTTAATGTCTTTATTATTTTTTTGTGTCATGTCGATAGAAAGCTCATTAGAGCTTATGTTGAATTGTTGTTTTAAATCAGGTTGATTATAAATAAATCTTATCTTATATTACTCTCAAATTTAAATTAAGGAGGTGACATTTATCCTTGAATTGATGTATGTTGCAATTTATCTACCACCCCAAACAAGTCAGTTGTGTTACAATAATTTACACATGCGCCCATTCCTTCTGTATTTAACAAGCACTCTTTTTCTCTGGTAAATTATGTGTATAAAATCCATATCTCGTTATCCTCTGTTGTTCCCGCAAATACTTGTTCATAATTATTTATCCGCGTCAGTTTGTAATATGCAGGATTTCTGCTATCGAATTACACCTATTCGGAATATCTTAATCTGTTTCCGGTTAGACTGTACGTCATCAAGTCGACAAGTGGATCGAGTCAAAGTAAACCATCTTTTTAAACACAGATTGGTTATATATCGGTTGAATGGACTCTAGAAAACACTTATGAAAATATACATTTAAGTGGATGCAAATGGCATTGCATAGCACTGATTTCAATCCAATAAAACAACATTAAGGATGATCCACTGATCCATCGTGTCACTGTCACTGTCAGTGATGATTATGTAAAAAGTCTTCAAAATCTGAGAGGAACGTATGAAACGTATGTGAATAAACATTATCTATTACTATGAACAAATCTGTATTTAGTAGGTTTTTAAACACTTGGAATATCCAAGGGTTTTCATACACGTTGGGACTAGAGAAAAAGGGTATAACAAATTACGATACGTCACAGGTGTAATTGTGCACGATGCCAGGAAAGATATTTGTACAGAATAATGTGATATGCATAATATTATAAAAAGTAAAATAAAGAAATTCACAGTATAATTTTCTTTTCTTTTCTTTTGATCCCATCTTTACAGTAGTGTCAGATGTGGCATGTGCTCAAGATACATGTACATATAATTGAATTCAATTTCCTTTCTTTCCTGGCTCGATTATAATAACCAACTGCTTTGGTGGTGATTTCTCGTTTCATTTCACTTGCTGCTTTATCGTCATTTTCTTAGACAGCATTTCAACCACCAGCCTGTTTCTGAGCTTATTCGTGAATTTATTTTGTTGGCTGAAGCCCATTTCACTGGGAACAGATGTAAGGGGAATGGTCAGCATGATTTCTGCCAAAGTACTGTAATCAGGGAACTCTTTCCTCATTGAAAGCAGGGTTTTGCAAATATCTGTAAGTGGTAAATGTCTGTGACAGTTCAGAAATGTGTTTACCTGGACAAAATCCCTTTTCGTTCTGATACTATCTATAAGTAGCTGGATTTCTTTTTTCTTGATCTGAATAGGTGTGCCATACACCTCAACTATTTGCTGAAGTTGAGCATGACCATAATGGGCCATCCCAACAAAAGCTTTGGGGAGCCTAATTGGATTCAAGATGTCATTGAAAGCCTCCAGCAGACTAACATATGTCTGAGGCAGCATGTCTTGAATGCATTGCACAACAGCATTTGTGCATGTAAATGTCAAATTTTCGAAAAATCCTGCTTCACTGCCTGTGTTTCTTTTAACTCAGTGCCATGAAAACTGCCACCTGATTTATCTAAGTGGTCCTCAAATTCTTGTACAAATGGCCCATTTACCTGCCTCATAGCACTAATAGTGTTGCATGTTACTTGAAGCATTGTTCTCATCTGACCTACATCTAATACATCCTTTTGAAGAAACCATGATAGTTTTCCCAAGGGCACTAGATTATCAACAAGGAGGCAACAAATGGCAGAAAATGAATATGGTTTCACTTTCTTCAAAAGTCCTTTGGCTTCGGTGTTTTTAGTTGTCAACCATTCATGTTCTATGGCTAGGACAAGGACAGACCAACCCTTATGAATGACTTCATCAGCTTCTTTTAAAGATAACCACCTCACATTGTTTGGTTTCTTAAGCTTTTTTACATGAATCCTCATGATAGTTGTTAGATCGATCTCTAATTTTCTCAGCAGAATATTCATAAAAATTGTATATCTTATTTATAGTGGCTTGAAATATCAACTAGGTCTTTGCAATGTTTGGCACCATACTAAGCAAGCAGCAAGGGCAAGGCAGTGGACAGCGCAATGAATAATGATAACATGCGGATTTATTCATTTAAGCTGCGTTGCCACACCATGCAACCTCCCAAACATAACATTACCACCATCTGATGCAAACCCAACTAATTTGCTGAAACAGAGCTGTTATTTGGTTTAATAAAATATTTAAAACATTATCATATGAAGGTCACGAAAAATAAATGTGAATATTAACTAAATGTAAACAAATATATCAATGATTCTTTTTCTTTTTATAATCAATCTTTTGTCCTTCATTAATTGCATAATTGGTATTAATTTCTAATTAACCATTCATTCTTGTATAATGTCAATCAACTATCCTAGTCCCATTGTTTATCTAGAATCTTAGTCCAAGTGTTTATCTAATTAGCAAGGTTAATTCTTACATAAGGAATAATTATCATATTGCGCTTTTAATGTTTTTCATTTGTTATGTAATTATAATTTTCTTTTCTTTCTTTAGGATAGCTTTAAATATTACAAATAGTAATAAACTATATTTGCACATTTCTGAATTTGCACTTTAAAACCAAGGTACTGCAAATAGTTATTGTAGTAAGTATTCAGGCTTTTTTTAAAAAAAAGTAATGATTACTTTATCCCCAATTGAAATAAGCTAGTACATACCATGTGTTCAAAGATTTTCGGAAATTTTCTATCGGACAATGCCTTTTGAATGCAGAATTCCACTGTATCAATGAGAATTTCAGTTGCAGGCTTTTCCTTTTCTATAAGCTCATCTACGATCGCTACGATATTTCCCTGAATTTGAGCACAAAATGTGGTCATCTGATTCCTGATGCCGACCTAGTGCTGAGTGCTGGAAGTTTCAGCAACCCCGACTTTGCAAAGTTTGTTTAACCATTTTGGTCACAGCAAATCTTGCACTTCATAACACCAGTGTCATCTCTAAAAAACCTGGAAAGTTCCAACAACCATCTGTCCTGGAACACTTTATACTGAGACGTTTTTGATGATGCTTGACCATTTTCTAATTCGTTCTTATTTAGATTGGAAGTAGTTGCTGATCGTATAAATCCTTATGTAAGCAGAGCAACGTGATGCTGATAGAGACGCTCGCTTACAGCGTGTTATAATCACCAGGATGTTAACCTTGGTGATGAGTAGATAGCGGCTATTTTTAGATCTCTGCGGTATCCCATATTGCGTCTATTTTTAGATTATTACTACGCAGTACACAAAGACGACGAATTACAATTCTTGACTGCTGTTTACCATAAAATGGGAATTAAATCCAATAAAACAACATTAAGGATGATCCACTGACAGCCCATCGTGTCACTGTCAGCGATGATAATGTAAAAAGTCCTTGAAAGCTGAGAGGAATATATGAAACGTATGTGAATAAACAGTATATCTTACTATGAACAAATCTATATAATAATTGGATTTTAAAAAAGTAATTCTATCCACAACTTTTCATATTTTAAGGTAAAAATTTACAAGCAGCGTTGTACCTTGGTTGAGCCACAGGGGCTCGTTACAAATAAAATTAAGACTATCGGTCAATGGATGGGGGGGGGGGATACGATTTCTTACCCGTCGGTATTTCCAACCTTGTTAGCTTGTCCTATTTTCGTCTCCTAATGTAAAACGTACGCCAGCTATAATCACATATTGATCAAGTTTCACAACATCTCAACATACCTCGTTCAAGTCATGACATATTGGAGAAAATTCGACACTTGTAGGTCGATTTCAAGCACCTAGACACATCCATTTCGGAAGTTGGGGCTAATGTTCGGAGTGTCTTGGATTTTACACTTGACGGAAAGGTAAGTTCGCTGATGTATTACAATATACAATATTTACCGAGGGATAGAAGTTGTTCTGAATTTACCTTTCCATCAAGGGTTAAATCCAAGATTATCCGAATGCTGTTTATACTATGTAAAGATTGACGAGCTACTAAAGGATGTTCACTATTTTTATCTTTGTTAGTTAGGTCTCTTTTCTATTTTTTCCTTTCCTTTTCTTTTCATTTAAATTTGTTCGGCTTAGAAACGTCGTCATTTTTTTTTCAATAGTAATAATAGCTTTTTGCAAGAATATTTTATTAACATGAGAATCCTGTTTTTATGTAGATTTGCTTCAGTTTAAAGGAGAATTTATGAGACCAGCGCATTATTGGAAAACACCGACTTCCGTGCAAAAATAAGAGTAAATATGTCATAGTCATCTTCAGCATTACAGTCATCATCATAACCATCATACTCCTTTTTCTCCTCTTTTTAGGGAGTCGCAGTGACTCAGTGGTTAGCGTGCCGGATTTGCAAGTCAAAGCTATTATATACAATTCAAATATGATTAAATATATTCGTCCAAGAATACCACTAAAACGATCAATAACGTAAGAACAGTTCATATATTTTTGTATATGTATTTATGCGTTTGTGTCTCATTTACCCATATGGTGCCTCACCTTCCTTTATTCCTTTATAAACTGAAACAATGATTGTTTTTGCTCATATTTGTTCTTATACTCATTCCACTTTCATTTCAATTTTCTTTGTATGTTTCACCTGATGCACTAAATTTGATGTGTTTTGTATTTGCTATGGGAAAGGCTATTCTAAGTTGAAGAACTTGTGCCTAACCCGTTCGATTGTATAACATATGGAATAAAATATGTTTAAAAACAAAGGTCGCGGATTCGAATGCAGCTCATATCAGTTTGATGTGGTGCGAGTAGCATAGTATGTCACTTGAGCGTCAAGGCGATCCAACCTTAAACGATAAAAAAAAGTATATCGTCTAACGAGAATTTAACATGGGAATGGCACTTTGGCATCAGGAATTTAACATGGGAATGGCACATTGGCGTCAGGAATTTAACATGGGAATGGCACTATGGCGTCAGGAATTTAACATGGGAATGTCAAAAGGAATTAAGGATTAGACCGCCATATTGTGGGTTTATAGCGTCACGATGTAATGTCTAAACATTGAGGGGTCTGTCTGGCGTGAAATGTAACATGCAGCTATATATGCGCTCTAACTGAAATAAATATTACGTTGTAGGTTTATTATGTGTCAGTCTGTATGAATTCTAATGGAGATAAATTGAATCCAATCACACAAAAAATATTGCTACGTGTATTACAGACAGTACGTTTACAAAAAAAAAACATCAGATTTTTAAAAAAATTCAGTTGGGAAGGCAAATTTATCAGTCTTACCGTCCATTGCCCCATTGTGTTTTTTCAAAAGTTTGGCAAATTTTTCATTCATCAGTTTCTGAAGACCAGTGCAATTTTTGCAACCTTGTCGAATGAACACGGTGCGATTTGGCCTGTGCCAAATTTAGGGTCTTAAACAATTCAATCAGTCTACAATGTATGGACGTTGGCTTACGATTTGGCGTATGCCAAAATTACATTGCTTGTACTGAATGCAATCGCTAAACTATTGCTACAATGTTACATGCAGTAAAGAAAGAAAAGCATCTGGCCAACCTTACTGTCAGCCCGTTGTGTTTTGGTGAAATTGAGTGTGCTGAATTTAAGATTTTTGCTGGACCCAAACGGGAATTTAACACGGGAATTGCATTCTGGACCCAAACCTGAATTTAACATGGGAATAGCGCTTTAATCTCTAAAGGGACTCCCATGTTGAACAGGGTAAAAAGAGTATAGCCTCTAACGGGAATTTAACATTAGACCGTCATCGTGAGATTTATATGGAAAAAATATGGTTTATAAATTGGTCTATAAGTTTTCACAGGATGAATCTGTGTAGCTAGAAATGTAACATTATAACATGTTTGGTCTATTTTTGGCGGGAATGTGTAAAATGATGGAGTTTGACTGTCCTTAAACTGAAATGAATATTACCTTGTAGCTTTATCACGTGTGGGCCTGTATAAAATCGAATCTAAATATTTTGAATGCACTACGTAAAACGTAAAAGAAAGTCTACGTATATTACAGAGAGTATGTTTACAACAACAATAACAACAAAACATTGTTAGCTTTACTGTCTTCCGTTCTGTTTTTGATTACGGTTGGCATATTATTCATTTATCAGTTTCTGAAGACCATGGTTACCATGGTTATTTTTGCAACATATTGAAATGAACGCAGTACTATTTGACGTGTGTCGAATTTATGGTATTCAATTTGTTAAAATTGTGTCAGCCTTGGTGTGTGCAAACATTACATTGTTATAAATCTGCCTGCTCTACCATTGCTGTAACTTTTGTGTACTCAATGCACGACTTGAAAATAGTGAAATTGTGTCTGCGTGGCTAGAGCCATTTTATATTTTTTACCAATTCACTGGCTGAAACGTTTGTTACAAAAAAGTGGCTGCCATTTTTGGTTTTGTTTGTGTTAAAATGGCAATGTCGGCCGAGAGCGATAGTCAAAGTTATTTGCTTCTTTTATAAATAGCTTGGTCTTACGTGAATAGTCACCTCAGTGAGAAAAGTCGATGTCATT